>CM035418.1:174205894-174208394 GCA_020310875.1 Ceratopteris richardii | reverse complement strand
CTATTTGAGACATTGCTCAAAGATTTCCTTTAGATTTTCCAAATGATCATGGAAATCTTGAATTGCTGCTCTTCTATCTGTGCCTGAAAACACTGAAAAGTCATCCATGAAAATGCAGAGAAAGGTTGTTAACCACTTGCCTAATATCAGATACATTGTTCTATTAAATGAAGCTCGTGCATTCTTCAAGCCAAAAGCCATGCGAGTATAGACATAAGTGCCCCATGGAGTAACAAAGTTTGTTTTGTCCCTATCATCAGGATGGATCACTAACTGATTGTAGCCACTAAAACCATCCAAGAAGCTATACAAAGTGTGACCGGCTACTTCCTCAAGTACTTGCTCTATAAAGGGCTGAGGAAATCCATCTTGAATAGTCACTTTATTTAAGGCACGAAAATCAACGCAGACTCTTATTTTTCCACTATTTTTCTTGGGTACAATAACCATAGAAGAAAGCCACCTAGAATGTTCTACTGGAACAATTATAGCTGCTTCTTCTAATTTTGTGATTTCCAATTTTACCGCCTCTGCATACTTTGGATTGAGTCGATATGGCCTACTTCTTGCAGGTGCGGCTCCCTCAACTAAGGGTATCTGGTGTAATCTAAGCTCCTCTGGTATCCCTGTTAGATCTTTGTAGGACCATGCGAAGACATTTTTGTAGGCAAAATGTAAAGAAGTTACCTTCTGTAGTAAAGGGGGATAATTCCATAGCCAAGAGGCTAAGTGGACTACTTGAGGGTTCTCTTCATCCCCTATATTTACTTCTTGAACCACTGTTTCAGGACTAGTCTTGTTTGAGAAATCATCTCCACTGTATGCGGGAGTGGACTTTAGCTTATATTCTGCAATATGTTCTCTAGTCCATCCTTGAGGTATATCTGAAAAAGGAAGATCTTCTCTACACTCAGGCTCATAACTTTCCATCCCGAGTACTTTTATATTTGTTGCCTCTTCAAAGTTTGTATTCTCCTGCAAACTCTCATTCTCCAACTCCTTGTGAACTTCATGGCCTTTTCCTACAACTTCTTCATCTACAACTTCTTGCTCTATTTCATTGAATTCCAGCGTGCAACACTCTGCACTTTCCATCATCAAATTTAGTAATGTATCTTCTTCTTGGGGTAGATAGGGCATGACCTGCGTGTGCACACTATACCCAGTAGTTTTCCTTGAGTCAAATCCTTCTTCCAAATGTAGCTGCAATTGGCTATTGGTGCTAGCTGAAATCCATAGTTTGTTTTTCCCCCAATCTTGCAAAGCTTTTGCTTGCCTCAACCTAGGTCTCCCCAGGAGTAAAGGATAGGAAGTCTCCTGTGGAAGTGCAATAACAACACAATCCAGCACAAAGTGGCAACCCAGTACTATCATCAGTACCTTTTCAATAATGCGAAGAGGTGCAACCCGATGTTGATCTGGTAGTGTAACTGTGAATGGTGCTACCTTAGTGGGGTTCAAATTCAGTTTCCTCATTGTGAAATCTGGCATCAAATTGATACCAGAGCCTCCATCTATGATCACACCTGTGAGAGCTTCATCCTTTATACAAACAGATAATCTTGAGCTTTGGTAGTCTGGCAAGAGTGCAGACGGAAAATCAACCATCAAACCATCTATACTCGGTGATTGGATCAAGTGAGCAGAGTGTATAATCTTCAATAAGTCACTTCTTATTTTTGAATCTATCCTTATAAGCTCATACAGACTAACCTGGTGATGAATACCTTTCAAGATCTGTTCAATGTTTACCTTATGAGTGTCTTCTTGCAGACTTGTTGGTTGGTCCCTTAGAGAAGTAGCCATCCTTTCTTAAGCTCCTTCAATTTCTACTTGGCCCTTCCACCCAGCCTTTTTTTCCTCCTATTTATCATGGAATCCTTGTTGTTCCTCTCTACGGATTGCTACTGCTTGTTTGACTCTAGTCATCATGGGCATTGCAGAGGATGAAACAACATAAGACTGAGTGGTCATACCTTCTGCTGGTGGAGAGACTGCAATCATGTGGATTGGTGTAGTGATCCTTAGCCTCTGGACAATGCTGACAAGGAGATGCATCTTCTGGAAGGGAACACCTATTTTGCATATGGCCATACTCACCACAACGATAGCACATCAAAGGCCTATTATATCTGGGCTTCGTTGGTCGATTCTCCTCTCTGTGAGGTGCATTTGAAGTACTAGCATAATATGAATCCAAAGCTTGAGAGTTACCTCGTTGCTGTGTACCCTTGACGTAGTAACAGTCTCTAGCTTCATGGCCATCCCTTCCACAAAATTGACAGCTTACCTTGTTAGGACAATTATCATTGGAATGTCCATTGTTGTTACATACTGTGCACCAAATCTGCCTTCTTATATCCTGAGTGGTCCACAAATCTTCTAACTCACGACGAAGTTGGGCTACTTCATCATCAGTGCGACGCAGTGGTGGCAAGACCTTCTCTTCTTGTTGATTTTATTGCATTCTTAATGCCTCTAGTTCCTTCCTCAGTTGCCC
>CM035418.1:174158394-174200894 GCA_020310875.1 Ceratopteris richardii | reverse complement strand
CTAAAAATAGATCCGGTGATAAGCGCCATGAACAAGCTATATAAGCTTTATACATTTTCAAACATGATTTATAAATGAACCTATACTGACCACAAGTCTAATACAAACAAAATTCAAGTGATTTTCCCTAGAAATTTACAATTTAAAATCTTTGATAACTTCCTCTATCTTCTTATGTCAAAAAGTGTAGTACTTGCAAAAAGACCAGAACATTAGAAGTACCTAAATATATCCAAAAATATTCATTTTTTATATCCACATAGCCGTAGAAATTATCTTTCACCTCCAATTTGAATCGAGTGAATTGGATCTATGATCATGAATTTATGACCAAAACTCTGCAAACCTATACCTATGTATAGGAGAAGGTCTTGGGAGTGAGACATAGCTTCCAAGATCCACTCAATAGACCAACCAAATGAACTCCAAATTTAAAAAAATTTGGGTCCATGGAGAGCTTATCTAAGCATCTATTTGTACAATAAGTTTAATCTCAATATCACTCTCCACCTAAGAGATAAAAGCAAAATAGTGTCTACAACACCTATACATTTTGCACTACTCAAAATGTAGACCAGATAAAAGATAGAGCCAATTTATTTAGACCTCCATGGTCTATCATTGGTCTAAATAAATCTAACAAAGTTGGTGATTGCTACCCCTCTTCATTGGGTTAAGAGGCGCTTGAGTTTTGAGCATTTCCGTCTTGTCTCAACAATGGCATTATCAAGTTAATCTAGAAAAAAGGGGAAAAGAAGAGAACTGAGAACTGGCATCTGATTATGATGCTTCAAACAGGATATAGGATCATTGCTAAAGTCATAGCCAACAGAATTTTGGGCTAGTTGAGTTCTTGGTTAAGCGAGGACCAAAAAGGCTTCATCAATGGCAGATGGATTTTGGAAGCCATAATTCATAGTTAGGAAGGTCTCGACTTTGCAGATGAGTCAAGACAAGATGTGGTTTTCCTCAAGATTGACTTTGATAAAGCTTATGATAGGCTTGAATGGGACCATATTTTGCAATCACTTAAAGATCTCGGTTGCACCTTGAATACTTAACATAAGATGCAAATCTTATGTTAACCACCATCCAATGTATTTGAAGTAACCCGAAATCTTCATGTAGAAGATAATCTTCAAATACATCATGTGGATGGCTGCTCCTCACCACCAAGTTTCTAATAGCCTCTCCATAAGCAAGAGTGTGAGCACACTCTTCTTCTCCAAGAAGAACTCCATAGCCGCTCCTCAACATGGTCCAAAATAGCAACATGGCTGCCCCATGTGATAAGAAGCACCACCTCTATTGAGGGACCAATGTTGAAATATGTGTTGGGTACTTACAATGAGCCAAGCATGTACTTATATAGTCTGTGTTCCCTTCCAAAAGCACCATCGAAAGCTCTTCAATAAAGCATGAATAATACAATCGCTACCTTCATTAATTGCAAAATGTAAAAAAACTCTGTCGTCCTTTTATTTCAAAAGAATATAAAAAAAATCACGGTTTGTGCCCTTTGACGTCCGTGGGACTTGAACCCACACCATAAGTTTGGCAGAATCTTTCTAGCCATGCACGAAGCGTTCTTTCTTGTAGAGGAAGTAAAACAGGACTATACACATACTGTAGGAACTTGAGAAAACTGTGGAGAATGAGTTCTCCTATGCGCAACAGAAGTGTGTAGTGAACCCTTGTATGTCCAACACTTGGACAAATAGCTGCACCTTAGATAGCTTGCTGCTCTCAATACAAAACTCAAATGGACTTGAGACTTTAGTAAATCAAAGTAGATAAAGAGAGCTTTCTAACAAGCTATAAATAACTTAATTTGGACAAGTTTTGATTAGGAAACACACCAAACAAGACAAAAATCACACAATTTGGATATGTTTTGGTCGGGAAACTGAACCGACCAAAATAGACTACCTATCTACACACGTATACTGAAAAACGGGACTTCACTCTTTCACTGATATCTCACAAACTACATAAGCTTTCAAATAGATATTTAATATGCAAAAAGTACACGAGATAGACTTTCCACTGAATGTTTAAACGCACAAAATGGTTACATATGCACTGAGATATGAGCTCTGCAACAGAGCTGTGTACAAACTGACGTGCAGCTGGAAGGAGTCTAAGGGAAAACCAAAATGACAAAATGGCTAGATCCGACTATAGGGAGCTCTTCCTCTTTCTCTCCTCATTTTGAATGTGATACCACTTCACTTTTATAACCAATCAGCATGTGAAGAAGTTTGTGCCTCCTTCTTAACTCACAACTTTCTCCACTACATGCTACTAACTACAAGGCAAGATATTGTATCTCGTTCTCATCATGAATTTCGACTAGACTTTTTCTTTTATTATTTTTTCCTTTTTTCCTCCACTTTTTTTTTATCTTTATATTTTGGTAAATTTATCCAAGCATGGCTCATATGAAAATGAGCTTGTACCTTTATCTTCAACACTCCCCCTCAAGCTCATTTGAGAGTTATCTTCATCCATGTCCTTCAAATTTATCGCATCCTTGAAACCTTTGAGTTTAGAAGTTCCAAGAACTTTGTAAACATATCTGCAACCTGCTCTTTGGTTCTGATGGACTTTACCTCCACATCTTTGCTCAGCACCTTCTCCCTTACATAGTGGTAGTGGACCTCTATGTGCTTGCTCCTTGCATGAAACATAGGATTGCTTGCCAAGTAGATACTTGACATGTTATCACCATATAAAGGGATGGTTCCAACTTGCACTCCAAGATCAGCCAAAAGCTTTTAAATCCACATTGCTTCACATGTGGCAAATGCTAATCCTCTATATTCAGCCTCCATAGATGAAAGTGCAACAGTAGGTTGTTTCTTTGAGCTCCATGTGATAGGTTTGCTTCCTATCATGAACACATAACCTGAGGTTGATCTTCTATCTTCCTTTGAGCCTGCCCAATCAGCATCACTAAAGCCTTTGACCTGCAGTTCTTCATCAAACTTGTAAAACAAAACATGATTAACTGTATGCTTTATGTATCTCAACACTCTCTTGGCTGAATTTAAGTGTTCATTTGTCGGGACTTGCATAAACTGAGAAAGTACACCAACAACATAAGACAAATTAGGTCTTGTAATGTTTGCATAGATCAATGATCCTACAATGCTTCTGTATGTCGTTACATCTTCCAATGGTTCTCCATCATTTGAACAAATCTTTGTATTTGTGTCCATGGGTTGAGTGAGTGGTTTGCATTCACTCATTCCAAATCTGAAAAGAACATCCAACAAGTACTTCCTTTGCATCAAGTAGATGCCACTCTTTCCGTAAACAACTTCAATTCCTAAAAAATATTTCAGCTCTCCAAGATCTGAACTTTTAAACTCCTTACCAAGCTTCCTTTTGATATCTTTAATCCCTGTAACATCATTTCCTGTTATGATGAGATCATCGACGTATATGCAAATATATACCTCTCTATTTTCTTCCTTCTTCATGTACAACGAAGGATCTACACTACTTGGGTTGTATCCACACTTAGTTAGATACTCTACCAATCTCTGATTCCATGCTCTTGGTGCTTGCTTCAAGCCATAAAGTGCCTTCTTCAACCTGCAAACAAAATCTGGATGGTTTTCATCTTCAAATCCAACCGGTTGAGTCATGTATACCTCTTCTTGTAGTTCTCCATTGAGAAAGGCATTTTTGATGTCGAGTTGATATAATAGCCATCTCCTTGAAGCACCAATTGATATTAAGGTTCTGATAGTTCCAATCTTCGCAACAGGGCTGAAAACTTCATCATAATCTATGCCTTGTGTTTGTTTAAATCCTTTGGCAACTAATCTAGCTTTATATCTAGCTAGTGAACCATCAGCATTCCTCTTTACTTTAAACACCCGTTTGTTTGGAACAATCTTCATACCTTCTTTCTTTGGCACTAGCTCCCATGTGTGATTATCTTTGAGAGCTTTGATCTCCTCTTTCATAGCTTGCTTCCATTCCTTTTGTGTGCAAGCTTCTTCATATGTCTTAGGCTCTTTGTCTTTGATAACCTGCATCATGTATGCAAAATATGTCGCCATAAAACTATCATAACTCAACCTTTGAGTTGGATACCTTGTCCTTGAAGATCTTCTTTCATTGCCTTTAGAAAGTTTCTTCTTTAACCTATTCAACTTTACCATCGAACTGATTGTTAGATGTGATGGCTGGATGCACTCAGAAGATCAAGCTGGTGCTGCAAAACCTGCTTCACACCTGCCCTCTTTTCTCTTCAGATATGCTTAGTAGACTCCTTGAGCTTCCAAATGACACCAAAATATGCTATATGTACTTTGGAAAAGGTTTGAGTAATAACTGGATCAAAACAGACTACTTTGCAAATCACAAGACTTGAAAAGTTTCTATTTTAGTCTTGATACCTGCTCAGTGTTATGCTCAGTATGACCAGTGTAGTTACAATTAGAAAAATTCCTTCTAGGGATATTTAATTAGCTTAGTAAGCTTCCATTTGCAAGTGGAATGAAAGGAAATGATAAACCACACTCAGAGAAATCACTTTAGCAAAATAAGGTGTACCCCCGATTTTTTAGGAGACTTACAGTTGCAGACCAGTGAGCACCCCGACTGAGATTTCTCTGTGATGGTCGATCCAATGGCCTTGAAAATTTGTAGGAGTGTAGTAGACTTTGAGCTGAATCCAATGCACTTTGAATCATCCAATTTAGTTCAGTAGATCTTGAGATATGCCTTTTGGAAGTTGACAGAGTTGGAGGTAGTCACACAGAGAAAACAGAGACTATGAATATATGTATATTGATTAAATCTAATGATTCTACATTCCCATTGGCATGTAATGTGATGCTCAATGGTACTCAGAGGTGTAGGCTATGGTGTAGCTCACACACACTCAATGAATGACTCAGAATTGCCTCGGGAAGTGAGAATCTAACCCGCGACTTTTTCCATAGCTTTTTTATAGGAGTTTTGAAGGAGGTTGAATTTGAATTCAAATTAAAGCTCCCTTGAATCTCTCCACTAGACTTAGGGAGATATTCCCTCAACTAAATCACCTATCTTTTCCACGACTCTAGTCTAGTAGGTGTGATTACATGATTGATAAAGTCATAAAGACTTTTTACATGAGATAAATGGCAATAACCAATAAGCATTGATTCCCATGGTTCAAAGTTCATGTAGATACATCCTTCAAGGGTTCAAGCTTTAGCCTTCCAAGGTTGTAATGTTCCAAGCCAATGTGTGTAGGCTTGTTTTGCACCAACAACTCCCCCTCAAGCCAAACACTTTGGCTCAAGTCTTCATCTCTAGTCTTCAATTATTTCCTGCAATCCAATCATGGATTTAAACCTGCATAGCTTGCTTCCATCCAGAGCTTTAGTAAGCAAATCTGCACATTGTATATTAGTAGACACATATGATAATTGAATTTCTTTGCTAAGTAACTTCTCCCTCACATAGTGGTAGTGAACCTCTATGTGTTTTGTCCTAGCATGATAAATTGGATTAGTTGCTAGGTGAAGAGAACTTGTGTTATCACCAAATATGATTGGTGACCTTGTGTATAGGCCCAATTCTGAATATAATAGCTTTAACCATATGGCTTCTTGAGTGGCATTGGCTAGCCCTCTGTACTCTGCCTCAGTAGATGATAGAGCTACTGTGGGTTGTTTCTTCGATGACCAAGAAATTGGTTTATCACCTGCAAAGCATATGTAACCAGATGTACTCCTCCTGTCATCCTTGCAACCTGCCCAATCTGCATCTGAGTATACCTTAATATCAATATCTGATGAATATGGAAAGTACAAACCATGATTTTGTGTTCCCTTTAGGTACTTTACTATCTTCTTGGCTGCCTCCAAATGTGGTATTCTTGGTTTGTGCATAAATTGGCTAAGTACACTAATACCATATGATATATCAATCCTGGTTAAGGTAGCATAATTAAGACTACCTACCAAACTTTGGTAACCTGTAATATCTTTGAGTTCTTCTCCTTCATGTGCACTGAGTTTGTGGTTAACCTCCATAGGAATGTTTGAGACTTTAGCTTCCTGCAATTTAAATTTCTTGACCATGTCCTGAATGTACTTCTTCTGAGTAATAAAGATACCTGAATTTGTGTAGACCAATTCAAGTCCTAGGAAGTACTTCAATAATCCAAGATCATTGATCTTGAATTCCTTCATCATTTGTCTTTTGATGTGTCTTATTCCCTGAACATCATTTCCTGTAATAATGATGTCATCAACATAGACACACAAGTATATTACCTCTGAATTGTTCCTTTTTATAAATAATGAAGTATCTGCTTTACTCATCACAAATCCTTGATCTAGGAGATAGGTTGTCAACCTGTAATTCCATGCTCTAGGTGCCTGCTTCAATCCATACAGAGCCTTCTTCAATTTACAAACATGATTTACCTTATTGGAATCTTCATAGCCAGGTGGTTGTGACATGTAGACCTCTTCAGATATCCATCCATCCAAGAATGCATTCTTCACATCCAATTGGTACATGTTCCAATTCTTGGATGCAGCTACACTCACCATAACTCTGATAGTTGGCATCTTGGCCATAGGAGAAAATGTCTCCTCATAATCAATGCCTTGGGTTTGTGCAAAACCCTTGGCTACCAACCTAGCTTTATACCTGTTTATTGTACCATCTGAGTTCCTCTTGAGTTTGTAGATCCATCTGGATCCTATCACCTTCATGGAGTCCTTCTTGGGTACCAAGTCCCAAGTATCACTCTCCTTGAGAGCCTCCATTTCTTCATCCATTGCTTCCTTCCATTGTGGTTTAGTAATTGCTTCTTCAAATGTACCTGGTTCTTCATTCAAGATATCCTTTGCAAGATATACAGAGTGCTTGGTTACAAGTGAAGTATCATAACCATACCTAATAGGTTTCTTCTTTTCTCTTTGAGATCTCCTCATAGCTTGAGTTGAGGATTCTGGATTGTCTTCTAGTTGCTTCATCTTCATCTTCCCTTTGGATTTCCAAGCCTTGAACTCTTCAATGTTGATGGTGTCTTCATCATCTGAGCTTGTGTCCTCTTTCTGGGTTGGTTCTTGCCTGATGAGCTTTGGAAAGTCTTCTTCCATATCATAAGGTAGGCTAACTTTCCTGCACTCATTTTCATACCATGAATCATTTTCATCAAAGATGACATCTCTGCTTACCTTGAAGCCTTTGTTTGAGGGGTTATAAAACCTGTATCCCTTCTGATTCAAATCATAACCAATGAAGATACACTTTTTAGCCTTAGGATCTAGCTTTCCCCTTACCTGTGAGGGAATATGCACATATGCTACACACCCAAAGATTTTGCAATGATCCAGAGATGGTCTCTTACCATGCCAAGCCTCATAGGGTGTCATTCCATCAAGTGTCTTTGATGGCAACCTGTTAATTAAGTATGTGGCAGTAGATACACTCTCTGCCCATAGATAATTTGGTAATTTTTTCTCATTAAGCATAGATCTAGCTGTCTCTACAATGAGTCTATTCCTTCTCTCAGCTACCCCATTTTGTTCAGGTGAGTACCTTGTAGTAATCTCCCTCTTGATGCCTCTTTCCTGCAAGAAATCTTCAAAGTCATTGGAGAAGTATTCTCCACCACCATCTGACCTTAGCCTCTTCAAATGTCTACCTGTTTGATTTTCAACTAATGCAAGATACCTTTTGAAACAATTAAATACTTCATCCTTATGTTTCATGAAGTATAAGACAGTCCACCTGCTATAGTCATCAATAAAGGACACATAGTACCTTGATCCAGATATGGATGGCTCCTTGCTAGGTCCCCAAACATCTGTATGCACCAATTCCAAATAATCTTCATGCATAAAACCTTTCTTTGTATATGGCAATCTGTGTGACTTACCAAATTGACAAGCCCCACACTTGTATATCATGTGTTGCTTGGATACATTAGGTATCCCAAGCACACATTGATCTCTACTCATTTGTTTTAGAGTCCTCTCTCCAATGTGACCTAATCTCTTGTGCCAAATCTCCAATTCTGATAGGGTTTGGTCCTTATAGTTGTACAAAGCAATACTCTTAGTGTCTTCAAGTTCAAAGGTAAACAATCTACCTGATTTTTCTCCCTTGGCTATCCTTCTGAATCCATGTCTTGGATCCTCCACATATGCACCATGTTGAGTGAACCTGACCTGTAGACCTTTTTCAACAATCTGACCTACACTCATCAGATTCTTGGTGATTGTTGGAACATACAACACTCTGCTTAGTAAATTCTGATTACCATCACTTGTTTTGACATTGCCTACTTTAACAACTGAATGTTTAGTGTCATCACCTGTCTGCACTTGGTGCTTGCCTTTAGGTTCTTCCAAATCAGAGAGTAAGGCAACATTTCCAGCTACATGGTTAGAGCAACCTGAATCAATATAGAATAAGTGATCATCATTGATACCTGATTTAGATGTCATGTTCATGATCAACAAGGAATCATCTTGCTCCTCTGCATAATTGTTGTAATCTTTCCTATTCCTGTATCCACCTTGATAGTTGCCATTGTGATTGTAGTTGTTGTTGTAACTATTGTTGTAGCCATGGTAGCCTTGAGATTGATTGAATCTACCTCTGCCTTGAGAGTATCCTCCTCTTTGGTGACCCATTCCTCTTTGGTTCTTGTAGTTTTTGTAGCATTCATCTGTAGTATGATTAGACAAGCCACAAATATTGCATGGAGATTGGTTATAGGGTCTCCCCCTACCTGACTTACCTCCTCTGCCCCTACCTCTAGATGATCTACCTCTCCCTGCATAATTTGCTTGGGAGGTAGAGCCTTCTTCATCAACCTTCTTGCTTTTACCCTTGTCTTTAGTCTTCTTATCAGTATATAGGGCAGAGGGATGGTTACCTTTTGATTGCTCTCCATTCTTTGTGATCTTTGCTTCATGTGTAAAGAGTTGTCCAATCAGAGTTGTTAGATCAGGTGCTTGGATGTCCATGTATAAGTCCATTGCAGTGGTAAAGCTCTCCCACTTGTCATCTGCCTTTAGTCCATTGATCACTTGTCTGACTATCTGCTCTTCCTCAATTTCTTCTCCAACACTTGCAAGTTGATCTGCAATGTCTTTGACTTTGGTGACAAAATCTGAGACACATTGTTTTGATTGCTTCCTAAGAGTTGTAAACTCAATCCATAGCTGATTCTTTTTGGCCCTTGTGCATGATGAAAAATATGTTGACAAGGTTTCCCAAGTCTCTTGGGAAGTCTTACAATTCCTTATATGAGGTAGAAGGAAATCAGAAATAGAGTTTAGAAGATATGACCTTGCCAAAGCATCTTTTGCACACCATTGGTTGAGCCTCTCATGTTCATCCTTTGTAGGTAGGCCTCTGGTCTTGAATGAGGGCAACTCCTCATCTCCTGATATGTATCCATACAAGCTTCTCCCTTGTAGATAGGTCTTCATTCTCAATGACCAAGCCTGGTAATTATTTCTATCCAATTTGTCAATGAAGGAAGGGAAACCATCACCCATGATTACCTTATTTGCTCTGATACCACTGTTAGATGTGATGGCTGGATGCACTCAGAAGATCAAGCTGGTGCTGCAAAACCTGCTTCACACCTGCCCTCTTTTCTCTTCAGATATGCTTAGTAGACTCCTAGAGCTTCCAAATGACACCAAAATATGCTATATGTACTTTCGAAAAGGTTTGAGTAATAACTTGATCAAAACAGACTACTTTGCAAATCACAAGACTTGAAAAGTTTCTATTTTAGTCTTGATACCTGCTCAGTGTTATGCTCAGTATGACCACTGTAGTTACAATTAGAAAACTTCCTTCTAGGGATATTCAATTAACTTAGTAAGCTTCCATTTGCAAGTAGAATGAAAGGAAATGATAAACCACACTCAGAGAAATCACTTTAGCAAAATAATGTGTACCCCCGATTTTTTAGGAGACTTACAGTTGCAGACTAGTGAGCACCCCGACTGAGATTTCTCTGTGATGGTAGATCCAATGGCCTTGAAAATTTGTAGGAGTGTAGTAGACTTTGAGCTGAATCCAATGCACTTTGAAGCATCCAATTTGGTTCAGTAGATCTTGAGATATGCCTTTTGGAAGTTGACAGAGTTGGAGGTAGTCACACAAAGAAAACAGAGACTATGAATATATGTATATTGATTAAATCTAATGATTCTACATTCCCATTGGCATGTAATGTGATGCTCAATGGTACTCAGAGGTGTAGGCTATGGTGTAGCTCACACACACTCAATGAATGACTCAGAATTGCCTCGGGAAGTGAGAATCTAACCCGCGACTTTTTCCATAGCTTTTTTATAGGAGTTTTGAAGGAGGTTGAATTTGAATTCAAATTAGAGCTCCCTTGAATCTCTCCACTAGACTTAGGGAGATATTCCCTCAACTAAATCACCTATCTTTTCCACGACTCTAGTCTAGTAGGTGTGATTACATGATTGATAAAGTGATAAAGACTTTTTACATGAGATAAATGGTAATAGCCAATAAGCATTGATTCCCATGGTTCAAAGTTCATGTAGATACATCCTTCAAGGGTTCAAGCTTTAGCCTTCCAAGGTTGTAATGTTCCAAGCCAATGTGTGTAGGCTTGTTTTGCACCAACACTGATTACCTCTTCATATTCTTCTTCACTTGCATCTACCTCACCGTTTGGAGTAGCACTTGCTTCTTCAGCTCTACTATGAGCTGAATTTGGAGACAAAGAATGACTCCCCCTCCATGTTGAACATTCTTCATTTAATGTAGATGCCTCTGGACCTGAAGCCTTTGTGCTTGATTGTTGAGCTTCTCTTTGATATGTTCCTGCATAATCATCACAATCTTCTTCAAGAATCTTTTCCTTTCCTTTATCTTCATACCATGGTCTTAGTTCATCAAAGACCACATCTCGCGAGACTCTTAATTCCTTTGTTCTAGGGTTGTAACACTTGTATCCTTTTTGCTCTGTCGACTAGCCGATGAAAATGCATTTTTCTGACCTTGGTTCCATCTTTGTTCTAACTTCTTGTGGAATGTGAACAAAGCAAACACATCCAAACACTTTGAGGTGTGTAAGATCAGGTTTCTTACCGGAATATACCTCTTCAGGAGTCAAGTGATGTATTCCCGATGTTGTGCACCTGTTCATCAAGTAAATGGCGGTTGTGGTAGCTTAAGCCCAATAGTACAATGGTACCTTCATCTCGTTGAGCATGCATCTTGCAATTTCAGCAATTTGCCTATTTTTCCTCTCAGTTACTCCATTTTGTTGTGGTGTATACCTACAAGTGAATTGCCTTTTGATCCCATTCTCTTGTAGAAAATCTGAAAATTCTTTGGAGAAGTATTCTCCTCCACCATCAGACCTTAAGGTTTTGATAGACCTTCCTGTTTCCTTTTCAACTTCAGCTTTGAATCTTTTGAATATAGAAAACACCTCTGATTTTTGCTTCATACAAAACAGCCATACCTTTCTTGAGTGATCATCAATGAAGGTGACAAAAAATCTATTACCAGCCATTGATGCCTCTTGGGTTGGTCCCCATACATCCATATGTATCAAGTCCAGGACATTTGGAGCCACATAATTGCTCCTCTTGAATGGCTGCCTTGTTTGCTTTCCTAGTTGACAAGCTTCACATAACTCATGTAGTTCAATGCTATTAAATTTTGGAAGACCTCTTACCACTTCATGTTTGCTCATGTCCTTCAGCTTTGGAATGTTGATGTGTCCTATTCTTTTGTGCCATAAGTCCAGCTCTGAAATCTTCTTGTTCCCACATTGAATGTACATGACCTTTCGATGTGGATGTTGGACATCCAAAGTGAACATCCTTCCTTCTCTTCTACCTCGAGCAATCACCTTGAAGCCTTCCTTTGGATTCTTTATGAAGCACCCATTCTCATTGAATATAACATGATAACCCTTCTCTACCACTTGTCCTACTGAAATCAAGTTCTTTGAAATTGTAGGAACATGAAGAACATTAGATAGTACCTTTGCTTTACTTGTATCTCCAAGCCTTATATCTCCAATATGTTCAATCATGTGTTGAGTATCATCACCTGTTTCAACACATCCTTTTCCACTTGGTACCTGTAGATTAGTGAACAAACTTCCTTGGCATGACATATGGTTACTACAACCTGAATCAATGTACCATTTCTTGTCATCTTCACAAGAGCTTCTATACTCATGTCTCATTGCAAGTAGTGTGTCCTTGCTTCCTTCACTTGAGGTGCTTGCATAGTTGCTTTGGTTCCTTTGATTGCCTCCATTTGGTCTTCCATTCTTCAGCCAACAATCACTAGCATAGTGTCCTACTTTACCACAATGATAGCATGTTATACCTTTATGAGAATTGTAGGAGCTTCAGCCTCTTCCTCTACTTCTACCTCGACCTCTTCCTTGTGTCTTGGTTTTTGATGCATCCTTGTTGTCTTCCGAATTGTTTTGATTGTAGTTGGAGTGGTTGTGACCTCTTCCTTTTCCTCTTGAGCCTCCTCTTGAGTTTCTTCCTTTGCCTCGACCTGCATATAACATTTGGTTGTGACTCTCCTTTCCTTTGGGACCACCGAAGCTAAGCTCTTCTGTGACAAGATGAGGGATTAGTTGTTCAAAACTTGGATATACAACTTTCAAGTTAATGGAAGTTATAAAAGGCTTCCATCTTTCATCTTCTCTCAAGCCATTGAGAGTATAACACACAAGATCTTCGTCTTCAACCGTTGTGCCAATAGAAGCTAAAGCATCGCTTAGCTCCTTAATCTTCAAAGTATATTCAGCTATGGATTGACTCGAACTTTTCTTGATTGTGTTCAACTCATTCTTGAGTTGAAGTTTCCTAGCTTCGGTATTTGTTGAATACATCCTTTCAAGAGATTCCCAAGCATCCTTAGCTTTCTCTAGATGTTGAATATGCCCTACCATGGCATTAGTAATGACTTGCGAAATGAGGAACATGACTCTCCTATTCCTCTCTTCCCATTCTTTTGCTTGCCTCCTTTGGACTTCGGTGGCCATAGCTTGATTGATTTGAGGTTGAGCATCATCGCCGCTCACAATACCCCACAAGCCTTTGCCCATAAGGTAGTTGGTCATTCTAAAGTTCCACACGGGATAGTTATCCTTGTCCAACGTCTCTACTTGTTGACCCAAGTCAGCCATTGAAGAGTATCAAAGACTTTGAGAGTTACCTCGAATAGTTATAGTCCTTTGCTCTTGCGTTTGTGAAGCTCCCTCTTGTTTTGTAGCTACTCTTTTGCTTTGCTTCAACTCCAGCTCTGATGATAAAGCTTCAGCACCAAGTTCTCTCTGATACCAACTGTGGAGAATGAGTTCTCCTATGCTTAACGGAAGTGTGTAGTGAACCCTTGTATGTCCAACACTTCGACAAATAGCTGCACCTTAGATAGCTTGCTGCTCTCAATACAAAACTCAAATGGACTTGCGACTTTAGTCAATCAACGTAGACAAAGAGAGCTTTCTAACAAGCTATAAATAACTTAATTTGGACAAGTTTTGATTAGGAAACACAACTGACAAAGATGAACTACCTGTCCACACAGGTATGCTGAAGAACTGAGCTTCACTCTCGGACTAATAGCTCTTTGAATATATATCCTTTGAGAAAGATATTTG
This sequence comes from Ceratopteris richardii, assembly GCA_020310875.1. NCBI lineage: Eukaryota > Viridiplantae > Streptophyta > Polypodiopsida > Polypodiales > Pteridaceae > Ceratopteris > Ceratopteris richardii. The sequence goes on along the minus strand of CM035418.1, from coordinate 174,187,225 downwards.
GTATAGAGAAAGTAGACACAAATAGCTTTCCAACAAGCTAAAACTCACTTAATTTGGATGCGTTTTGATCAGGAAACTCAACTCACCAAGATAGACCACCTGCACACATAAGTACACTATAAAACTGGACTTTACTCTCTGATAGATATCTCACAGAATATGAATGATCAGAATGAGATATTTGAGAGAGTGAAAGTAGATGCCAAGGGCTTTCCAAAAACACAGAAATCACATAATTTAAGTATGTTTTCATTGGGAAACTGAGCCGACCAAAATAGACTACCTATCTACACAAGTATACTAAAAAACTGGACTTCACTATTTCATTGATATCTCACAAACTACATAAGCTTTCAAAACCATATTTGATATGCAGAAAGCACACAGAATAAGCTTTCCAATAAATGTTTAAACGCACAAAATGGTTACATATGCAGTGAGATATGAGCTCTGCAATAGAGCTGTGTACAAACTGACGTGCGGCTAGAAGGAGTCTAACGGAAAACCAAAATGACAAAATGGCTAGATCCGACTACTGGGAGCTCTTGCCTCTTTCTCTCCTCATTTTGAATGTGCTACCACTTCACTTTTATAACCAATCAGCATGTGAAGAAGTTTGTGCCTCCTTCTTAACTCACCACTTTCTGCACTACATGCTACTAACTACAAGGCAAGATATTGTATCTCTTTCTCATCATGAATTTTGACTAGACTTTTTCTTTTATTATTTTTTCCTTTTTTCCTCCACTTTTTCTTTATCTTTATATTTGGTAAATTTATCCAAGCATGGCTCATATGAAAATGAGCTTGTACATTTATCTTCAACAGTGTTGACCAATGAGACATTGAATCAATGTTTTCAAACAATCCCCCCTACAATGTCACAATGGTACAAACGGGACTGGATCTGCAAACTTCATAAGCTTCAAACTTGTAATCTTCAAATTGACCTTCAAACCGTTTCTTCAAAAGTCTTCTTCAAAACTGAATTTGACTTTCTTTCAAACATGGAACTTGCTAAATATGAACCATAATACTTGAGAAAATATGCAAACTAGATATCCAATACTGTACACATCAAGCAATCACTTGTTTGTTAACAAATGTAGCAAGTACTGACTCTAAACCTGCTATCTCCTATCTTCTTAAACCTGAAAACATACACTAGGATCCACATATTTGCATTTACCTTACAAAACGTTTCTCAACGTACTTCTGCTGCATCATGTAAATACACTAAACATAGTCAAGAATTGAATCCTAGAACCTATGACTGAAAACTCACAACTTAGTGTATTATGAACACTATTGGTTCATCTGTGATTGTACTCAAGTCAACTCAACTCAACTCAATTGAAGTCAACTCATGAGTCTCATAAAAAAATCTATGATGTCATCATGTCTTCATTTTTGTTCAATCTGTAAGTCTTTCATACCTCTTTCCTTCAGAATATGGTATAAACATAAATGTGCAAATTTCTCAAACATACCTCTCTGAAATATCAAGCTTCTCTTCAATAGAACTCTGGAACCTTCTCTTAAATAGGAACATCCTAACAAGAGCTTTCTCCAGACATTCTCCTTCTTCCTTCTTATTTCAAAGCTGGAACATAAAGAGAACCTAACAAAGGAAATATAGGAATACTTGAAATAGGAATACCTATAGGTATGACTCTGCATTCTTTTACATATATGGCTGAAAATTAAGTCTTCATGTTTCATCACTCCCCTAGATGACTTGACACTCGTATCTAGAATTCTTCAAATATATCAGAATTTATGAAATCTGGAACGTCTTCCTTCTTTTCATAAATCTGTCCTTTAGTGATTAAATACATATATCTGAAAGAAAAATTCTGAATGCTTTTTATTAGCACTACAGTTGCCAATAGCTTTCAATATAACTCTTCAGCTTCCCACATTGTAGAATACGGTTAGTTGATCCTAACATAACAAAACCTTGCTGAAAGCATTATAGGATTCGCAACCTTCTGCAACATAACAAGTATCTTTTCTATTTCTCTGCAACACTAATATGATAAAATCTGAATCTTTGACCTAGTTCTTCCAATGTCAAGAACCTTCACATACAAAGGATAGACAAATGACTCATAAATACTCAAGATCATACAAGATCTATCTAGATCTATCAAGATCTCTCCAACAAAATGCCTGTGTAGAATCTGCTCTCATCAAACCTTTATAACTGAATGTTGGATTTGTTACTTGAATGTGTCTAAGTGTCCATGCTTTTCACAAAGTTGTAAAAAGTTTTCTTTAACCAAATCCTTTCCAAGAATCTGCAACACCTACTTGAAACATAAGTCGACAAACTTCTCAACTTGAGAACTCCAAAAGCTGCAAGTTGATACTTCATATCTTCATATTCTACCCAGGTGAAATGTGATAGCATCTGATTGAATTTCTTTTGGCTAAATCCACTTATCAATCAAGTGATAGGATCTAATGGAACACCTTTTTTGAAGACAAGCATGTATACAAAAATCAAGACAATCATAGAAAGTAGATTCTTCAACTGACTAGTACATCAAAAATCTGAATTTTCTGAAGTTTTCGGAAAATACTGAATATGAGGTAACCTTTCCAAACACAAAACCTCAACCCAAGTCTTCAACATCTGCTACAAAAGAATCTTTTACCTTAAGAGTTAGATAAAGAAGAAATATACTTCTTTGCAGCTTGTCATATACCAAGTAGCTCTGTATTGACACTTCAAGAATTCTTTGAGGGAACATACAAGCTGCCTGCTTAAAAACTTCAACTTATATATAACTCATACATATGAGTCAAAACATACAAGTTGTCTTCAAAATCTGCTGCTTTTCTTTCTCTCAATGCAATTCTTTGTCAAATCTACTAAATCATGACCAAATATAATGCAAAACAAGAAACTGCTTCTTCTTTACATGCAATGTTCTCGTAGACTTGCCTTTGGATGTAGAGGATAAAAGTAGGAGAAGTATATGGAAAATATAAGAGAAAAGGAAGTCTTAATTTCCCTTTGAAAATGTTGGATTTTCTTTTTCTGCCTCTTTCTTCCACGTGATGAGACATCTTCAAACTTTTCTTCCATACCTTTTGTTCTCTTCATCTTGAAGTAGCAAGCACTCTTAACTTCTTCAAATGAACTCTTTCTCTTCCTCTAGTGCTAAGAGTAAGAGACAAAAAAAAACATGTTATACAAATGGAAGTGAACGTAGAATCATGTTTTATCATCTCCTCATATCCTTGAATCAAAATTCTGCTTCAAATGACTGATATGACTAAATTCATCAACCTTTTGTCTGAATGATGAATTACCTTTTTAGAGTTACCTCTCTAGATACAAAATGTGAGAAAAATCTTCCAACCAGCTTACAACACAAGATTGGCTGAAAACAAAACTGATGCTCTCCACATTTGTCTTCTTAGATAAGCTTTCTTGCCATGAAAGAGTTCTATCAAAATTCTCTAAAGAAACCTCTAGATACCTATTTTGATGTAGCCTTTAGCTTTCAAATAATGAAAGTGTATAAAAGCACTCCTTGAATCTTTCAAATCTCTTCATAATTTCTCTTCTAAGATATGACCTGCAAATGATAATCTGATAGTAGAAATGGATACCTATGATTTGATCTGATTCCTTCATCTTCTCCAAACCATTGTTCTTCCTTGAATTTGAAGTAGCCTTCTCTTCATTAAGTCTTGGTCTTCAAACAGTACTTCTATAAAGTATTTTCATACTTTTCCAAAAGTATTCTGTTGCTAACAGATCATCAACTTCATACTCCACACTGATGAATAAACATGTAACTGAATTGTCTAATTCTGAAATCTCTACTCATCTAGATTAAGTGTGTATGTCAAATTTCAAATGCTAGAAAATGCTCTTAAATCAAATGTTGTAAATCTCGAAGTCTGGAAACCTGTGAACCTGGATAAGCTCTGATACCAAAGCCCTAAACCTTTGATACCAAATGTTGAAAATTTAGTAGGCCCATAACTAATACCACATGTCCAAAGTTCCATAGGTCTAGGATCTACAACATAAATTTCAGCAATCTTCCAATATTGACAAAACATGAACATACCACAATCATACAAATGATGAGACAAAGATAGAGAAATATTAGACAACATGTGTAAAATGTTACGTAAGCCACTGCTTACTCACACTATCATATATACAAATTTTCAATGTACAATGTGGGAGTCAAAATTCGCAACCACTCTATGTGAAGAAAAATAGATGGATGAGTGAATGTACAAATGTAAAAAACATATTCAGATGTATGGACAAAAATCTGAATATACATGAGATGTGTGACCTAGGAGGTTGTAGAAGAGTGAATATGAGTGACAGAAAGAGGAAGGATCAGTCTAAAACTGATAATCAACAAACCCTCATCTAACCTTAGGCTTTGGAGGACCCTAAGTCAGATACGCGTGTGAAAAGATCACATACTTAAAAATTAGCAAAGAATGCTAACAAGTTTGCTGCCGGAAATCCTCAAACTCATATGAACATATCTTCTCTAGCAATCATCTAAATATGCATAAAGCATATATGTATTGATTCTCTTATACCTATGCCAAATAGGACTCCTCCTAATATGGATGTTACTGCCTCCATAAGCTTCAAGTAGTACTTGTGTGCATAAAGAGAATATGTACCTGAATACTTAACATAAGATGCAAATCTTATGTTAACCACCATCCAATGTCTTTGAAGTAACCCAAAATCTTCATGTAGAAGACAATCTTCAAATACATCATGTGGATGGCTGATCCACACCACCAAGCTGCTAATAGCCTCTCCATAAGCAAGAGTGTGAGCACACTCTTCTTCTCCAAGAAGAACTCCATAGCTGCTCCTCAATATTCTCCAAAATATCAACATGGCTGCCCCATGTGCTAAGAAGCACCACCTCTATTGAGGGACCAAGCCAAACATGTACTTATATAGTCTTTGTGTTACCTTCCAAAAGCACCATCAAAAGATCTTCAATAAAGCATGAATAATACGATCGCTACCTTCGTTAATTGCAAAATGCAAAAAAACTCCATCATCGTTTTATTTCAAAAGAATATCAAAAAATTACAATCTGTGTTGTTTGACGTCCGTGGGTCTTGAACCCGCACCACAGGTTTGGGAGAATTGTTCTAGCCACACACAAAGCGTTTTTTCTTGTAGAGGAAGTAAAACAGCACTATACACATACTGTAGCAACTTGAGCAAGTGTTGACCAATGAGACATTAAATCAATGTTTCCTAACAATCAACTACAATAAAAGTCAATAGGTCAAAGTCAAACTGGTCAAAGTCACCATGTTCAAGGTCAAAGTCAACATGGACAAAGTCAAAGAGTTCAAAGTTCGGATGTCAAGGTGCAGAAGTAGTGCACAAGTAATTGTTCACAAAGGGTATAATTGCAAAAATTTTGTTGCAAGTTGTTGAGGTATTTCTGTAATTTCTCTAAGGTTCAAAGTGTTTTAAAGTGTTTTGGAAGGTTCAGGTGAACCCTCTCTTAGGTGCACATTTAAAGAATTAAAAGAGAAAAATGTGAACGTATGTGAAGCAACAACGTATGCAGAAGTGAAAGTATGGCCCCTGAATCAAATTTTTTGTTTAATCTAAAGTCACTACCGGACAAAACAGGGAGTCATTGGCTGCCCATTGTTGGAGTATCTTGGGACATCAAAGTGAGCACCAAGATACTCTAGCAGTGAGGAGCGTACGTGAACCAACACTCAAATAGGCAAGGCATTATTCTTTGAGGACTAAGCAAGGAGAGCATAGTTTACATTAAGAGAAGTGCAATAGGCACATAAAGAGTGTGTGATGCACAGAAGTGAAGTGCAAGGTGTTGCAGAGCAAAGAAGCACAAGAGAAGAGGCCCATTTTCAAATTAATGGGCATAATTTTTCTTCTTCAAAGTCTTAGAGAATTCCCTCAAGCCATGTAAATGCACTAAAGGATTCCTCTAGTTGCATAATCTTAACTTGTTGTAAAATATCCCTTGTAAATTAGTAGGAATTTCGCTTTTTAGTAATAAAAGTGCCGGTCTTTTGTGTGAAAGGACCAAACTTAGGGCACATGTACATAAGTCACTTTGTGACTCTTTGTAAAGACTTTTTGCCATTGTGAAGAAGAAGAGCTCCTAATTTTCGAGATTGCTTCTTTCTTGGAGATTTCCATCTTCTCTTGGATCTTCTATGTGTGTGTAATGCTTGGAATGTGTGTGTAGGACTGTTGCCTACCCCTCCCCACTATTTTTGAGGTACTGTAGTGTGTTTGAGCTTGTAGAAGTTGTGGAGTGAGTGTGGGTGTTTCCTGCCATTCACTATTTTGGTCATAACTTAAAGCACGATTGTGAGAATTCAGTGAAACTACTTCTAATAGATGTGTCTCATTGAGACCTTCGAAAAGAGTCTGCTATTGACTATATTCCAAGTCTGGAGCTAGGAGAAATCTTCCATTTACGAAAAACTACCGTAAGTGGTATCGTGGCAGACACTTTCAGTATTTCAGTGAGTTGGAGAGGTGGATTAGTCTTTTCTCATACATAAGCTGAACCACTTCATTTTCCATCATGTGTGCACATGTCCTCATACACTTGGTTAGGTCGTTTGATCGGATTGACAAGTAAGCGTGTGTAAATTTCCCACTATACGCACTTGTGTTGCAAATGAGGTTTAGTCTCTTTTGGCATAAGTCCGTAAGTCTTCTTGACTTAAGTACACATGTTTTTGGCATCGTTGTCGGGGAACACTCGGCCAAGGTGCTTTCGTGATGGTTATAGATCGAGTGTGATGAAATCGTACTTGTAGAAGTGAACTCGTTCAGTGGAAAGTAGTCAATCACTTTAGCACTTATTACTTCACATCCCGGAGGTGTGTGTAATGAATTTTTAGGTTTAGGGTTAGTAGGAAGGGAGAGAAGGAAGAGTTAGGGTTAGGTTAGAAGGAGAGGAGAGGAGAAGAGAAGTGAAGTAGGAGTAGGCCAAGACCAAGAAAAATCCTAAAACATTTGCTAAATTAGTGTAATTCAGTTTCAGTCACCAAAAGTATAAAAACCAAAAATTTTAGTTCAATTCTCAACTATTCCGAAAAGCAGTATCGTGTGCGAGTAGCGATAGGTATTGCGAGTGTGGTGTGGTGTGTTAGAGGCTATCAAAGCTAGTGTTTGAGCTCAAGGTGCCAGCAAGAGATCACAGAGTTAAGTCCCCATAAGATTTCTTTGGCAAAAACTCCTTAGAAGTGCACAAAAAATTGATTATTTGCACATCCGGTATTGCGGGAGGGAAACAGAGAGTTGAGAGGACTTCTTTTTGTGAAGCAAGGGTGTAGAAGTGAAGAGGGGTAAGAGAAGTACAAGGGGGAAGGAAAAATTATGATTTTTGAGATATTTTTGCTTGAGTATCGCAATCAGTTGAGCTTTTGGTATCGCTATACCGAAAATTCCCTTGTATAACGATACTCGCCAAAGTATCATATCGTTGATTGCCAGCCTGGGTATCACGATCCCACTCGTGGTATCGTATCGCCAAGTTGGTATCCCGATCGCATTTTACCAAAGTGGTATCGTATTGCCGTCCACTTTTGGTATCGTATCGTCCCGTGTCCTAGTATAGTATCGCAATACCATAGTAGTATCCTATCTTGCAAGCGGTGGTATCGTATCGCCACTTGCATTGGTATCGTATCGTGTTCTGTCAGTTTCTTATCGCGATACCATACCACTATCGTATCCTCCCATACCCTAGTATCGTATCGCGAGAATCCCAAGTATCGTATCGCCCAATTGTTGGTATCGTATCGTGCAAACCCCAAGTATCGTATCGTCTCTTTTACGGTGTTGTATCGCGATACCATCTTGGTATCGTATCATCCCTTCATTGTAGTATCGTATTGCGTGAGGAGATAGTTATTGTATCGGGTAAACTCGAGTATCATATCGTGCCCTTTTTGGTATCGGATCATCCAAAAAGTGATATCATATCGTCTGGGTTTCCAGGATCATATCGTCTGACTTTTCAGTATTGTATCGTCGGAATTCTTAGTATCGTATCGTGACTAGGCCTCGTATTGTATCGTCTATTCCTCAAGTATCGTATCGCCAGTATCGTATCGTGATCAACAACGGTATCGTATCGTCTATTGCTGTAGTATCGTATTGCCTAGTTCTTAGGTATCATATCGTAAGAGGGTGTGGTATCATATCGTGGCCAGTTTGGTATCACCCAGGGCAGTATCGCCTGGTGCAGTATCGCCTGGTGTGGTATCATCCAGAGCTTTTGAAGCATTTTGAAGGGCAAACTTGAAGCATTGGAGGAGCCACTTAGGGAGAGTTTTAGAGACCTGGAGAGCCTCAAGAGGGTGAATGAACTTGAGGTCAGGGAGAGTGCTAAGTAGTCGAAGAAGTGTCATATCTTCTGTTGGAAGTGCCGCTCAGGTCAGTCACCACTCTATCTATTGAGACACCTCTAGTGACTGAGAGGAGGAGATACCCATCGCTTCAGAAGACATGCAGGGCCCTACCCTAGGTAGAAACTTCATGACCACTATTGAGGGAGAGTACTGCACTTCCTTATAGTACGTTTCTACTAATGCCCAGAAGATCCCCATGTACCTGGATGGCTTAAACAGATTTGTGGCTAGAATGGTAACCTCCATGGATGCCACAATTGTGCCCAGAACTGCTGTTAAGTATGAAGGAGGATCATACATGGACAAGATAGGCCACATCTACATAGTGATAGAATTTCCTGAATTGATCAATGAAAGGGGAGAGTTAGAGGGACAAGAAAACTCAGGGAGACCAAACCCTGAAGAGTTAGTGACGACTCCTAGAGGCAGGTCCCAAGTGACACGAGTCTTGAGAGAAGACTGGATAGCTCAAGAGGACTACCTATTGGAAGTCTACCTATTGCCGCAAGATAGCTCTAATGGTGGTGCTTATTCCATTTGGCATTGGCATCTCATTGACATTTTTGTTTACTTCTCACACTCCTTGGTTACACGTCCTCCTCCATGTTGGACCAATGCAGCTCATTGGCATGAGCTTCAAGTTCTCGGTACATCCATCACAGAATGGAATGCTGGGAAAGTCCTCTACAAGAAGTTACTAGAGTTAAAAGATTCTGTTTACTTATATGCCTCTCATCTCACGAAACCTTGCAGAGGTTCTTGGGTTTGATGGATGGCTTATTAACATTGAAAACAATGTGGAAAAAGCATAATATGAGAAATCTGTTGGAATTTGTAGGGTTGCTTACAAAGCTAATGCTTGAAAGTTATTTGGGAGATTACCCAAAGAAGTCTGCGGAAATGGCTAATCATGCAAGACAATATGATGTGTACATGGGCATTAATGTTTTCGGAAGAGGAACATATGGAGGAGGTGGATATCAAAGCAACTTGGGTCTTATTGCGACAAGAAATGCTGGTGTGTCAGCTGCATTATTTGCTCCTGGTTGGGATTATGAGACACACTAGGGCCTGTCGAAGTATATACAAAGGGAGCTCTTTATCCAATGGAAAATACGATAGCACAGGATATTTTCTCGCATATTCGGAGACTTGATATTATACTCCTACTTGAAGGTTACTTTTATCACACACCGTATGATGTTCTAGAGAAAATGATGGTACGAAGCATGCAAATATGTGGAGAGAATCTTATGGCATTGCTAAAAGCTTTTAGTGGTTCTTGAAATTTATGCTAGATATCGAGCTACTTTGAAATCTGATGTTCTGTTGAAGTTGAAAGGCATGCTGTCTTTTTTTTTTTACTTCTTGGGCTATTTATGATTCATTATTCTTTCAATATGGCTAATGCTCTTTATACACTTCCACTGGGATTTGTTTTATTCATTTCAAGCTTAGCCAGCTACTCTGAGGGGTAGTACAATATCATGGGTCGCACATAATGATATCCCAGCTTACATTCAAAAGTGACACTAAAAGTGTAAATGGTAAAAGTGAAAGTAGAAATGACTGTTGCCACCAACCATTCATGACGACTGCTTATTAAGTGGTTTCGTCCTTCACTATTGCCATTGTCATTGATCTTATGTGCAATTACTATGATCTTCCTACTCATAGAAATGTTAAAGGGTATACTTCCCTAAGGAGGACCTCCCTTGAGTAGGCGAAGTACTGGAAGTGCATATTCTCTCCTCTTGTTAAAAATGGATACCCCAGTACCTCCTCTATAGACACCTTTATAAATAGTGATTGCTAACATTAGGTAGCTTCTTTTTCAATCAATAGGTTTTGTGGACCGAGACAAAGTATTACACCTATTCTATGTACTATGCCATTCCCAACACGAGAAAAAAAATTAATTACGTGTTTTTATCCTTGAATCATTTGATTATATTTACTAAATGCATTAATTATCATCAATCACTATAAATTGTTCTATGCTTTAGTCGTTGGAAAATGGATAAAAACAATGCATTGCACTTAAAACAACTTTTCTCCATAAGAAAGTTGATAAAATCTAATTTAAGGAAAGAAACAACGAAACAATGCTCAAGGAAAAAAAAACAACTATTTCATTAATCATTGTCCAAAAGAAACGGTCCGTTGTGTCCCACTACGATCAAGTGTATTAGGCTATGCAGATACCATCTAAGCTTAGGATCATACATCTCTGCTAGTTATACAATGAAGCATTGGGTTATATATATATAAGTCGCTACATTAATTTGGCGAAAGTCCATATGATTAATTAAGCTACTAATAAAGTGATAAAAAATATCTGGAATTGTCATGTCCACGACCGCAAAGGGCACGAGATGCACGATATGGAAGTTTATACGGTAATAAACGATGTGTGGTCAGAAATATGTTTAGTCTCAAAAAATGATAAATAGACGATGGTTGAAGAACACTCTAAGAGGGAGGATAGGAAGTATATGTCAAGTATGGTCTTTGGGGAAATTGGTTAGTTAATCATACTCTTAGCCAATACATCATAAGTTAAATTCCTCTTTGCTGGAGCAATTGAGATGAGAGTCTAGGAAGTAGGCTTGAGAGTTAGTATATCTCCTAATACAAAAAAATGGCCGAAGAAAGATTATAATGTATCTCCTAACATAGAAAACAGATTTGGACGTGTGAGTTACCATTGGAAGTTTATCAGAACGAGCTTATATATGGAAGCACTAGATTTAGGGTCCAAAGTGCATAGCATGGGTAAAACATATGTTTACGATATTGAGGTTGAAAACAGGGGTTCAAAACACGAAGCTTGTGAATAAGAAGTTTGGAAAGATCAAGGTGAGAAGAAGGGTTCATACATCAAGGTTGAAAAAATAGAATGTTCAACGGATAGTGCAAGGGTGATGAGATCAATTCAAGGGCAGATTAGGGGCTGATAATTGCCGAAAATGATCTCTATACAGGGAAGATAGTGTTAGACTCAAGAAATGACTTGAAGTGGATGGTTGAACCACATCCTAAGCGGGAAGATTAGGAATAAATCTTCAACCATGGCTTCTCAGGTAATTGTTTAGCAGAGCATACTCTTAGCCGGTGGTTCATGTGTAGAATTCCTTAAGATACCACACTTTATGGTAAATTATCAAAGAAAATAACGGTCGATAGTTTTCTAAATGTAAGCATGGTTACCATTAATACTATAAGACTTCAAATAAATGAAAAAACCTTTTGAAGATGTTTCTCCTTTGGATATGTTTCTTTAAAGCCTCTATGAGAATTATCGTATCCTTATTTATAATTTGTTTTTTTTTAAATGGAACTTCGGCACTAGCCTACTCTCCTAGACTTTAATTAATAAAGAAAACAATTGCACAAGTGAACAGGCTTAGTACCCATGGGATTCCCCTAAATCCGAGAGAGAAGGGGAAGATCAAACAAATTTTGAGACCTCTACAAAGAAGGTAGATCACCCTCTCGTCTCCTTCATGTAGGGCCCACACTTTAAGTATTATTATTCTCTAGGAAAAACAATCTATGATGTCTAAAAGGTGGGTGTTTCTTACAATTGAAAATTCTTTCACCTAAGGTCTCACCTCTAACAAATTTCCACAAAGATGAGGAACAACAGATCGCTTCACTGAACAATGCTTGCTTCTAGATGATCTGTACTTCAAAGTGCAAGATATTCTCAAGGGTATGCTAGACCGACATTGACTTGGGGCATGAGAACAAGAGGTGCTCTAAGTCCTCGTTGCCACATAAGCATCTTTTGCACCATGGTGGTAACCCCCAAATTTTGCGAGCCTAAGCATTGCTTCGAATTCCCCAGTGGAGGATTTTCTGCATAAGCACCAACTTTATTATCTCCCTGAGTGGATGCCAAAGTGACTTGAACTTAAAATCCCATCACAACTTCGACCAATAAAGAAAACACTTCCTATTAAGCTTGACTTGAAGGTCGAGATTCTTCTTGAATCTTGAAATTTTGTCATGTCTATTGTCATTGAACCATCAAAGACCCTCCTGGTGGGGAGGGTTTTGGCAAATGAGGAGGTGAGTCTTAGAGCATTCCTAAGTGATGAATCTGCTCTCCAAAATGGCCCATTCTTCATAGTTAACTCTTACATCTGGATCAATTTCTACAAATGTAATTCAGTAGCATGTATTCTAGAAATGTAATTCAGTAGCATGTATCTTGAATCTAGAGATGCTTCCACAAATGGAAGCCTTTGTTCCAAAGTTTCTTAGCTTTATGGAGGTTCCATTTCTCCACACCTCTGATAACCTTGATAGGGATCCAGATTGAGTTATTATGTCTAATACCGGCCACACACCACCAATCCCTAGCTATCTGAACAAACTATTTGACCTTGTTCCAACTCTTTCGTAGTGACCAAAGCAAATCCAAGACACATGGAGAAACCAAAAAAGGGGAGAAGATCACGGTGAGGAGGTTGAGGTCCATCCATCCCAAGAGGCCCACAAGCTTAAGATTGCTACGATTTCTAAAAATAAGCTTGGACCAAGAGGCTTAATTGTTGCTCCATGCCTTAATTAACCATTTTTTGGCTAACTTATTTGCCATGCCTTCGATGTGAAGGATGCCCAAAACCCCTTGATATTTTTGGCTGATGCAAGTAGTCCATTTCATTTTGGGGATTCCCCTTCTGCTAGGCTCACCTATCCATAGAATGTTTCTACAAACCCTTTCGAGTATAACAATCTCTTGGACTTTTCTTCTCTAACAAGAGAGAAAGTAAATGATTGAAGAAATTAGGAAAACGTTAATCACCATGGCCCTTCCCGTTAGGTTGACCTGCACACCTTTCTAGTACGCCATTTTTTTATCGAGCTTCAAGAGAACCGAGTTCCATCGTGATATTATCGATAAGTCAAATCCCATAGAAATACCTAACAAGTGGAAGATTTGCACACTAGGAATGAGTTGACAACCTTGATCAACACGACTTTTGGGTGGGTGTCTCATAATCTCCGTGAAAGTGGTTTTAGAGTGATTTATTTTGGATCTTGAAGCCACAAAGAATGTGTTTAGGCATCTCCATGACATGAACAAAGGAATTTGTGTCATGAGCAAGCAATCTCATGCTTATCTGCTCTTCATTGAGAGGGAGGGAGAGACCATGAATCTAGCCCAAGCCAGCATAATGTTTCACAAGGTAGCTTAGACCATCAACAACAATAGAAAAAAGGAGAGGAGCCAAGGGGCATCCTTGGTTGATAGAGCAATTTAGTCCAAGAGCTTGACAAAGTTGTTTGTTGATGTGAGACGATGCATTTCCTAGCAATGTCAAGACCATCTTAGTGAACTTCTGACCAAAACTGAGGTCTTCCACAGATTGTAGAAGGAAGTCCCACTCAAGCCTATCATAGGCTTTCTTGAAGTCCATCTTAATAGAGATACCATCTTGACTAAACTCTTTAGAAAATTCCATACCTTCCAAGACATCAATGATAGTGTTTACAAGGTCTTGAAAGACGCATTCCTAAACCCATTCAAACTCTAGCTTTTCCCATTAGGAAGTGCATCAATAACTTGAAGAATCTCAACATCCTAAATGGGAGCTTCTAGAAGTGGCTTCAAATGCTATTGGATTATAGAAGTCTTGACTCTAGAGATGGTGGCCATGCAATCATGCCTATGGGGATAAGGGTGGTTGGAGACTCCCAGAAGTTTGGAATAGTGATTTGCAATCCCCAAGGATTTCCCTTCAATCCTCTTGCATTCAACCCCATTGATGTCCAACATCAAGGCGATATAATCCATTACTTGCTTCTTCTTGAGGATTCTACACTTGTCTTTCGTATGTCTGTATACCTTACCTACCCACCATTCTTTAATCAACTCTTGAAGATTATTCCTTTGAATTTCTTCTTTGTATCTCAACATACCTCTGATTTTCGGCAGCCCTGTTTGGTATTGAGAGTGGCCTTTGTTCACTTCTATCTCCAGATGTCTCAATCACTGATAGAGATTCTCCCTCCAAACATGATGAACCTTACGAATAAACATGCGAGCCTTGGTCAGAATAGGATGAGTCTCCATAACTATGATCCTCAACATTTGGCACGTGAGGACTCAGAGGAGAAGGTCAACTTCCAATAAGAAGCAATATCCTATTGAACAAAGGGGACAGAGAAGAAGCAATATCCTATTGGACAAAGGGGACAGGTCATTGTATTGACATGAAACTAGAGAGCTTTCTTAAGAATGTGGACGGGCTTAAATATAAGAATAATAGGATAGTAATCCCAAATAGTAAGGTCTTACCCTTAGGGGGGAGAGAGAGAGAGGGGTGTCCCCACTCATTGATAATATTCTGTGTGATCTAGCTTTTATCAAGTTTGGCTTTCCTCAAATTCACACCATATTGGAGGTTCGACCAAGAAAATTATGTCTCATGTTTAAATTCAACTAGGTCGAAGTAGAGCTTGATATGGTCTGAGACATCTTTATCTTGCCCATCAATAATCCTCCCTCTATTTCCCCACTTGTAAGAAGGATCTTTGACCATGTTAAGATCCCCACAAAGCACGATGTTGTGGGAAAGAGAGAAGAGAGAATGCCAGGTGGTAATCCTCTCTAAGTCAAAGTTGGGAGCATACATGGAGACAATGGCGAAATGAAAAGGGTTCTCAAAGGAAGCACCAATCCACTAATGATTTTGGTCCTCTTTAGTGATCACAAGTCTCTCAATGGACTTGTTGTTAATGCCAATAGCCGATCCATCATTTCCTCCAGGGCATGTGGTTGAGATCCATATATATGACTGAAATACATTGTAATCTCTTGTGTAGGTCCTCCCCCTCAATTTTTATCTCTTAAAGGAATATGAAGTGTAGGTTTAGGCTATTAATACATAACAAGAGGCCAAAAATGGCCGCTCTTGAGGGGCCAAACTTTTTGCTGATGATATGAACGTGTTTGTCCACAATGATAGTACTAGCTTGGAGACATTTTGGAGGTGCATGGATACTTTGTTCGAAGACTCTTGATCCAAAATCAACCACTCTAAGACCTCTTTGAGAGCTATCGTTGAAATCCAACAAGCCTTTCTCATTGATCATGGTTGTCAAAGCATTCCATAGGGCCAAATTTTTCAGTTGTGCGGGATTCCCTTGGGTTTTGGTATCTCAATGGAGCAACGGTGGAAGTGCCAGACTCAAAAACAAACTGAACTATTGGAGTTGTATGCAAGTCAATCTAAAAATAAACTATTGGAGTTGTATGCAAATCAATCTTGCTGGTCACGCAATGGTTATCAACACATTCCTCATATCCTCAACCTTTTACTTCATCTCTTGTTGGAGAACAAAAGAGCAAGAGCTATCCAAACTAAAAAGTATTTGCAAAAACTTCCTTTGGATAGTCGACCACAATAGGAGGGGGTGCCTAAAATCAAGTGGTCCATCTGCATAGCCAAACAGATACTGGGGGCCTTGGCATTTTGGACATTGGGTGCATGGCTAAGAAACTTGCAGAAAAATGGATTATTAAGGTGTGGTGTAATAGCGAGGCCTCGTGGGCCAAGTTGATCTTCAAAAGCAAGAATGGCTGGGCTTTAGTGGGATTCCTGATTTGGAAGAATCTTGACATTCTCACCCTTTTGTTTTCTCCACCTCGGACTTCTCAAAAGGCTCGAATCTTGTGTGCTCCCTATGGAAGAGTTGGAATAAAGTCAAAATATTCACAAGAATAAGTGAAGATTGGAAGTGGGTGGCCGGTATTAGACAAAACGACTCTTTCTCGTTTCAGATCCATGGCATCCCGTTCATGGAATCTTGGAGCATTCGAAACACCAAGAGACTATGGAAGAAAGTCTTCAAAAGATGGAAACATCTATGGAAACAAGACACTAATGAGTGGATCAACTTTGAGGATATTGACTTTGAACAATGGAATATTTTGCAAAGTAGACATCTCGCCAAGGACCGCTCTAAATTTTTCCTTCTCATGGGCATTACACGTCGAGCTCGCTTTGTCTCAGATGGCACAACAGCAATTGCCTAACGAAAATCTCAAACATCAAAGAAACCATTGATTATCAGGTTTACCTCAACAAGAAGTGGTGCCTCTCATGGATGTGGCTATGGCGGGACATGAAGTTGATGGCTATCTGGCTGCCCCTCATAGAAATCAAAAAGTCTATCCACTTATGGCAAATTCTTCATTGTGGTATCTCGACCAACCTTAAGGCTAGCAAAATTTGTGGGATGCCTCCCTAGTGCAAACACTGCTACCATCCCATCAAAGATGTTTCTCACATCTTCTTTACTTGTCCCACCTCCAATAGGCTCTCACAGATTGTCAAAAAGAAAATTAGACTTCAAGAAGCATATTAGTTGGAAGAAAGTTCTACTGAGGGAAGCAATCGACTGCTCCACGACTCTTTGGAACTTCATTAGAGGGGAGGTCCTATGGAAGAACTGGCGGGAACGATATGCTTTTAACTTTGGCAACTCCCCCAAAGAGTGGTCGTTTGAGAAAGCACTATTCCTCCTCGGCAAAAGAATTGCCAATGTTAAGAAATCCACCCCCCCTTGAGGCATCATCAAGCGCTCCTTTTGATCAACGACAAACTTAAACCCAAGTGGGCCCCCATGAGGGTGATGAGAGTGTTATTAACGCTCTTTGTAATGCCATCTAAACTCTGTAAAAGATAACCCTACGATGTGGGATTCAGGGGATTGCATGGGCACTAGTCCCCTTCTTTTTTACTTTTCTTTTCATTAGTTCAAGTCCAGGAGAGTAGGCTAAGGCCGAACTTCCTTTATTTAAAAAAACAAATCCTTGAACATTGAACAAGATGATAATCATAGTTGGAGGTAAGTATCTTTGCGGGGAGGGACCTTGTCCCTTTTCTTCTTGTTTGTCTCTTCATCTTTTTTCTTCATGGTGGAAGGGTCCTGGAAAAGGAGCTTGCCCTTAAGCGGGCTCTTCCATGGAATCTCCATAGGTAGCATCCCATTATAAGTCTCCTTCTTCTGAACTCAATTCAAAATCTTTTCAAGAATTGAGTTTGGAGTCTTTTCAAGAATTGTGGAGCCAATGATGGAGCTTTAACTATCTTCATTGCTGGTGGTGAATCTGACCTCTTTGCTCTGGTGTAACCTTGTTGATTGTGTTCCTTACTGCTGAATTCTTCTTGTGCTTTCCCCTCATTACACTCAATGTATTGGTTCTTGGGTATTTCAATTCATTGACTTGCTTCTCCAGGTTGCAGAGGATGTTTGTTTGTAGAGCTGATCCTAAAGGGATTCTCTTCATACTCCCTTTGGGGATCCTTCTCCTTCTTCGTCTTAGTTTCTTGAAACCATCCAGCTTTTTCTCCCTTGAAGTTGCTTCTATACATTTTAAATGGGGTGAAAGATATTTGTTTGTGGAGTTGAGCCCGAAGGGATTCTCTCTATACTCCATGTGGGGCTTCTTCGCCTTCTTCCTCTTACTTCCATGAAACCATCTGGGTTTGTCTCCCTTAGAGTTCCTTCCATTATTGAATTCAAATTTTCTATACATTTTAAATGGGCGGGGATGAAGAGATGTGGAGCACCCTTAAGTTATAGTTATAGATAATCTTTTATATGTGACCTATATATATAAATAAAAGTTTTATATAATAAGTTGATATTTGTTCATGATATGAAAGATACATTGTGGACGATGACAAACACATGACAAATGATGGCTCGCATATTTCTCCCGTTGATATGAAGTATTCCTTCCACAAAAAAAAACCACGCGTTTTCTCTTAATATAAGAAATACGGGGATATGAATTTTCCGTGCCTGCTAGACTCAGGAATGCTGATTATGAATTCAATTGTATAAATCTATGATACTTAATATATACTTTTTTTAAGACCTCGGATTGAGGACCAATGTGAAGTTCATCTGTTCAGCTGTCTCAAACTATGTGCGTATAAATGTCAGTCTACATTTAAGATTAACCTTACCTCCGAGTCGCGAAACTCTTCCTGAAAAAGAATTGTATATAGCATTTCTATTCCGATAAACTGAAAACCTTTAAATACAATAGATTTACGAATTCGATTTAATGATTTTTTTTTTGTTGATGCATTCAAGAATATTGATATGTATCTTACCTCGATACATGTATAGAGTTTTTTATTCAACATCATCATATATACATTACCTCGATGAGACATAGAGGTTATTCCGGCGAACAATCATAAGATTTTAACCATGGACCTTCATGCTATGAATACAAATATATTCTTAGTGACTTGATAAGAATTCTCAAAAACCATAGAAAATATTATAACTCGAAGTCGCATGCTAAGGTATGGAGGTGAGATACTATGATATCGTGGTAGGTTGCACCACTTTCGTGGATGAAACAATGAAGCCAAACGATTAAATTTTTTGCAAAACTGTATTACACTGATAAAATGACAGCCACATTCTTCAATATTGGTATACTTTTACTGTTGAGTTTGCTTAAGATTATGTATGATTTCTATAAAGAACAATAAATGGTTCCAAGGTCCATAAAGTGAGAAGCTTCAGGTACGGTATTCTGTGCAAAAAGAGCTACGCAATACGCATTCAAGAAACAGCATATAGAGTATCAACAAGGAATATGAAAATCGCGTAAATGCAACGACAAGCGTGAAAGGCTACAGGCTTTGCTTGAGATCACAATGCGGCTAATGTTTTCTCGCATCTGTGGAGATCAAGGAGATGAACTTTGATGAAATACATCTCAGCCGAAGACGAACTAAAATGTAATTTTCTTTTCTTAACAAAAGCGATAAGATAACCTTCATGCATCAGGATTGCGGTGAGAATGTTGATATCTGGCCTGGTTTTCTATGTAGAACCTGCGCAGCTATGCCGCTCAGACACGTAACGATGACAGACGACCAACGGAGATAGAGAGACAGAGAGAGAGAGAAAAAAGTCCGCGCGCTATAGGGCGCAATGACGGTGGAGGATTTATTAACTAGTTTTTTGTTTTTACAATAGTATCCACATCATCAAATCTCCCTCTCAATCTCAAAATGAGCTTGAATACAAAATGAAAGAAATACATATGTCCATACATGATGAAATAACATGAATTGAAATCTAAATACAAACTAAAGCTTTCTACCTCCTAAAGCTTCTTTGAAGTAGATAAACTTTTCTTTGGGAAGAGCTTTGGTGAAGATATCTGCCACTTGTTCTCCAGTGCTGATGTGGATCAGCTCCACTTCTCCTTCGATGACCTTCTCACAAACAAAATGATAATGAACTTCGATATGCTTCGATCTTTCATGATAAGTTGGATTCTCTGATAACATAATGCTGCTCATATTGACCAATAGATAATCACCTTTCCATCGATGTAGACTCCCATGTCTTCAAGTGGATACTTTATCCATGTTGCTTCACAAATGGATTGTGTAATGCCTCTATATTGAGCTTGGGTTCTTGACAAAGCGACAGTTGGTTGCTTCTTGCTACTCCAAGAAATGATTGTACTTCCAAGCGAAAATGAAAATCCACTTGTTGACCTTCGATCCATGACATTTCGTGCCCAATCGGCATCTGTGTATGCATATATACATGGCCGAACTTTTCTGTAATAAAACAAGCCAAAATTACATGTTCCTTTCACATATCGTAATATGCATCGCACTCCATCCAAGTGCACACTACATGGTTTATGCGTAAACTGAGTCACCAAACCAACTACAAAACTCAAATCCGGTCTTGTCTTTCTTACATAAATCAAACATTCTAACCAAATTTCTATACATATTGGCATCATGCAAGTACTTTCCATCATCCATAAAATTAACATTAGCATCAACTAGGTGTATCAAAGAGGTTTGCAAGCACCCATACCAAATCTCTCAAGCATTTCTAGCATATAATTGCGTTGTATCATCCAAATTCCCTCTTACATTGAAACTACTTCGATTCCCAAAAAGTATTTTAACTCTCTTAAATCTAACATCAAAACTTCAGATTTTAGTTGCCTCTTCAAATCAGCAATCCTCTTCTCATCATTACCAGTAATGATCAAATCATTGACATAAATCACTAATAGAATTGTTTCACTTCCTTGATTCTATACAAATAGTGAATAATCATCCCTTGATTGCATAGTTTTGAGATCCAACAACTTCTTAGTGAATCGTTCACACCATGCTCCTGGTGCTTGTTTCAATCCATAAAGCGATTTCTTTAACTTGCATACATAGTCAGGATACTTTGGATGCACATAACCTTATGGTTGCTACATAAAGACTTCCTCATGCAATTTGACATTCAAAAATGCATTCTTAACATCCATTTGATACAATTTCCAATTGTTCATAGCAGCCCATGCAATGACACTTCTCACTATTGTCATTTTAACCACTAGACTAAATGTTTCATGATACTCGAATCCATATACTTGTGCATATCCTTTTGCAACTAAGTGTGCTTTAAATCTTTTCAATGAACCATCCCTTTTGCACTTCACTTTGTATACCCATTTACAACCAATAGCTTTCTTATTTGGTGGTAATTTCACTAAATCCCATGTATCATTCTTCGTCAATGCATTCATCTCATCATCCATTGCTTTGCACCAATTTTCACTTTGTGACGCATCATGAAAATTCTTTGGTTCCTCATGCTTGATTCTCTCAGTCATGTACGCATAATGAAGCTTCATAGACTTATTGTATAGATTCAATCTATCCACATGCTGTTTTATTCTCGTAGATCTTCTCAAAGGTGTTTCTTCATCTGATCTTGAACGTGTCTCTTTCCTTGCGTGTGGCGGAACATATTTCACCTTCATATTTTTCAACATGACAGGCGTAACTACCTCATCATCAATATCTGAATCAGACATGTACGTATCTTTCCCTTTCTAGATTCTTCTTGCATAGTCCTTTCCATTTTCACTCCATGATGTTTCTGGTGTAGGAAACGCACATGAACCATAGTCTTCACTCTCTTCATGGTCAAAATTCCTACGACTTGTTCCTGGCTCATCATGAACATTATGCATAGAATCATCCATATCATTCTTTATCATAGCCATGTCTTTGGGTACATATCATGATGCATTTTCATCGAATATAACATATCTACTCACTATATATTCTTTTATAATAGGATTATAACATCAATATCCTTTCTTCTCTTTTGAGTGTCCAACAAATATGCACTTTTCAGATTTTGCCTCAAACTTGTGTCCCAACTGACTAGGCACATGCGCATAACAAATACTTCCAAAAACTCCTCAATAGATAACATTAGGCTTATGCTTCCATAGCCTCTCATGAGGTGCAAGATCATGAACCATGCCTGTGGGAGCTCTATTTATAACATGCACAGTTGTATGACAAGCTTTTGCCCAAAACATATATGGCATGTTCTTTTCATTTAACATGTGCAGAGGAGGTAGTAGGGTATCTACTTTTAGCAGGAGCATGAACCATGCACTTCCAGTACTTCGCCTACTCAAGGGAGGTTCTCCTTAGGAAAATGTACCCTTTAACACTTATGTGAGCAGACAGATAACAATAATTGCACATAATTATAAAAAAACTCAGGGAGAAGATTATTGACAAATGACAGTAGTGGAAGACCAAACCACTCCTTAGTTTGAACAGATGATTACAATGTAGGCAAAGGAAATGCTACAAAAGCTGATGCTCTGTGCTAACATGTCAACCTAGAACAAAACATAATCAATACAAGAGATTCATCCAAAATGAACACAACTAGATGAAGACTTGCACTGAACACAAGAAGATGAAGACTTGCACTAATCAGTACAAAGATATGAAGACTTGCTCTAGTGGAAGAGCATGGAAGTATCACTAACTCAAACTGAATGACAAAACCAAGCCACTTCTTTACACTACAGTGCTATTAGCCCTCCATTGGGAGGCCCACGCTCTGTATCCTCACCACAGAGTGACTTCCTACAGTAGGAATGTAGCCATAGAGCGCAAAGAGGGGACCAAAAGAGATGCCGAAAATAATCTCTGTGCTTGTCTCTATATGGATATATATCCGCAATGAATACTAGTCCATTGCTTAGCCTCCAATAGGCCAAGAGGGCCTTTCCAATTCCTCACGTCCACTGATCATGCGCCGATTGATTGCCCAAAATTGAAGGGGTAGATGAAATATGCCACTAGTTTTGAATTGGATCCCCGAAAATAGGAAGTTGTCACCACAACAATCATTTATCTTCTTACACTTTTACCACTTAAACTTTTACTGTCACTTTTGAATGTAAGCTGAGATCCTCATTATGTGATGCCCATGATATTGGAATGATCATTAGAAGTACATCCTTCACATAATCAACATAATTTGTAGTAGCTTTTGATCCTTACATATTGAGTGGTGGGTGATGGTGGGTGGTGTGCGAGGTGTGGGTGGAGTGGTGGGAGGTTGTGGGAGGTGTGGGAGGTGTGGGTGGAGTGGTGGGAGGTTGTGGGAGGTGTGGGTGGAGTGATGAGAGGTTGTGGGAGGTGTGGGTGGAGTGGTGAGAGGTTGTGGGGGGCGTGGGAAGTGTGGGTGGAGTGGTGGGAGGTTGTGGGAGGTGTTGGAGGTGTGGGTGGAGTGGTGGGAGGTTGTGGGAGGTGTGGGTGGAGTGGCAGTAGGTTGTGGGAGGTGTGGGTGGAGTGGTGAGAGGTTGTGGGGGGTGTGGGAGGTGTGGGTGGAGTGGTGGGAGGTTGTGAGAGGTGCGGGAATTGTGGGTGGTGTGGTGGGAAGTTTTGGGGGGTGTGGGAGGTGTGGGGGGAGTGGTGGGAGGTTGTGGGAGGTGTGGGTGGAGTGGTGAGAGGTTGTGGGAGGTGTGGGTGGAGTGGTGAGAGGTTGTGGGGGGTGTGGGTAGAATGGTGGGAGGTTGTGGGGGGTGCGGGAGGTGTGGGTGGAGTGGTGGGAGGGAGAGAGAGACAGAAGGGGGGGAGGGAACCTTGGTCTTGCCTTGTCCTTTGTTTCTGCCTCCTTGAAGTCGAATTCCTATGGTTGTAATAAAGCTTGTAGTAAACGTGTCATCATAGAATCGCAAAAGTAGGAAACTCTTGCCCGCACTACTATCACCGATCAGTAGGAGCTTGATGAGATAGTCGTGATCCCGAGCTCTAGCAATCAAAGAACACCGAAACTGTGCATATATAATGGCAAGGAATTCGTAGGCTTGAAACCATGCCCCAACGCACATCATTTTCTCGATGGGCTACGAACGCAGCCAGCTATCAGAATCAAAAAGTCTTTGTCAACATATGTTGCTACATTTTCCTCGAACGCTCCAAGCTTTCAGCGGAAAACATCCTTCATCAGCAGTGTCACACAATTTGGTGACAAAAGCTGTAAGGAAGAGCTTCAAGCGTGTGATTATACGCATGCAAACAAGCTCACTTTCTAGATGTAACAAGAATGGTGTAGTGTGGTCGACGTAACAACAAGGATTTGACGAACACCTACTCGGTTTCCTACCTTTAGAGAGCTACAATAAAGCAACTATCTAATGAAGACTGTAGAAACATGCCTTCTTCCATCGTTCACTTGTACAACACGATTCAGAATAATAATGACGATGCTTCAGAAGGAGTGGCAGAGAGAGGGGCTACGGGGGTGGTGGGGGAAGGAGGTGGGAAGGAGGTGGGAAGGGCGGGGATGGAGGGGAGAGAGAGAGAGAGAGAGAGAGAGAGAGAGAGAGAGAGAGAGAGAGAGAGAGAGAGAGAGAGAGAGAGGGAGGGGTTGGCGGGGGGAGTGACCAAAGGGCCACGCGGGGGAAAAGACGAGGGGGTTGAGGGGCTACGGGGGGATTAGGGGTGGGGGCTGCGTGGGAAGTGGGGGTGGGGGCTATGGGGGAGTGGGGGTGGGGGCTGCGGGGGGGGGAGAGGGGGGGGGGGGGGGAGAGAGAGAGAGAGAGAGAGAGAGAGAGAGAGAGAGAGAGAGAGAGAGAGAGAGAGAGAGAGAGAGAAAGCGCAACTTTCGTGGCAGGGAGAGAGAGAGGGAGAGAGAGAGAGAGAGAGAGAGAGAGAGAGAGAGAGAGAGAGAGAGAGAGAGAGAGAGATAGAGATAAAATTCTGCGGTGCGCTACAAACCCCCACATCGTCTTTGGACCATCTGGGTGCAATTCCTCCTTTATTTTCTTATTTCAATAAGACCAAAATAAACTGCAAGTGTTGAATGAAACATGATATGTACAGTGTATGAAGTTATTCCATCTTGACTTAATTCACGTAATTCTTCATCTGGAGATATTGACCAGGGGTATCCTCTTACCCTACAAATCCTCCAGATGCACTGCTCCATGTGGTAATGCCTTTATCACTCTCTACGGTCCTATCCATTTGGGTGCCAATTTGGTTGAAACTGCTGGGATTTGATGCACCAAAGCCAAGGATCTTGTACTTCATTGGTCCTAAGATACCTTTCATGCAGTCTTTTGCGCTCTTCTTGTGTTACCTGAAGTTTTTGCATTGCTCCTTCCCTGTATTCTTCTAATGCCACAAGTCTCTTAATGGGAGGTTCAATTCCAATGGTTTTGGTTCCCAGTTCTTTTTTTATAATAAATTCGAATGGAGCTAATGCCTCTTTTCCATATACTAAATGAAATGGACCCTCGCCAGTGGTTCCCCTGTTTGTAGTTCTAAAGGCCCAAATTGCACCGATCAATGCTTGTGGCCAAAAGCTTTGATCATCAAAAGATAATTTGTTCAACAACCCAATCAAAATCTTATTGGAGTTTCTGCTTGGCCATTCGCCCTTGGATAGTAGGTAAAATATTTTTTATGGAAGACCTTGTATTTGTCAAACATAAATTGGAGCAATTGATTTACAAAATGCGTGCCTCTATCACTAGTGATTTCTAGTGGCACCAAATCTTGAGAAAATACGTTTATACAAAAACTTAGCTACTGTTAAAGCTATGCAATCCCTAGTAGCTTTAGCCTAATTCCATTTAGTTGCATAACATGTGGCAATCAAAATATACTTCTTACCCCTAGGTTGACCAGTTGGACTGATTGGTCCTATGAAATTGAGACCCCATCGTTCAAATGGGAGCCATCCTATAGATATGACTAAGGGTTGGAAATTCAATCTGGTTGGCATAGGAGCACATCTCTGGCAAATGTGGCGTTCTTTAGCAAACTTGATCGCATCCTTGTGGATATGAGGCCACCATAGTCCTTTGTGGATGATTTTGTGAGCCAAATCTTCTCCTTTTAGATGCCCTTCACTATGTGTTGCCTCAAGCAAAAGGTTCACGTCATCTGGATAAAGACACTTCCTCAAGATACCATCCTGACAATATCTACATAAATTCCCATTTATAAGTGAGTATGCTCTTGTCTTGAGGAGTAATCTTCTCTTTTCTATAGGTGTTAAGTGTTATGGGAGTTTTCCACTAGTGAGAAAATTGAGAATTCCATCATACCAATCAGTCTGAGTTGCTACTAGGAAGAGATTACTATCCACCAATTCATCATTAATACCTATTGCCTTCTCGCTCATTGTGGTCCACGATACTTGATCTGCCATGTAGTGCTCCCTTCCTGGCTTTATGTGAATATCAAAGTTGAATTCTTGAAATAGGAGTAACCATCTCCAAACCCTTCCAACCACTCTAGGCTTGTTTATCAAGTACTTCAAGGGTTGATGGTCAGATATGACTATAAAATGTACACCGACAAGGTAATGCTGAAACTTCTGAAGAGCAAATACAATAGCCAAACCTTCCCTTTCGGTCGTAGTATAGTTCCTTTCCGCCTTGGTTAGTAGTCTACTTGCATAGGAGATAGGTTTATCAACCTTGTGTGATGATGGTTGAGCTAGAACTGCACCAACAGCATGAAGGCTAACATCTGTATGCACATGAAACTCCTATGACCAGTTAGGAACACTTAAAAGTGGAGTAGTACATAACCTCAATTTCGGTTCACAAAATGCTTTCTCAACTCCATTCAATGTTTCTACTCAAGTGCAAAGTCTTATTCTCTAATTCCTTGTGAACTTCATGGCCCTTTTATGCAACTCCTTCCTCTACAACTTCTTCATCTATTTCATTGATTTCCACCTTGCAACACTCTGCGCTTTCCATCATCGAATTCAAGAATGTATCGTCTTCTTGGGGGTTAAAAAGGGCATTACCTAAGTGTCCATAGTATACCGACTAGTTTTCCCTGAGTCAAATCCTTCTTCCAAATGTAGTTGCAGTTGGCTATTGGTGTTTGTTGAAATCCAGAGTTTTTTTTCCCCCAATCTTGCATAGCTTTTGCTTGCCTCAGCCAAGGTCTTCCCAGGAGTAAAGGGTAAGAAGTCTCCTGTGGGAGTGCAATAACAACAAAATCTAGAAAAAATACTATCATCACTACCTTTTCAATAATGCAAACTCGCGCAACTTGATGTCTGCTAGGGTAACTGTGAATGATGCCATCTTGGTGGGTTTCAAATTCAGTTTCCGCATTGTGAAATCTGGCATCAAATTAATGCTAGACCCTCCATCTATAATCACACCTCCGAGAGCTTAATCCTTTATAAAAACAAATAACCTTGAGCTTTGGTAGTCTGCCAGGGGTGCAGGGGGAAAATCAAACATGAAACCATCTATGCTTGGTGGTTGGCTCAAGTATGCAGTGTATAATCTTTAATAAGTCACTTTGTATTTTTGAATCCATCTTTATGAGTTCGTATAGACTAACCTTGTGATGAATACCTTTCCAAATCTGCTCAATGTTTACCTCATGTGTGTCTTCTTGCAAACTTGTTGGTTGGTCCCCTTATTGAACTAGTCATCGTTTCATAAGCTCCTTCAATATCTGCTTGGCCCTTCCACCCACCCATTCTTTTCCTCCTCTTTATTCTGGAGTCCTTGTTGTTCCTCTCTATGGATTGCTACTACTTGTCTAGCTCTAGTCATCATGGGCATTGAAGAAGGTGAAACAACATAAGACTGAGTGGTCATACCTTCTTCTTGTGGGGAGACTGCAATCATGTGGATTGAAGCAGGACGACTTCTTGGACAGTCTTTGGTATAGTGATCCTTGGCCTCTGGACAATGCTAACAAGGAGATGCATCTTCTGGGAGGGAACACCTATTTTGCATATGGCCATACTGACCACAACGATAACACATCAATGCTCTATTATATCTAGGCTTCGTTGTATGATTCTCCTCTCTATTAGGTGCATTTGAAGTACTAGCATAATATGAATCCAAAGCTTGAGGGTTACCTCGTTGCTGTGTACCCTTGAGGTAGTAATAGTCTCTAGCTTCATGGCCGTCCTTTCCACAAAATTGATAGCTTACCCGGTTAGGACAATTAGCATTGGAATGTCTACCAAATCTGCCTTCTTATATCATGAGTGGTCCGCAAGTCTTCTAGCTCACGGCGAAGTTAGGCTACTTCATCATCAGTGCGGCGCAGCGGTGGCAAGACCTTCTCTTCTTGGTGATTTTGTTGCATTCTCAATGCCTCCAGTTATTTCCTCAATTGCCCAATAGGGTCTAGTTCCGCTGCATAATTTGGTTGGGTTTCCCCTTCGAAATGTTGCCTAGCTTCTTGAATGCGTGATGCTGGTGCAACAAAATCACTAAGGGTTGCATCCAATCTGAGAGACTCACGGAGCTTCTGCTGAGATGACTTGGGCAGAGCTTTTTCTATCCATTTCTTAACTAAGAAATCAATGGAACATGTGGTAGATGTGCAACAAGTGCTTTTGTCCTAGTGTGAAGTTCATGAAAGGATTCTCCTGATCTTAGCTTTAGGTTCTCTAGCTTATCTAGAGCTCTTTCCGAGGAGTCACTTGGTCAAAATGTCTGTGAGAACGCCATCTTCAAAGCCCCCCATGTAGCAAAATGACCATCTGCATATTGACTGTACCATTTCTCAGCAAGGCCTTCCAATGTGGATGGGAAGAGTACTAGCATTGCATCCTCTCTATTCTGCAAACCTTGTCCATGGCATAAGGAGATAAATCTCCTCACATGATCATCAACCTCCTCATAAGCTTGTCCCTTGAAGCTAGGGAACTTGATATTGAGTTTATGGAGTAAATGAGAGAGATCCTCCATTTGCACTCGTGTTTCCTTTGACGTATCTGAGGAGAAGTCTAATGTTCTCCTATGCTTTTCTTTTGACAGGGGAGTCGCACCCAAATCAATGCATAAATTCAAAGGAGGTAGAGGGGATGTTGGTTCACTAGTGGAAGATATAGCTGACTTTTTAAGGCTCCTTCGTACACAAAGAGGCTCCTTATCTGCTCGCATATGGGTCATGTACCTACTTGCAAGATGCAATAGGGCAAAAATGATTGAAAAGGACTATTAACTATGCGGAGGGCCTCTAACAGAAATGCAAGGGTCCGACCAAGCGTGCCAAACTAT
>CM035418.1:174053394-174153394 GCA_020310875.1 Ceratopteris richardii | reverse complement strand
CGGGAGGCCTCAAAAGTCATATATTCATCCTATGATTGGTACACGAGGTTTTTGGATTGTCTTCTCTTTGGCCTTCCACCTATATCACTAGAGTATCTCCAAGCATGAGAATATCCCAGTTAAAAACCTTACCACGTCCCTGAGTTTTTGTTTAAATTCAAGGTTTTCAGCAGGATAATATAAAACCTCACAAGGCACGTGAGTTGTCCAATTAAGGACCCGCAATATCATACATTCATCTCAGAACGTGTCAGTAGTGTCCATTTTCGGACCCGCAAAAGTATACATGGCATCGCCTGCCACATGCAATCAAATAACAAAAATAACGAAATCAAATATCTACCTGTGATAATAGGCTGCGCACTTTTATATCAAACTTTCAAAACCATTGAGCGTCGGATTGAGAATTATCTTCAATAAATATCTCTATCTGAAGGGATGCCATGTGAATTTCTGATTCCTGTAGAACATTATAGCTATTCTTGCTCTAGAGTAACAATTCTTCTACTTCAAGTTGATAGTTGCTTCTGCCGTCTGTTTACTGTGTTTACTATATTCTTTTGTGAATAGCCATGCTTGTTTGGATTGCAATAAAAATCCACCCCTCACACTATCTACGATGGGTTGTGTAATGCGTTCACCATTGTAGCCTGCCGACCTACCGATATTGGGCTCGAAACACTTTGTCTATATGCCTAGATTTGACCTCATTCTCAGTTTCAAGCCGACGGAAAGCGCCGTTGCATCAAGGATGCTATCAGCCATATAGTTCCAGAGGTCCGATTCAATGATAATATTATCTGCTTCGATTCGGCTGATCTCGCGGAGCTCCCGAGTTACCTCCTCGACGGAGTTCGTTCGTCAAGCATGGATACACCTGTGAAGCTTGCTATTATTCTTCCGCTTTGATACCACCTGACTGTAGAACCTGCGCAGCTATGGCGCTCAGACACGTAACGATGAGACAAAGAGAAAGAAAAAAATCATCGCGCTATACGGCGCAACGACGGTGGAAGATTTATTAACTAGTTTTTTTTGTTTTTACAATAGTATCGATGTCATCATTCAAGACCTAGCCTACATCAAGTCAGCAAGTGATCCAGTCTGCTTTTATATTAATAGTACATGATCTATATTACATGTGATCGAGTCAGCCAAACCAATAGTTCCCAAAGGAAACAAGCAGTAAAATATTAAGGAATTTTAGGTGAAAAAACAGTATGAATGTACAAGATCATAATCGTGAAAAAACAGTAAAATATTAAGATCATATTTGTGAAAAAACAGTATGAATTTACAAGATGTGTAGAAAGAATCACAATTCAAAATGCAATATAAACACAAGTATTAAGAAACTCATCATAACACAATGCTTTGCTACATACTAAACCTAAGTGTTTCAAACGATATACTTCGTTAATGTGTGGCTTCCAAAAACCTAATGATTTGGCGGCCATTTTGTTTTTCAATTCATTCATAACTCGAATGTGTCTTTTTTTTAAAATAAAGGAAGTTCGGCTTAACGTACTCTTGCGAACTTGAATTAAATAAAAGAAAAGTACAAGAGAAGGGGACTAGTGCCCAAGGGATCCCCCGAATCCCATAGAGCAAGGTAGCTTTTATAGAGTTTAGATAGCATTAAAAAGTAGGTTAATCACCCTCATGTGGGGCCCACTTGGGTTTAAGCTTTGTTGATCAAGAGGAGCACTTGATGATGCCGAAAAATGGGGGACTTCTTACAGTTAGCAATCCTTTTGCCAAGGAGGAACAACGATTTCTCAATCAACCACCCTTTGGGGGAGTCGCCAAAGTTAAAATCACATCTTTCCTGCGAGATCTTCATTAGGACCTCCCCTCTAGCGGCTTTCCAGAGAGTCACATAGCACCCGATCCCTTCTCCTAGCAGAGATTGCTTCCAAGTGATATGTTTTTGAAGTCTAATTTTCTTTCCGACAATCTACCGGATCGCGTTGGAGTTGGGACAAGTAAAGAAGATGTGAGAAACATCTTCGATGGACCGGTAGCAGCATCTGCACCAAGGAGTTATGCCAAAAAATTTGCTAGCCTTAAGGTTGCTTGAGATTCCACGATGAAGAATTTTCCATAAGACTATAGAACTTTTTATTTCTATGGGGGGGTGCCAGATAGCCATGAACTTCATGTTCCACTGAAGCCCCATCCAGGATAGGCACCACTTCTTGTTGAGGTTAACCTGATAATCAATGGTTTCATTGATGTTCGAATTTTTGATAGGGAATTACCATTGTGCCATGTGAGACCAAGCAAGCTCAACGTGTCCTACCCCATGAGATGGCAAACTTTGGAGGATTCCCAAGTGAGATGTTTGCTTTGCAAAGTGTTTCATTCTTCATAGGAAATGTTGATGATAGGGTCAATATCCTCAATGTTGATACACTAGTTGGTGTCTTGCTTCCAGAGATGTCTCCATTTCTTGAAGCCTTTGTTCCATAGCGTCTTGGCATTTGGAATGTTCCAAGATTCCATGATCCAGATGACATGGACCGGTCACCCACTTTGAATCCTCACTTATTCTTGTGAAGCTTTTGACTTTATTCCAACTCTTCCCTAGTGAGCATATAATATTCAAGCCTTTCGAGAAGACTAGGATCGGCAAAAACAAAATGGTTAGAATGTCAAGATTCTTCCAATTTAGGAATCCCATGAGAGCCAACTGGTTCTTGTTGCTCAAGATCAACTCGGCCTACGAGGCCTCCTCGTTGCACCAAGCCTTAATCATCCATTTTGCCGCAAGTTTGTTAGCCATGCATCCAATGTCTAGAATGCCAAAGTTCCCACTATCTCTTTGGCTGGTGCAAATGGACCACTTGATTTTGGGCACCCCCTCCCATTGTGGTTGTCTGTCCAAAGGAAGTTTCTGCAAATACTATCAAGTTTGGACAGATTGTGCTCTTTTGATCTCCCACAAGAAAGGAAGTAAATGGTCAATGATATGAGGAACATGTTGATAACCATAGCCCCACCAGCAAGATTGATTTGCATACCTCTTGAATAGTTTAGCTTGATTCTGAATCTCGCCAGCACCCAGTCCAATGGAGAGTCAAAGGGCATTACAAATATGTGCATATCAAGAAGACTATCTAGTTAATCAATTTCAACATGGCCTCAAAGGTGAAATAAATGATCATTTAATCTCTAAATGTCATATATATACTCAAGATGAGGCTATCCTTCAAGCACTTCAGTATGAGAAAGAATAGTACAAAGAAAGACAAGTCGAAGAGCTAGAATTGTTTAATAATCACGACACTATTCCTCAAGAATCCAAATCAAGCATGGTTGAAGCCCAAGAAGTCATTATAAATGATATGGAGTATACATTTTATGAACATAACAAGAAGGTAAAGGACAAGATGGAGTTCATGTTTAATCCATTAGGTGTGCTTACTCAAGGCTCTCTATCAAAGATCTTGGAAGGACCACAACATACCGCTACATGATCAAAGGATCAATCACATGACAAACCCAAGGAAGCTCAAGAGAGCCCAATCCTTCACTACCTATCAAGATTAAAGATCATGGAAAAGTCAAGGTTTAGCATTTCATAGATTCAAGAATCTCCTAAGAAAAATTGGAATACCTCATTCTTTGGAAAGGGTATGATGTCTGTCCCTCATGGAACTCATTGGTTGATGGGGATTTGAGGTCACAAATGCAAAGAAAACCATCCTACACCTTAGACTCTAAATGAATTTCTATATCTCATGATTGGTTCAATATTGGAAGAAACTAGTTCTTCTAATGCATCTAGAATGTGCCAAACCCCTAAGATCGACTATTTATTTGCCTGATTATGATAGCATAATTTTGACATCATAAACTTGTAGTTGGCATTGATGAAATGCCCATGAACAGCTATACAAGGAGGTTTTGGCCACATATATACTTAGACTTTCCAATGCCACTCTTGGGAGCTTAAAGCTTTGCAATCCCCAACTAAGTACTTCCAATCTCTAGTTCAAGTTCAAGTCTTCTCTAGTCTAGTATCCTTCACATTCTGCCTTGTCCTATTGAAATCTCATGGTATGAGATTGTGTCGAGTTATTTCTTGTATCTAGTTGATCTCCCTCAATGGAGTTCTTGTAAATAATATATCTTACTTCATACTTACAGTCTCAACCCATCTCAGGTTCTTGGATCTCTTATACCATCTCTAGTCACTTGATCCATACCTATAAGTCCCAAGATATGAGACTTCTTTTACGAGTTACATATTCTTTTATTATTTTCCCTATGTGGCTGATCTTGTAATCTAAAGTATAATTCTAAAATATTCTGTAATATATCTAGAGGGCACAATCTAGTCCTCCCCTGGCATTTGGCGAGACTATCCACACCAAGTCCTTAGAGTGATGTACTCCACATTCATATTGAGAAATATTGAGTTGCTTTGAATGATTTATATCAAAACCTCCAACATTTTGAAAGGAGGTTATGATCAGGTGATCACTCATATGCAAAATTTACACCATACTTTAGAGATTTATTTCAAGGATCCACATGTCAAGAAGTTTACCTAGTTAATAAATTTCAAATTGGTCTAAGAGATAAAATAAAGCATCATTTACTCTCTGCATCTCCGATAAATGCTTTAGATGAGGCTATCAATCGAGCACTTTAATGTGAGAAAAGTTGATGAAAGAAATTAAGCCAAGTCCAAGAGCTAAATGTTTTGAATAATCAAGACACTATTCCTCAAGAATCAGAGTCATGTATCTCGGAAACACTACAACATACTACTAGAAGCACAGTGGATATATCTCATGATGAATGCAAGGAAGCTCAAGAGACACCCAATCCTTCATTACCTATCGAGATTGAGGATCATGAAAATATCAAGGTTTAGGATGTCTTAGATTCAAGAATCTCCTCAGGAAGATTGGAATACCTTATTCATTGGAAAGGATATGATTTCAATGTTTGTACTTTGGATCAAATTGAAAATCATCAAAGATCTAAAATCAAGGTTTGCGAATTCCATAGGAAAAATCCAATGGACCTAACTAGAGCACATAGTTGTTCCTTGTGGAACTCATCACGTCAAGGGGAGGTGATGTCATGAACACAAAGAGAACCATCATGAACCTTAGATTCTATGTGAGCTTCTATATCCCATCATTAGTTTAGAATTGGCAGAAACTAATGCTTCCAATGCATTCAAAACATGTGAAACCCTTAAGATGGACTATTTACTTGATTATTACACTCAAAGGTCTTATTTTGGATTGATGATATGATTGATGACATGATCAACACATAATTGCCATTGATGAACTACCCTTGAAGACCTATATAAGGAGGGGCTAGCCACATGTATACTTAGTCTTTCTAATTCTAGTCTTGGGAGCTCAAGGATTCACAATTTCCAAGTAATTTCTTTCCAATTTCTAATTCAAATTCTAGACTTGTTCTTTGCTCTAGTCTTCTCTAGTCTAGTATCGTGGACATCTTGTCTGGTTCTAATCTTGTAGAATGCAATTGTGCTCAGTTATTTTCTCTATCTCGTTCATCTCACTAAAGGGAATTCTTGTCAAGATATCTTGTGTCATACCTAGATATCTTGTTTCATACCTACACTCTCAGGTTGTGAGATCTCTTTTATCATCTCTACTCACGTTGTCCATACCAATCAGTCTCATGTTCTGGGACTTCTTGAATCAGTTACATATTTGTGTACTATTTTCCCTTTGTGGGTGATCTTCTAATTTGAATTATAATTCTGTAATCTTTTCTATTCTATTCAGAGGGCACAATCTAGTGCTCCCCTGATAGTTTTACCTTTATGGAGTCTTTGTATAACAACATTGTTTATAGATCTAAGAACAAGAATCACTTCTTTGGAAACTATGGACAATACGCAATGATGGATGTACAACTCTCAAATCATGTAGAAAACCAAGCTACTTAATAAAAGACCCAATAACCCATGGATATCAACCACGAACTCAAGAAAAATATTCAAGGATATCAAGAACAATATAAGTATTATGAACATCGACACCATGTTTGAAATCCATCTCATCATGTTGAAGATAAGCTAAAGATACTTAGAAGTATTGTGCAAACTTCAAAACTCTATGTATAGCTAGAACATTAGAGGTTTGGTCCTTTCATCATCTCGCTTGAGATCAATCCACTCTACTTCAAGCCCTAGAAATAAAGTACCATTTGAATACATCTAGTGTTCCATGTGCCCATGTTTGAACCATATTTTATTTTGCCACTGAAGGGAGGGAAACATATTCCTTGAAAGCCATTCAAGACCAAGGATAAATGAAGGTTTCAAATTCTAGCATGTCTTGGATTTGGTGAACTTTGAAGCAAGATTAGAATAACTTGTTCATTGGAAATGGCATGAGATGAACGATCATACTTGAGAACCTATAAGAAATATTTAGTGGGCAGGAATCAACGTTTGTGAGTTTCATAATAAATCTTATAAAAAAAAATGTTGGAAGTCAAGGCCAAGCTCGAGGATCACAATGCATAGATTAACCCAAATGCCTCCTATTAAGTGAATTTCTTCCACCTCTTCATCTCCCCACACTTGCTTCAATTCAGCCATGTGATCATATGGATCCCTCGTTCTATCAAAATAGTTCTTCATAGTTTTGGCTACTTGTGAGGGTCTCAATGTTTGAGAGTCTTCTCTTTGCCTTAGTAGGAGAAATTTTGTATCCTCTATAGACAAGTTGTCCTTTCGTTTTCTCTATTTTCAAACCTACTTGCTCCTGGATTTGATCTACAACTTTCATGTCATGCACAAAACTCACCACTCATGCTTCCCATGATTTCTCTCTATGTAAACCTAAAGTGTTAGAAAAACCTCTGTTGGTATGTTTGTGGGATAGAAAAGGTTTGTGTAAGGGAAAGTAATTCTCACTCGACAAAAGATAGGTTTATTTAGTATAATCTAAGACTATATACATTCTCTTGTAGTGATGACTTGCATGACATGCATTTCGTGGATTGTCCCTTACACTCGAAAATCATCCTTGGAATGGGTTTTGTTTGATCTGAATCTCCAAAAATCCACTTATCTAGTCACATTAATAGATATTTCTATTGTAGCATACTCTTTAGGTATATTGGCTATATCTATGATCCTATTTAGCATGGTTTTTCCTCTCGACATACTTTGTCCCTTATGGGCCATCTTCCTTAAGATCTCACACATGTCACTTCGGATGAATGATACCAACTTCATTACACTGGTTAGGGAATTTGTTAACTACATACATAGTTCCTTTCTTATGCATGTATGATCCATTCACAAAATTAACCACTAGGTGATCCATTCCATAAGGTTGCTCATGGTTTCGCAATTGCACAATAGATCTTGTCAATCCATCCTCATGGATGCCAACACCTAATTAGGTGCTATGGATATATTCCAATTGTGTTTGATATGGTCCTAGAACTTCTAAGTAGGATACTCTCACAGTAGTTGTTGGTCTTATACTATAGGAGCCATTTTATTTGCTTGCATCTTAACTCAAGGTTGAATGGTGGATTTCTCACTCTTTTGAACAAGAATTGTTAGTCCGATTGACACTAGC
Source organism: Ceratopteris richardii (assembly GCA_020310875.1). Taxonomy (NCBI): domain Eukaryota; kingdom Viridiplantae; phylum Streptophyta; class Polypodiopsida; order Polypodiales; family Pteridaceae; genus Ceratopteris; species Ceratopteris richardii. The sequence goes on along the minus strand of CM035418.1, from coordinate 174,145,796 downwards.
TTTAGAAGAATTTAAGCTTTGAAAATGTACTTCTCAGATACTTACTTGAGCTTGGGTTCATTAAATTGCTTACCCTAGTACATTAGAATGCTTCTTTCTATTGAAAGATTATTTGATTCCTAATCACTTTTTCTTTGTTTAGCTCATATTTGTTTGGTTCTTGTCTTATGTAGCATCTTGAGGAAGGACGTGTATGTCTTGAATTTATCATTTCTTTGTTTGCCCACATTCTTTTTTTTTGGGTTTTGAATTATGGGAATGATGTTTTTCATCTTCAGATTATTGTCCCTTTATTATACCTTGAACTTTCAAGCCCGTATTGTAACCCTAAAAATCTATCCATAGGGCTATGTTCTTAGCCTAGGTTTAATTTGACAAAGGGGGTTTAGTATTTTCCTCATGTGTGCTACGAATTGCTCCCATCCTAAGGATGACAACCCAAGCTTGCTTCAATAATAGTGCAATATAAAAATGAGGCCTTAAGGATCTTGAAGGCCCTAAATCTAAGCTACAACTTGAAACAAAAACCATAATAGCATTATTGTTTTACCCAAAAATCATTCTTTTAGAAACAAGATCCTATCTTTTTGTATATGGTGATAGGTTAGTCTTTCACTACACAAGGGGTCTATCATGATAGAGTGATTTGTTGTGATAGCTAGGTTTTATTATAATAGAATGGGTCTATCAGGTTTGGTCTACTACAATAGAGGGGGCCTATTGTGATAGAGTGGGTCTATGGAGAGGTTATTCTATCATAGTAGAGTGTCTCCACCTATCATGATAGATGGTGGCATAACATGATTTCGGTCTTTCATGATATAGTTTCTCTATCGTGAGATATGGGGTCTATCATGGGGGATCTTTCTTGCCATAAGGTTATGTATCCTTATAGAGAGGGGTCTATCATGATAGATGTGTACTCCCTCAGGTTGATGCATCAAGATAGAGTGGTCTTTTTGTGATAGACAAGGTTTATCATGATAGATAAGCTCGATTAAGGTATCAATGTATCACAATAGATGTGGATCTTCTTTGATACATAATTCTTAATATGACATATGTGTTTTTTCGGTGATAGATGGGGGTCTGTTGTGATAGACCATGTTTTTCATGGGATAGGTCTAGAGTGAAAGACAAGGACTATTGTGATAGAGTGCTCTGCCATACTAGATGGAATCTATTGAGATAGGGGTTGTGTGCCATGGTTTTGGGCTATTGCTAAAGGGACAAAAACACAACTTGTTTTTATTTCTTTATATATTTTTAGTATGTTCGATATGAGTTCTATTCCATGTGCATGCTTTTTAAAGATTTCACACTTTTGACTCTATTGTGATAGAGGAAACATACCACCTCAAGACTTATGCACTATTCTATCATACATGTATAAGCTATTAAAGCTAATGATGGATGTGAATTTGAAGCCAAATAGTAGAAAACACACATAAATAAAAGCTCTTATGCTCTCTCTCTCTCTCTGACTGGTTCTCTCTCTATCCCTCTCTCTCTCACTCTTACAGGCATGAAAATGTGGGGGAAGTGACAAAAAGGTGGACATATGGTCAGTAAAGTGAAAATAATGTGAAGATCGAGATGGTATAGGGGGTAATCAATGGAGATGATGGAAGTGAGAATGGAGATAAAAATTATAAAACATTTGAAAAAACCTAAATAGACCACCTACTTGCACTCAAAAATGTCTACTCTACCCTCTTACCATCACGCACTCACCCTCAAGGAGGAAAGAGTGCCAAACGTTTGTGTCACTCATAGAATAGTGATATGTATCAAGTTACAAGGAGATCCACATCATCATTTTCAATCCCTAGAGAGGTGAGGGTGATATGAAGACTATGAGTGAGTGATGTGCATAGCTGTAAAGGTGATAAGCAAACTAGATGCACACATACATACATACATAAAAAAAGGTAGAACCAATAGTGATCAACAATGGATAGTTCTATTGCTTCAAAAGATGTCAATGTCTAAATATCTAATGCAAGCTCTCTTCTCCATAACTCTAGCATCTAAAATTTGGTAATATATCATTTTATAGTTTTTATGTGAGTTCTTTCTGGTTTCAAACCTACTACTTAATATTAATAAAAAAAGCACGTCCTAATGCTTTTTTGGAGGCTAAAATGACCTCCAAAAAATATGAGCTTCTAGTAGTTGCTTCTACCTAAGCTTCTAAAGCTTGGGGAATCCTCTGCTTCTAGAAAATGATCTAACAGTTAAAATTGTGTGAATTTTATACAATGGTATAGTCTCAAAAATCATAGTTTTACAAATGCATGTAGGATTATATCATGATTGAATCGTAGGGATTTTTTCACATTATCGCTTTGCTCTATTTGAAGTTTGATTAAGTCTCAATGATTTGGTGAGTATGCAAGTACACTCATTGTTGGTATTTATGTGCCTCACTTGAAACTCTCTAGATAGCACTTTCTATTTAATGAAGTGATAATGTATGTGTATGTGTTTGCTCCTAGCATGGAACTTCGGATTGGAGATAATACACACTACTCATGTTATCACACATGTATAGCAATTTATTAACCTAGAACCTTAGTTCAATCATTAGCTTCTCAAGCCACACAATCTCACAGGTATAATTACTTGTACTCGTCCTATTCTTTGGATCCAACCCAACCAACATCTATATATCCTTTCACCTAGAACTCATATTCAAAGGGATAGAATAAACCTTTACTTAGAATACCTTTATATATCTGAGTACTCTCTTAGTTGCAAGTAAATGTGGAACCCTAGGTGTGTGCATGAATTGGGATAACACACTAGTATATGCTAGGTCAAACTTTGTAATGGTGGCATAATTAAATGACCCACCTACAGACCTAGAGAAAAGTGGATCCTCAACATCAATAACATTCATTAAGTGAATATTGTTTTCACTTTCAAATGATTGCTCCATGGTTTTCACCCTATGAGCTCATACTTCTTCAATATATCAAAGATGTATTTTCTCTACATATGCCAAATACTGTTGTCCTTGTGTATGAATTCAATACCTAGGATATAATTTAGATCGCTAAGTTATGAGATCTTGAACTGCTTGCCAAGATTCTCTTTGACATACTTGATAACTTTTTCATGATCACCTATAAAAACCATCTACCTATAGAGATAGGTAGACAAATGCTTCACCTTCTCTCTTTTAGAACAATGATGTATCTGGTTTTCTTTGATGGTATCGATAAGTGATCAATCTTACTACAAGCCTTTGATTCCATGCACCTTGATAGTTTTCCATGTACAAAACCTCGTCTAGCTTCCCATTCAGAATGTATTCTTCACATCAAGTTGATACATCTTCCAGAGCTTGCTTGCTATAATAGAAATGATGGTTCCTATGGTAGTCATGTTAGCCACAGGGATAAACGTCTCTTCATATTCTACTCCATAGATCTAACCAACGACTTTAACTACAAGCCTAGGTTTATACATAGAAATACCACTATCTGAATGCTTGTTTATCTTAGAAACCCACTTCTTTCCAATCATCTTTATATCCTTCTTTCTTGGAACTAGAGACAAACCATGCTTTTTGAATCATTAAAGATCTTCATTTCTTCATCTACATCATCCTACATGGATAAATTTGTAGCATACCAAGATAAAAGCTCAAATCTGTCATCCCTTTATTCATTTAGCTCCTTTAAGTGGGGTTATAGCATCTATAACCCTTTTGCTAACCTCCATACCCTATAAAGAAACTTCTCTCTAATGTATCATAAAGATCTCTTCTTAAGTCACTTTGCATCAATCTGTCAAGTGTGATATATCTTGCTTCATACTATACCAAGCTTCATAGGGTGCGTTAGCATGTATACTTGATGTTGGATCTGTGTTCATGATGTATACAGATCTCATTTGTGAATCACCCAAAGAGAAATTGGGCACGACCATCTCCTTCTTCATGTCCCCAACACATTTTTCAATGTATTATTCTTCCTCTCTACCACACCATTTTTTTATGGTGTTTACCTGCATGTAATTTTTCTCTTTCTCCAAGAAATCTCAGAGACCATGGGATGAGTATTCTCCAAATCCATCTACCCTTAAGCACTTGATAATACTACCACATTCGTTCTCAATGATGTCTTTGAACCTTTTGAAGTAGTAAAAGACATCTCATTTATGCTTCAGTAGAGCCAAGTATTCCTTTTGCAATGATCAATGGAAGTTAGAAAATACCTATAACCTCGAATTCAAATCTCATATCTTATTGCCCAAAAACTTATATGGATGCCAGCAGGTGGATGATAATTACATAATTTACTCTTCTTGAAGAGAAACATAGTCTGCTTTCGAAATTAACAAGCTTTACAATTTGATTAGAGAGATTTGGTAGCCCTACCACTAAGCTATTCTTTTCCATATCCTTCAATCTCTTAGTATTGATATGTCCATACCTTTACTTCAATAGCACAAATTCTACTACCTTCCTACTTCCATATGTGAAGAAAGTTGTATGGTTGAAATTTGGTTTCATCCAAAGAAAATAGCCTTCCCTCCTTCATGCCTTTGTATTTCCCCTCTTTATGGTTTTTTTAGAAAGCATCCCTTCTCATTGAACGTGACCTACAATCCTCTCTTAACCATTTGACCCATAGAAAAAAGATTCTTTGTGATTCTAAAAATATAAAGAACATCCTTTAAACATTTAGCATTGTGAATCCATCCAAAATAACATCAACTGTGTGTACGATAGCATGAGGATCATAACCTATCTCCACATGCCCTTAAGTTGATGGCTTCTACATATTTGAGAAGAGATACTTGTTGCAATTCATGTGATTATTGCACCCACTATAACCATGTGTTTGATCCTTTGGTCTTCTAATCCCTCATCTGCATCATGTCTAGCTATACTCTCATTCACATTTAAAGTAGATGCATAATTACCTTGTCCTCCTATAGGTTGAATTAGTCTTCTCCTTTGCATAGTGGCCATACTTGTCAGAAATGAATTACCCTTCTAGGTTTCTGTTTTCTCTATTCTAGTTGCACGTTCCTTCTCTACCTTTGAAATTTCCGCTTCATCTAGATGTAGAGTATTCCCTCCTTGGTCTTGATCACCATCACCATTTGATCCTATTCCTTGCCTTCCTCTTCCCCTAGCTTAGTTCCTTCATCTATTTCTACCTTTATCCTCATAGAATGCTTGGGCCTCATTGCTCCTCGCCTTTATGCCTCCAAAATTCATCTCCTTAGTCACCACCAAGGGCATCAACTACTCAAAGTTGGTAAGAGTACCTTTGACATACAGAGATGTTGTAAAATTCTTCTACTTCTCATCAAACCTAAGCCCATTCAGGGTGTATCAAACTAGGTCATCATCATCTATGTGAGAACCTATGGATCCAAATGCATCACTAGCTTCCTTGATTTTCAATATGTAGTTATTTATTCTACTAGGTGTTTTCCTCAAGTTTTGAAGTTAATAATCAATTGGATATTTGTGGTTTTTGTTGAAGTGGATTGGGGTCTCTACTTCATGGAGATGTCTAGAACTTGTATATGTCCTATCATGGCATCTTTAATATGGTGAGATAATATGAAAATTACTTTATTATCTATCTCATTCTACTCTCTGAAGTTCCTCAATTTATAAGGAGTCGGATTCTTTTCTAATCAAGGTCTAGCACGTGTGCCACTAATGTGACCTTATAATCATTTCCTCATGATATTATTAGATATTCTAAAGCTAATCGGTTGATAGTTTCTCTTGTCCAAATTCTCGATTTGAGTACTATACTATGATTGTGTGTACTCTAATTCACTCTCCTAGATCCCTTTGATGGAAGATAACTGAGAAATAGTAAACGTTTTTAGCTCTCTATTTCACAATTACTAAATAGATGAGGTTGATGCTCTTCTTGTTCAATAGTAGAGTCCCTTTGATTGTTGTGTGTCTTGACCTTCATCAAGTAGCTCTCTTCCTTCAAGATTCTTCAATTTCTTCTCATGGTCTTCCTTGAAAAAATATGTATGCCGAAATGCTCTTATACTATTGATGGGAGAAGAATCACCTTCCTTATGCAATATTGAATCATGGGTGGCCTCAAAAGCACATTAACAAAACCAATCTTCATGCAAATGAATTTTTCTCTAGATTTTTTAAGACTAAACCCTCGAACTTTTGCATACATAAGCTACAGATAAAGACCTTGTTAATGCAAGTTATGTTACTCAGACTTTTCTATTGTGAGACTCAAGGCGTGCAAGAGAGATACGTTATAGCCTTCACTAGTTATGCACACCTAGACCACTAGTCACATCTAGAACTATTTCTCTAAAAATATGAAAAAAATGAACATAAGCTTTAAGATAACATTAGAGTATAGGAATAGATTTTTAATAAACCAATTGAAGGAAACTAAGAATTAGGACCACCATGTGCTAGAGAGATGAGTCTTCTCCCAACCTTACGCTTGTATATATAGCTGTCAAAATCAATAAGGACCACAATTGTAACTAGAGTCCACAAGTGCATGTGGAATCTCCTCCACTCCTATCATATCTTCCACTAGAGTCTACTATTGGCTACAGTGATCTCGACCACTACTTTAGTAGGTTCCAATAGAGTCTGCCAGTGGTTGCTGTAGTTGCCACTCGTGTTAAGTCCCATTGCACTCAAGTTAATGTTACAGAAGAACAAACTCTAAAGTTTTGTTTTTTAGACTTATGGATTTTATTAATTATGATAAATAACATGTGGAGGCGCTCATATCTCCAAATTTAGAGTAAAAGTAGACAAAAGAAGGTAAAAGTAAGAAGAAAAGGAGAGGTGTCTATTTTTAGACAAGGAAGGCGCTTCTCTTGACAGCCTCTCAATAAAAAGAGTGGTTCTCTTAGTGTAGGTGCCCAAATTGAGTGATTCTTGTTGGCTTTGGAAGCTTACAACTTGTACTATATATGTAAATCGTTTTTGTACCAAATCGAGTGAAAGAAACCCGTGAAAGTAGGCATCTTTGTAGAGATAGTTTCTTGTATGTATCTAGTGTCTCATCACAGAAATACCTCTCTTCAAACTTCCACGTCTCAGACATTTTGAGTCCTTTTGAGTGATTTCACTTCAACGAGTTTCCTTATCTCTCATACTTTCTATGTATATCAAAATATATAATAGATTAATGGGTTGCCCTATTGCTGTACATCAATTTTCACTTCAGACAGTTAGTCATATCTTGCTATTGCAGGCCTCCACATACCTTTACTTCAAACCATTGGTTTGGGAGCTATACTTCACTCTTTTTGAAGTTTTTTGTTTCTAAAAATGCTATGGAGAGACTACATTCATAATATATGATTAGTTTTGATACATTCTGCTAAATGAGTTTCTAGTGGTTATTTTGCTACTATCATCCATTTTTGTTTTCTAAAAAGTTTGGAGGAAAGTTTGATTTCTGAAGTTTGGAAATATTTGTTTGATCTTTTGAAGATCTGGGGAGGTCTCATCATCTTTTGTTGTCTACTTTGATGTTTACAAGTTTGTAAACATAATGTTGCGGTATTAGAGCTATTTGTTTTTTTTTTATCAGATCCTTCATCAATCTTACAGAATTATCTTCCTTGTTAATAACAATTCAACATGGGAGACTTGAGTACATCAATTGAGAAGTTATTAGATGGGAAACATTATCCCATGTGGCAATTTAGAATGTAATATTATCTCATTTCTAAAGGTCTTTAGGGATTGATAACATGTATAGAAGTGAAGCTAGTATTACTAGAAGCTCCTACACAAGCAGACCTAGCAAGAGAGCAAGAATGGATTGAAACACACAGAAGAGTTCTGTTTATTATATCACAAAGAGTTTCAAATACTATGCTTGGACATATAAGAGGTTTGAATACTAACAGAGAAGCCTAGGAGTCTCTAGAAAGGTTATTTGCAACTATCAACAGAGCAAGGCAAACACAACTTATTGGTGAGTTGACAAGACTAAAAAAGAAGCCATGAAAATTAGTTCATGATTATGTTTTTGAGGTAAAATCTATTATTGAAGCATTAGCCTCTATTGATGCATCTGTTAGTGAGGATATAAAGTTTAATAGCATGTTAAATGGATTGAGAGAAGATGAAAGATTGAAGTCTTTCATTACATCTATCATGACTCGAGAGAATCTGCCATCCTTTGAAGATTTACAAGCCCTCATGACTACTGAAGAAACCAACATAGAAGGTGGAAACTGTTATCATTTGCAAAGAGGTAGTCAAGGACAACCTCTTTATACTTCATCAAATAGAGAAAGAGGTAGAGGAAATTGGACAGGGTGAGGAAGATTCAACAACAATGCAAGAGGAAGAGGAAGATTTAATGCTACTAGAGGAGGAAGAACAATACAACAAAGTCAACAAACTCAATCAACTCAGCAAGGTAAATTTACCTGTAATTATTGTGTTAAAGTTGATCATTATGCCAAAGATTTCTTCTCTAACCCAAATAGAAAAGGTGGTTGTAGAGGACGACAAAGAGGAAGCGGCCAAGATCACATGCATCAAAATAACAACATAGTGCAAGAGGAGGCTCAAACATAGAAGGAAAACATTCTTATGGGTATGCATACAAAGACACATAAAAGGAAGGTAAATAACAAAACTTGGTATGTAGATAGTGGTTGATCAAACCACATGCGTCAAAACATAAACATGTTTGTGAACTTACACAAGCTAGATTCCAGAGTCACAGTTGCTACAAGAGATAGTACTAAGCATGAAGTACTTTACATTGGTGATTGTCCACTTAATAAACATGTAAATCTTAGAGATGTTTTGTTTGTTCCTACTATTACAAGAAATTTCATTTCAATTGGACAGATGGAGGACAAAGGAGTGAAGGTTGATTTTGACAATAATCAGTGGCAAACTGATAAGAAGAAGAATGGGAATTTTATTATAAAAGGACAAAAGGTAAACAAATTATATACTTATGAAGTTGAAGTTTGAAATTATGCAGGTTATACAATGGTTAATGGGACTCAAGTAATTCAACTGGATTTATGGAATAAAAGATTAGGAAACATCAGTGTTGGCAGGTTAAAGGATATTGCGAAGAAATCATTCGTTGAAGATTTACCACAACTACCTAAACAAGATTTGGATTTTGTTTGTGAGGCTTGTCAGTTTGGAAAACAGGTACGAAGTTCTTTCTCAAAAGCAAGATTGCAAAGCCGAGGTATTTTGGACTTGATTTCTCATGATGTATGGGGTCCATCTCAAGAAAGTCCATGTAGTAAATATTTTGTAACATTTATTGATGACTTCTATAAGTTTACATTCATTTATTTTATGAAATACAACTCAAAAGTGTTTGATATGTTCAAGAATTTTAAGTCATTGGTTGGAAAGCAAACAGGTCGAAGCATAAGAAGGTTGAGATCAGATGGAGGACGTGAATATTTTTCTAATCAATTAATTGCATATTTGGAAGAAGAAGGAATAAAAAAGGAGACTACAAATAGATACACACCTCAACAAAATGGTGTGGTCAAAAGAAGAAACAGGTCTATCTTGGAGATGGGTAGGTGCATGTTAAATGAAAAGGACTTAGCACTTACTTTTTGGGCTGAAGCATGCAATATGGCAGTTTATGTGATGATCAGACTACTGCCTACTCAACGTCATGTACAAAAAGCACCTTATGAATTGTTTTATGGATCAAAACCAGGTATTACTAATTTTTGAATTTTTGGAACCATATGTTTTGTTCATGTTCCATAACAGTTAAGGTCAGTGTTGGATCCAAGGTCACAAAAAATCGTTTTTATGGTATGGCAAAAGGGCAACCACGATATAGATGTATGAACCCAGATACAGGGGAGATAATTGTTTTGAGAGATGTTATTTTTCATGAAGATAAATCTTGGTATAAGCATGAATTGCAGGTAGATGAAGAAAAAACTACAAGAAGTCATGAAGAAGAGCCAAGTTCTCCGAGCTCACGAGAAAGTCAAATTACACACGAAGAGATAACTCCCCCAATCAAAAGTTGAAGAAAATTCTCAATTTGATTTCAAAGGAAATTGAGTCATAGGAAGAAGAAAGTGAAAGCTCTACATCAATAAGAACTCAAACTCAAAGGCAAGGAAAGCATGGTAGGACAAGAATTCAATCAAGGTATTCCGTAAGAGAAAGAAGGCAACCGCAAAGATTTTTTCATGCAGTTTATATGGAAAAACTTCTTGAGCAGCAGGAACCAAAAACTTTTAAAGAAGAATCAAAGGTAAAGAAATGGGTTAAAGCAATGGATGAACAACTGATAGCTTTGTATGAGAACAATACATCGAGTTTAGTTCCAAGGCAACCTATCATGAAGGTAATCAGTAACAAATGGGTGTACATGATAAGTAGATATAACGTAAGGCTTGTTCGGATTAGCGGATCGGAACTAGATAACTAAACTAAACATCCTAGATAGTTGTTCTGTATAAGAACTTATTCAATCTTCAAAATATGAAAAGTGAAGGATTTAATTATTCATCTGAGTTTGCTTCAAGTAAGCTAGCAAAACTCTAATGACCTTCTAGAGTACAGTAAACTCTAGAATAGTGAAGTTAGGAATTGCTCATAAGATTGACAAGTCTCAAGAACTTTGAGATAAAGTCTTTGAGAAAAGTTTCCTAAGTTGGATGATTTTCATTTTGAATTTTACTTGTTCAAGTTTTAGTAAGGTTGAACCAAAGTAAATGGAAAACTTTCTCCTACAATTTACATCGAATTTTCAAGCCTATTAGGACTAACTAGTCCTCAAAGTGGCTAAAGAAACCAAGTAATTCTTAGTTGGGAGTTAACCATTGTACAAACATCCAAGTTAGATGTTTGGATCATTCAAACTTCAAGTGTTCTAAATAAATTTTAAGTGAGTCAAGAGTTCTCAACATCTTGATTAGGATAGAAATCCCATCTTAGTTACTAACTTCCATGCATCAGTCATGCCCAAAAATGGACTAGTAATCCATCCATTTCATATGTTTGTGCCTTGATTGCATGGAGAAATATTGACGTGGCTAGGGATGTTTTCATATTCACCCTTATAATTCATTCACTACTTTGAACTTTAAACATTTTATCAAAGTGCACAGCTAGACAGTGTTTTCAATCATCTGGGTAGGGATCCCATCACAAACATGAGACATGTTCTTCTAGTTTTAGAACATGAACATGTCCTTTGTGTTCAAGAACATGAAGCTGGGGGGTTGCCTATGGTTATCATATATAGGTTTATTTTTTAGGATGAAAATCTTTCTCAACCGGGAAGAATGTAAGAAAGTAAGTGTATGATCTAAAGGTCTGGCTAGTTTAGACAACTCTCAAATCACACATTGTTTGGTCACTCATGTGTATGGCCAAAAATCTTGAGACTAGACTTAAGGATAATTTCATGTGCTCTCTTAAACAAGTTATCCACTCAGCCTAGTGGTTAAGTCTCAAGGTTGTGAAGGAGAAGGTATTGGGTTCAACCCCATGGGGAGAATGGGGAGAGTATTTCACACAAAGAGCTCTAGAACCTTCTAACTCAAGTTAACATGAGTTATCTGTTATGTTTACAAATTTGTAAACATCAAAGTACAAAAAGAAACATGATGAGACCTCCCAAGATCTTCAAAAGATCAAACAAATATTTCCAAACTTAGAAATCAAACTTTCATCCAAACTTTCAAGAAAACAGAAATAGGTGATTGTAGCAAAATAACCTTGAGAAAATCTCTAAGCACAATTTGTGAAAACTAATCATATATTCTAAAAGTAAACTTTGATTAGCATTCTTTAGAAACAAAAAACCTCAAAAAAGGTGGAGTATAGCTACCAAACCAATAGTTGAAGTAAAGGTATGTGGAAGCCTACAACAGTAAGGTATGACTAACTCTCTGAATTGAAAACTGATGTACAACAATAGGGAAACTCAAAGGTCTATGAAAGATTTTGATATAATAGAAATTATGAGAGCTAAGAAAACTCCTCCAAGTGAAATCACTTAGAAAGACCTCATAAGACTGAGACATGGGAGTTTGAAGAGAGGTATGTCTCTAATGAGACACCGGAAACACACAAGAAACTATCTCTACAAAGATGCCTACTTCCAAGGAGTTTTTTCATTGCATTTTGTAGAGAAATGGATCCATTTGTATAGTATAAGTTTTAAGCTTCGCAACAAAACAAGAATCACTCAATTTCACTACCTACACTAAGAGAGCCACTCTTTTTATTGAGAGGCTTTCAACAGAAGCATCTTCCTTGTTTAATAGTAGACATCTCTCCTTTCCTTCTTACATTTATCTACTTTTACTTTAAATTTGGAGATATGCGTGCCTCCAAATTTTATTTATCATAAATAATAAAATCCATAAGCTTAAAAAAAAACTTTAGAGTTTGTTCTTATGTAACATTGCCCCCCTCAAGCTCTAAATCCAAAGTTTTGACTCCAAGTAGAGCTTTCATTTGCTTGGGCTTCTGAGCATCCACTGCTTTTGTGAGTATATCTGCTAATTGATCTTTAGTTCCAACAAGAACCAAACACATTGAAGTACACTATCAATATCTTCATTCATCACCTTCTCTCCGATATAGTGGTAGTGTACTTCAATGTGTTTGGTTCTTGCATGGTCACATAAAGTCTCCAAAGTCTCCACATGGTCACATAAAGTCTTGCATGGTCACATAAAGTCTCCAAAGTCTCCAAATTCTCCAAAGTCTCCACAGGGTCACATAAAGTCTTCAAAGTCATCCACATAAAGATATTTCCTGTTATTATCAAGTCATCCACATAAATTGAAACATAAACAATCAATGATCTTTCAACCTTAACATACAAAGAAGTATCTTCATTTGAACACCTGTATCCTTGTTTTTAAGGAAACTTTACCAATCTAAAATTCCAAGCCCTTGGATCCTACTTAAGACCATACAATGCTTTTAAGAGTTTACATATATGTGTAGCTTCTTGGGATCTTCGTATCTTGCTGGTTGCTCCATGTATACATCTTCTTTTAAATCACCATTGAGAAATTCATTTTTTATATCTAATTGATAAAGATTCCATACCTTTCTTGTAGCAACATTTATTAATGTCCTTATTGTTGATATCTTGGCAATAGGAGAAAATGTCTCCTCATAATAAATGCCATAACTCTATGCATAAGACTAGGAACTTGATACATGACTTAGTCAGTCTATTCCTTAGTTGAAAGGGTCTTTTCAATTTCAAAGTCCAAATTCTTTAGAACTTTATTAAATATATTTTAATCAACAACAATTTAGCTTGAAGTGTTCCAAGAAGATCTTGAAGTTACTTACTTTGTATCTTCTTACAAACTTGATCTTGAAGTATCTTGAGATCATACTTTTATCCTCCTTGAATTAAAACTTATCCTTAGAATTTTTAACTCCCTTGAGGATCAAATCTAACTTCAAGATTTATTCTAGGACTAAAAGATAATTAGCATCCACGGTTCAATGTCCCATACCATCCTTCCTTCATCAATCTGAGTATACAATTTGGTGTCTCATACCACCGTATTTTATATTCACATTTATGTGTGAGTGATACTTATCCTAAAGTCTAAACATATCTTGATAGAGTACCTTCTTACTTCAATTCTTTATGAGAATTTTTAAGTTTTCACGCATTACCTCTAACTAGAGTTTCTAGGATTTCATCCATTCACATGATCATTTCATGATATTTTTTTTCCTTTGGGAACTTGAAAAACCTTTTGATGGAACATCCATCCTTCTTTGCTAGGGTTTTCAAATGAAAACCAATTAGTATGCCAAGTACTTGAATTTTGTGTGATTCCATTATGATTGGCTATACTTGAGCAATTTTGTAGTGACAAGAGTTGTTTACTTATTGTCTTTAGATTCCTTTCTTTGTAAAGCTTTAAGTAGCTATGTAAAGGATTTTTTCAAGAATCTCTTTGCTGATTAAGTCTAAGAATTTGCTCATGTTTTTGGATTTCATTTTTAAAAAATCCCTTGAAGGATAGGTAAATTTTACTTTTTACCATTCATAGACTTAATTAGGGTTGACACGGTTGCATGCTACATACTTGGAATGTTTTCACCCTGTTCCGACTTGGAACAACTTATTCACATTTTTCATTGGATAAATGGAATTTAGTTGAGAAATTCATAAAAGAAATTTGACTGTCAGCACTTTTGCAAACCTCAAAGTAGTTCAAATCGCAATATCTTGGACAAACTATGCCAAGCTTGATCACGTCATGTTGACCTTTTGATAAAAATAAAGACTTAGTCTTTATCTTTACAATCTCTTGAACTATCAAAAGCTTCTTTGCTTACCCATGGGTTTTTAGTGATCTTTCCCCTACTCAAGTCCAAGCATGTACAAATGCCTTTTAGATTCTAAAGATAAGAAACTTTGATAAACCTCTAGGTGATATCAACCATTGGACTTTAAGTTCCACTTATGGTGGTTTGGGACTATTGGGGAACTACTTGTTGTGTAAAGACTTTGAAGAATTTTAGTCTCACTACTTGGTAGAATGTTATTCTTCAAGGGCTTAAGATTCCTTTTAAGGAATCAAATAATCTAAGAAAAAGATTCATCTTGGAACCTTTTGCAAGGCAAAAAGGATATTTGAAAGAAATGCTTAGACTTTCAAACAATATACATAATTGTGTTCATTTTCTGAGTATCAAACTAGAGGATAAATATCACCTTTAGGATATGGTTTCCCATTCCATCATGAAAGTTTGACTTGAACTTTCATTTAGGTGATATTGATTCTTGTTCTTGAGTTGATACAAGATCTATTATTATTGGTCAATCTTTAGTTGTTACTAGAGTACTTCAAATATATTTCAGCAATCAAAATTATGTTTAAAGTCTAAGCATCTTTTGATGATTGATCGAATAATAATTATTGATATATTTCGGTAGTGATGTCTGTGAGCACACTAGGACCGTCGGGGAACTTTTTTTCCTCTGTAGGAGGTTTTTTTCCCTTGCCTTGTATATACGCCTATTGCCCTAATGGGCGACTTATCTTTGTACATTCTCTAGTAATACATTCAATATTGTGTGTTTGTGCTCCAAGCTTCTTCTTCTTCCTTGTGTTGTTTGCGTGCTTATGCAGACATCTAACTCCAAGAATTGGTATCAGAGCAGGTCGTTGCTTCATCTAGGGCACCATCGACACTCCTCCGTTTGCAGTCTCATATTTGCATGAAATTTGGTGAGCATACTCAGGGTGTTTCAGAGATCAAAACAGCTTTGCTATGTGGTGTCAAAATCGCGATCGAAGCTCGTTTAGGCCTCCGAACGCACTATCGCAGTGCTTGTGCAGGCTATTTTGTCCTTTTGTGCCAAAGGTATATACTAGTTTTTGTTCGCCAGTATAAGCTTCTCGAAGTCTGCTACAGGTCTAGTGGCATTTGTCTTGGCAGTTCTGTTCAACGTTTTGAGATACAATCAATTTTCTGCATCAAGGTATTTTAGTCATCGACCATGGCTGAAAGCAATGATGTATTCCGTATATTGGGTGTTGAGGATAAGTTGGATGGTACCAACTACCCATTATGGGCTTATATGATGCGACATGTATTAGTTGCAAAAGGATTGTGGAACATTGTGCAGGGTGTTGAAAGACGTCCTGTTACACCTGTAACAATAGGTACTACGAATACAGGTGCTGGAGCTGATGAAGATGGTGTCGAAGATGATATTGTGCAGATTCCTATTGGTGCTGCTGTTTGTGCTGCAACTACTGCAGAGCAAATTGGTTGGGATGGTCGAGATGCGCAGGCACATGCATTGATAGCTTTGTCTATCAAACATGCCATTATTCCTCATATTCACTCGTGTAGAACAGCTAGGGATGCTTGGGATACACTTACCACATTGTACCAAGCTAGGAATGAGGCTCGTGTTGCTTACCTCCGAAAAACAGTTGGAGAGTGAGCACATGAATGGAGGTGATTCTATGGACAGTTTCCTAACAAAGATCAAAGATTTGAAGGAACAGTTGATTTCTGTTGATGAGGTTATACCAGATAGATCACTTGTGCATACCGTTCTAAATGGTCTTCCTGATTCATATCAGAGTTTTGGTTCTACTCTTCAGCTAATGATGAAAGGCAATTCAAATGCCTTATCATTTGATGAGTTAGTCTATGTTCTATTGCAGGAAGATTAGTCCACGCAGAACAGGTCCATTATGCGTGTTGCAAATCAAGCTTTCCTGGCTAGTCAGAAGGGCAAAGGAAAATGGAGCTCTTCTACTAGTAAGCAGAAATCTGCAAATGCTGCACATTCAAAGAACCAGGATAAAGATGAGAAGAAATCAGAAAAGCAGGAATTGTTTTGCAAGTACTGTAAAGGGAATGATCATATCATAAAGAACTGTCCAAAACTAGCTCCAAAAGAGGCAAAGAAAAAGGAGCTTGGAATGGTTCTTGCAGAAGCCTCTACACCAAAAATAGTGTCTCCTAATCTTGTGGAGGAAGAAGAATGGGCATTTACTACTGTTTGCAGTTTTGACCCATCTTATCATGAGCAGTGCATGTTTATAGTGGACTCAGATGTTTGGTACTTTGATAGTGGGGTGACCAAACATATTACCTCGCAGCGTAGTTTCTTCTCTTCACTTGAGCCTGCCCGTACAGGGAATATTGTCACATGCGCCAACAACTCCTCTTATCCTTTTATGGGAGTTGGTAAGATCATTCCGACTACTAGTGATGGTATTTCTTTCACCTTGTCAGATGCTTTATTTATGCCAGGGATCAAGAAGAATCTGTTATCAGTTTTTGCATTAGCCAAGATTGGCTTGGTTGTAAAATTTGTTGATGATAGATGTACACTTCATGAGCTGTCAAATGGCGATGCTATTATTGCTTCTGGCATTTTAGGTCGTGAGTTGTATAAGCTCATAGACTATGAAAGATCTGTGAATGATTTGGCATGTGCAGTTCATGATTCTCAGGCTATCTCAGAAGCAAAGCTTTGGCATGCACGCTTTGGTCATCTGAATTTTGCTAGTCTACTACGCCTGCAGAAATCTGAAATGAGGTCCTCATTGCCCAAACTTGAGGCATCTGGAAAACATCTTTGTGAAGGCTATATTTTGGGCAAAATGCAGCGTTCATCCTTTCCAAAAGATGGTTCAGTTCCGGCTACTCAGAAATTGCAACTTGTACATAGTGATGTCTGTGGTCCTATGCAGACACCTTCTTTTGGAAATTATCTTTACTTCGTGACTTTCATTGATGATTTTTCTAGGCATGCATGGGTATATCCACTCAAAGCAATGTCTGAAGTGTTCATGTTCTTTAAACAGTTTTTGGTTTTGGCTGAAAATCTGTCAGCATGTAAAATGGGCACCCTCCGTTCTGATCGAGGCGGGGAGATATATGTCTTCTGATTTTAATGCATTTGTGGTTGAACGTGGGATAAAACACGAGTGTACAGTGTTGTATACACGTCAACAAAATGGAGTTGCTGAACGAAAGAACCGGTCACTCATGGAGATGGCGAGGTGAATGATCAAGAGTGAGGCTTTACCACATAGTTTCTGGATTGAGGCTCTCATGTGTGCAACATATGTACTGAAAAGGTGTCCCACTAAATCACTGCACTCTATCACTCCATATGAGGCTTGGCATGACCGCTAGCCATTTGTTGCTCATCTACATGTTTTTGGTTGGTTGGCATATGCAATAGTGCCTGAACAACATCGTAGAGAATTGGATGATAAGGCAGTAAAATGTATTTTTGTTGGGTACAGTTCTGAAAGTAAAGGCTATCGTCTGTATCATCCACAGACTAAACGCATTCTAGTTAGCCGTGATGTTGTATTTGTGGAAGATGCTATTCAGCCATTGCTTTCATGTACTAAGGAGACATCTGTTGGCTGCAAAGACATGTATGATACTTTGATGCCTCTTCTTACAGGTGGACATTCTAGTGCTGGTCCTAATGAGGCAACTTCTCAGCCTTTGCAGGTTTCATATGATGATGCAGATCATTCCATTTCTAATGCAAATTTACATGATGCACTTATTGATGAAAGAGCTGATATTGAGCAGGCAAAAACTATGCCAAAATGGTTGGTGCAGACTTTGCGTGACAGCAAATTAGATGCACCTTTTTCATATCGTACTCGTTTAGGCTCTCATAGTGCCTCCCTTGCATCAGATTGCTATGCTATGGTTGCGTCTAGTCTCTCTGATGAGAATGAGCCTGTTTCGTTTGATGAAGCACAAAATTCTAAAAATTGGATGGCTACTATGCAATCCGAATATGATGCTATAATGAAGAATGGTACTATTCTTTATGTGACTTGCCTCTTGGCAAGAAGGCCATTGGCACTAAGTGTGTATACAAGCTGAAGCGTAAACCTGATGGTACAGTTGATAGGTATAAGGCTAGGCTTGTTGCAAAGGGTTATGTGCAGGAAAGAGGCATTGATTTTGATGAGACCTTTGCACCTACATGTCGTATGACTACTGTTCGGAGCATTTGTGCACTTGCAGCCCATCATGGTTGGAATGTACATTAGTTGGACATTAAAACAACATTTCTGAATGGGGACTTGCATGAAGAAGTGTATGTTTTTCAGCCCCGTTGCTTTGTGTAGAAAGGGCATGAAAACCAGGTGTGCAGGTTAAAGAAGGCATTATATGGTTTAAAGCAAGCACCACGTGCTTGGTATGAGAAGATAGATGCCTATCTGGTTGCACATGGTTTTGAGAACAGTGCAACTGAAAGCACCTTATATGTTAAGCGTGCTAATGATGTGCTTCTGATCATTGTTTTCTATGTTGACGACATGCTGCTCACTGGTCCTATTGAGAAGCATATTGTTGATTTCAAGGCTGATTTTCATGCCTCATCTGAGATGTCTGATTTGGTGCATTTGCATCACTACTTGGGCATTCAGTTTATGCAAGTTGATGGGAGGAGCCTTGCAACTGCCTAGCTTGCCATTTTCTCTAGCTATCTAGGTCAAGCTAGAAAAAGGAGGTAACAAAAGTATAAGTATTCAACTACTAAACAAAAACTCATGCATATAGAACTGCCTCTTCTTGCATCCAAATGCATGTGAGTGCATGCACATGTTGACATTCTCCTTTCATGCACCAAAATTTAATCAAGTGATTCTTATGCTTGATAATGCATGCTCCCAATCATCCATGCACAAACATTCTATTATCTAGCTTCTTTTAAAAAGATATAACCATTCATTTGCATAAACTTGAGCATTAACTACCTTTTTCAAGCAAGAAGAAAATGTGTTTTGTGCATGAAAGCATTCTTTGAAAAGGAGAAATGCATCAACAATCATTTCTTTGTTGGTCATGAACTTCTAGACGCATGCAAATGCTTGATGTATTTCGCAATACTTCTATGGCCGTTTAGCTTTTATTGAATTCGTAGCGTTTGCATAATCATTATACGAAATGAGGACTACTACCATGCTTCAATAATATTTAGATGCAAGCTACATGAAAGCAATGATAAAGCAGGTATTGAAAAGAAAACATCAACTTAGAAAATACTTATCTTCCATTTAAGCTACATCCTTCTGTCGATCCTCTTTCTTGTTTCATCTTGTGCTCTTTCTTTGAAGAAATGAAGCCTTCCTTGGAGTATGCTTATCTTAGTCCATCCTATACCTTTGGATGGTGTGTGAATGATGTTTCACTTGAACTAAGATTGGGACAAAGCATACACTTGAGATGAAGCAAAGAGCTCAAGAATCAAAGCTCTTTAGAAGTCAAATTGATGATTCTTGCATGTGGAGGAACATATTTCTCCTTGTTATTTTTGAACATGCAGGGTGGAACTATCTCATCATCAATATTGGAATCAGACATGTACTATCTCATATTCTCTTTCCCTTTTTCCTTTCTCCTTGCATAGTCTTTTGCATTTTCACTCCATGATGTTTTAGGCATAGAAAAATGATATGAACCATAATCTTTGCTTTCTTCACTGTCAAAAATTCTTTGACGTGTTGCTTGCTCATCATGAATATTCTACATAGAATCATCCATATCATTCTCTATCATAGAAATGTCTTTGGGTACATATGATGATGCATTATAGGTTCTTTTGTAATGGTTTTATAACATCTATATCCTTTCTTCTCTTCTAAGTATCCAAGCAATGATTGATAGTTATAGTCAGTACACATGGATATATTTATTGAGGCATAATAGCAAAGTTTTTGAATGCTTTGTCAAATTCAAGAAAATGGTTGAGAAGCAATTGGACATGTACATAAAATTCTTATCATCAGATTCAAAGGGGATAATATATTTCAAAGAAATTTGATCAATATCTTAGTGACCATGGAATCAAAAGGCAAAAAACAGAAGAGCAAGCCAAAGGAGGATAAAGAGGCATAGTAGAATAAATCACGGGCTATATAATCAGATTTATGCATTAGTGGAGTTTAGTTAGATTTCCTTGCATGTTATTAGAGAAAGAGCATATTCATATTTATGTAGGAAAGGAGTTGATCTAAAATAAGCTAAGGATGAAAGATGTCTCTTGAAAATCCTAAATCTTTGTTTATAATCATATTTAAGGTAGATTCCTTTATGAAAAAGGTACAATTTTTTCTTCAAGATGAGAGGAACTGATGCTTAAAACGACTCAATACATCCATTTCCACTTCATACTTATGCTTGTTTGTTTTCTTTCTTGTTGCTTGTTCATTTGCATATATGTTGCCTATTTGTTCATGCATATTCATGTTACGTGTTTCAATTCTTTCTTTCATGCAAATTTTGCTTCATGTCACGTTGCCTACTCATTCATGCATATGATCAATTTTTCCTTCCATGTATTTTGCCTATAAAATAATTTGATGCCTGGAACATTTTGTTTTTCACAGATACTAGAGTGGCGCTTCCGGAGGAATCGCAAGTTTAGTGGGGGCGAATGTCGTCAAGATTTTCTCTCCTCTCTCACTCATGAAGACCTACAGGAAACACATTCGATGAAGGTAGCCAAAATTCCTTGAGAATTCCAAGATGCATCAAGGATGTTAAAGGGAGTTCACATGCAAACTTTGGAAGAAATTGAGCAAATCCAGGGAGCAGTCAAAGCTGGTCAAAGTTTGGAAATTAGGGCAAAAATTTCAGTGTCTCCAAATCACATGAAAATTCATATACTTGTAAACCCTATCAAAGGCAGTCTATAGCCCAAATTTCACATGAAAATGGATTTTTAGCACATTGATATGCCATCTGCATTTTGTAAAACATGTAATTTTTCCACTTAGAGCCTAGAAAGTTTTGGATAGGAATTTTTGTTAGCCATATGGTTTGGCATGTATAAAGACCATATGTGGCTACATATTTGTACAAAGTTTCAAGGCTATCAGAGCTTCCTAGACACCTTAATGCCACCTTGCAAGCTTCCAAATGTAGTCAAACTTGTACAAGGAAGATTCAAATGGGAGTTTTTTTGCATATTCGTAAAGGAGGCCTTTCAAAACATAGTCCTACAAACTTTTATCTTCATCAAAGGATATTTGAAGGGTCAAAGAGCACAAAATCCAGGTTTCAAGGTCACCGCAGTTTTCTAGAATAAGAAAATTGAAGGCTTGAAGGGCTGCGACATGGCAAAATATGATTGAACCATGTTGTACGGTCAAGATGAGCTCATATTCAAGGGTGGAGATGCACTATAGCATAAAGGAAGGAGGATCCACGAGTCTTTTTCATCAAATAAGACTTTTTTGACAGTTGAAGATCAATAATGCAAAGTTTCTCCAAAAATAGTGGCTTATCTTATCCGAATTGATGCCAGCACTGATCCGACGGTCCAGATCATCCCCAGATCCAATGGTGGAGAATGAAGGCGCCTAAATTTCACTCCTTTACACTAGATTTGATAGAAAGAACAATTCCAAGCCATTGATTTGATTAATCAAATGGTTGTAATCGAAAGTAGTGATCCTAGAATTGAGAGTTGATTTCTCTAGATCCAAGGGCCCAAATTCATTCAAAAAACTATATAAACCCCCCTCCAAACTCCTAGAGCATCATTGTTAGGCATCCATAGGGCTCTTGCTAGCTTACGGTTTCCTTGAGACGATCACCCTCAGTTGAGCGAGTGGGGATCCAAGGTGGGCTAATATGAGTATAGTACCTAGTTTCAAATTTAAGTTAGAACTCCAATCTCGGATAGGCTCTTGAAACCAGCATCTCTATCTTGACTCACCCTCGGTGGAGCGTGTGAGTGAGTTAGAGCTGGTTTTAATGAGTCTTAGACTTCTTTAGTTAGACGTTACGAGCCTAGAAATACATAGGGTCAATGAAGTGGAACTCACCTTCATACGTGTGACATTCGGTGAACTGCCATGGTTTAAGGGTCGGAACCGCCTTTGATTAGTAGAATGCTTAGCTTGACGTATCACGATGATCTTATACATATATCTTAATTCAAATCCTTTTCATTCATGTCACTTGTCACTTGTCTCTTGTCTTTTGTCTCTCAGGCTCTTAAGTATTTCTACATGTCTTCTATTTTCTTCTATGTGTGAGAAGGCTCCGGAGTATTGCATTGAACTAGTGAGGATGTTTCATTGAGCTTGTGATTAAACTCTATCATCATAATTCACTTGCATGCATATAATCCATATATACCCATACATATTGATTAGTTTATGAAATTCTATAAGAAGCTCCAATATGGGACCCTTCTTCCTTTCGAAACTCATTTATGTGTATCAGCATTGTCCAGAGGCTAAGGATCACTATACCAAAGACTACCCAAGAAGCCGTCTTGCTCCAATCCACATGATTGCAGTCTCTCCACAAGAAGAAGGTATGACCACTCAGTCTTATGCTGTTTCATCCTCTACAATGCCCATGATGACTAGAGTGAGACAAGCAGTAGCAATCCGTAGAGAGGAACAACAAGGACTCCAGGATAAAGAGGAGGAAAAGAATGCTAGGTGGAAGGGCCAAGCAGAAATTGAAGAAGCTTATGAAAGGATGGCTACTTCTCTAAGGGATAAACCAACAAGTCTGCAAGAAGACACTCATGAGGTAAACATTGAACAAATCTTGAAAGGTATTCATCACAAGTTTAGTCTGTACAAACTCATAAAGATGGATTCAAAAATAAGGAGTGACCTATTAAAGATTATACACTCTGCTCACTTGATCCGCCCGCCTATCATAGATGGTTTCATGGTTGATTTTTCCCTTGCACCCGTCGTAGACTACCAAAGCTCAAGGTTATCTGTTTGTATAAAGAATGAAGCTCTCAGAGATGTGATCATAGATGGAGGCTCTGGTATCAATTTGATGCCAGATTTCACAATGAGGAAACTAAATTTGAACCGATCACTAAGGTGGCACCATTCACTGTTACACTACCAGATCAACAACGGGTTGCGCCACTTCGCATTATTGAAAAGGTACTGATGATTGTACAGGGTTGTCACTTTCTTCCGGATTTTATTGTTATTGCACTTCCATGGGAGACTTCTTACCCTTTACTCCTGGGGAGGCCTTGGCTGAGGCAAGCAAAATATTTGCAAGATTGGGGGAAAAACAAACTGTGACACAAATAGCCAACTGCAACTACATTTAGAAGAAGGATTCGACTAAGGGAAAACTACTGGGTATACTGTGGACACTCAGGTAATGCCCTCTTTACCCCAAGAAGATGATACTCTATTGAGTTGGATGATGGAAAGTATAGACTGTTGCACAGTGGAAATAAATGAAATAGAGAAAGAAGTTGCAGATGAAGGAGTTGTAGGAGAAGGCCATGAAGTTCACAAGGAATTCGAGAATGAGAGTTTGTAGGAGAATACGACCTTTGAAGGGGCAACAACTATAGAAGTATCAAAAAAGGAAAGTTATGAGCCTGAATGCAGAGAAGATCTCCCCTTTTCGAATATACCTCAAGAATGGACCAACAAACATGTTGCAGAATATAAGTTAAAGTGCACTCCAACATACAATGGAGATGATTTCTCAAACAAGACTAGTCTTGAAACACTGGTTCAAGAAGTAAATCTAGGGGATGAAGAGAACCCTCAAATAGTCCACTTGGCCCCTTGGTTATGGCATTATCCCCCTTTACTACAGAAGGTAACTTCTTTACTTTTTGCTTACAAAAATGTCTTTGCATGGTCCTACAAAGATCTAACAGGGATACCAGAGGAGCTTGGATTACATCGAATACCCTTAGTTGAGGGAACAGGTATAATTGTTTTAGTAGAACATTCCAGGTGGCTTTCTTCTATGGTTATTGTACCCAAGAAAAATAGTGGAAAAATAAGATTCTGTGTTGATTTTTGTGCCTTGAATAAGTTAATCGTTCAACATGGATTTCGTCAACCCTTCACAAAGCAAGTACTTGAGGAAGTAGCCGGTCACACTTTGTATAGCTTGTTGGATGGTTTTAGTGGCTACAACCAGATAGTGATCCATCCTGATGATAGGGACAAAACAGCCTTTGTTACTCCATGGGTCACTTATGTCTATACCCGCATGGGTTTGGCTTGAAAAATGCGCCAGCTTCATTTAAAAGAACAATGTATCTAATATTGGGCATGTGGTTAACAACCTTTTTGCGCATTTTCATGGATGAGTTTTCAGTGTTTTCAGGCATGGATAGAAGAGTAGTAGTTGAGGATTTCCATGATCATTTGGAAACTCTAAAAGAAATCTTTGAGCAATGTCTCAAAACAGGTTTGAAGTTAAATCCTGCTAAATGTCATTTTTTGGTCACCAGGGGCACTCTTCTTGGTAACATAGTATTTGTTGCAGGAATAACGGTTGACCCTACAAAGGTTACGACTATGCTTTCCCTGCCAATTCCACAAAGCTCAAAGGAAGTGCAAAGTTTTTTGGGCCATGGAGGATGCCATAGAAGATTCATACGAATGTATTCAGAAATAGCTAAGCCCTTGTCAAGGCTTACTAGTAAAAAGGTCCTCTCTCATGGAGTGTTGAAGTTGAGAAAGCATTTTGTGAACTAAAATTGAGGTTATGTACTACTCCACTTTTAAGTATTCCTAACTGGTCATTGGAGTTTCATGTGCATACAGATACCAGTCTTCATGCTGTTGGTGCGATTCTAGCTCAACCATCATCACACAAGGTTGATAGACCTATCTCCTATGCGAGCATACTACTCACCAAGGCAGAAAGGAACTACAGTACGACCAAAAGGGAAGGTTTGGTCATTGTATTTGCTCTTCATAAGTTTCGACATTACCTTGTTGGTGTACATTTTATAGTCATATCTAACCATCAGCCCTTGAAGTACTTGTTAAACAAGCCTAGAGTAGTTGGAAGGGTCTGGAGATGGTTACTCCTGTTTCAAGTATTTAACTTTGATATTCATATTAATCCAGGAAGAGAGCACTACATGGCAGATCAACTATCGAGGACTGTAATGAGCGAGAAGGAAACATGTATTAATGATGAACTGGTAGATAGTAGTCTCTTCCTAGTATCAACTCAGGCTGATTGGTATGATGGAATTATCCATTTTCTCACTACTGGAAAACTCCTAGAACACTTGACACCTATAGAAAAGAGAAGATTTCTCCTTAAAACCAAAGTGTACTCACTTATAAATGGAAATCTATATAGATATTGTCAGGATGGTATCTTGAGAAAGTGTGTTTATCTAGAGGAGGTCAATCTTTTGCTAGAGGCTGCACAGAGTGAAGGGCATCTAAAGGGGGAAGAATTTGCTCAAAGAATCATCCACAAAGGACTATGGTGGCCTCATATTTACAAGGACGTGATCAAGTTTGCTAAAGAATGCCACATTTTCCAGAGATGTGCTCCTACGCCAACTAGATTGAATTTCCAACCATTAGTCATATCTTCAAGATGGCTCCCATTTGAACAATGGGGTCTTGATTTCATAGGACCTATTAGTCCAACTAGTCACCCTGGGGGTAAGAAGTATATTTTGATGGCCACATGTTATGCAACTAAATGGATAGAGGCTAAAGCTACTATGGACTACATGGCTTTAACAGTAGCTAAGTTTTTGTATAAACATATTTTCTCAAGATTTGGTTGCCCACTGGAAATCACTAGTGATAGGGCGACACATTTTATGAATCAATTACTCCAATTGATATTTGACAGGTACAAGGTCTTCCATAACAAATCTTGTGCCCACTATCCAAGAGCAAATGGCCAAGCAGAGACCTCCACTAAGATTTTGATCGGGTTGCTGTGCAAATTATCTTTTGATCATCAAAGCTTTTGGCCACAAGCATTGATCGGTGCAATTTGGGCTTTCAGAACTACAAAGAGGGGAACCACTCGTGAGAGTCCATTTCGCTTAGTATACGGAAAAGAGGCATTAACACCATTCGAATTTATTATCCAAAAAGAAATTGGAGCCGAAACCATTGGAATTGAACCCCCCCATTAGGAGACCACTGGCATTAGAAGAATACAGGGAAGGAGGAATGCAAAAGCTTCAGGTAACACAAGAAGAGCGCAAAAGATTGCATGACAGCTATCTTAGGTCCAAAGAAGTACAGGAGGAATCCTTCATTTTGGTGCATTTAATTCCAGCAGTTCCAACCAAATTGGCACCCAAATGGGTAGGACCATACAAAGTGATAAAGATATTACCACATGGAGCTGTGCATCTAGAGGATTTGCAGGGTAAGAGGATACCCCTGGTCAATATCTCCAGGGTAAAGAATTACCTGAATTGAGTCACGATGGTAGAACTTCATCCACTCTACATACCACATTTCAATCACTGTTTGCAGTTTATTTTGGTCTATTCAATAATCGAATGAAGGAGAAGTTGCACCACGATGGTGCAAAAGCTTGATGTGGGGGTCTGTAGTGCATGCAACTGACATTCCCTCCCCCCTCTCTCTCTCTCTCGCTCTCTCTCTCTCTCTCTCTCTCTCTCTCTCTCTCTCTCTCTCTCTCTCTCTCTCTCTCTCTCTCTCTCTCTCTCTCTCTCTCTCTCTCTCTCTCTCTCTCTCTCCCTTCCTCCCCTCTCGCAGCCCCCTCCCCCGCGGACTGCTCCTCTCCCCACCCGCCACCTCCCTTCCCTGCAGACGCCCCTCCTCTCCCCACCCGCCCCCTCCTCTCCCCACCCGCCACCTCCGTCCCCCTCCCCCAGCTCTCTCTCTCTCTCTCTCTCCTCTCTCTCTCTCTCTCTCTCTCTCTCTCTATCCTCCCCTCCCGCACCTCCCTCCCCCGCGACCCTCCTCCTCTCTGTTGGTGTAAATTGCAAGCCTACACATTTGGCTCAAAGGATGCATTAAAGTCTACACATACATGAAGAAGCATAAGAACATATGCTAGTGGTTAATTACAACTTTACCTCATTGTAAAAGTCAAATTGACTTGGAATCTTTTGTAATCACCTACCATAATGAGTCGTGGAAAAGTAGCTCATTTGATTGAAGGAATATATCCTAATATGTAGGAGCTTGATCATAGGGAGCCGAAATTTGAATTTGAATTCAAATCTTCACTCATTACATATAAAAGTGAACATGAAAAGTCGCGGGTGAGAGAGATCATTCTCAAGCCTCATTGTACTGTTTTTGAATGTGTGTGAGGACTATACTATAGCCTACACCTCTCTACACCATTAGGCTATGTTGTTCATGCCAATGGGATTGTATACAAGTGTAGAGGAGGTACTGGGGTATCCGCTTTTAACAAAAGAAGAAATAAAAGATTAAAACATCCAGTACGTCGCCTACTCAAGGGGGGTTCTCTTTAGGGAAGTATACCCTTTAACATTTCTGTGATCAGGTAGATATCAAGGAGTGTACAGAGTGGTACATACTTCAGAAAATATGAACAAAAATTGATCAAGGAAGACCATACACTTCTGGATTCGATTCAGATGATTACAAGATTTGTCAAGGAAATGCTCAAAAACTAATACTCAGAGCTTCGTGGTACTCTATGCAGATAAATACAGATCAATACAAATGATGAAGGAATTACTCAAGAGAATAGAGCTTAACACCAATAGTGTCTCACAGGAAAAAAAAAATCCAAGACATTCTCTTACACTATAGTGCTCATAGCCCTCCACTGAGAAGCCTACCCTCTGTATCCACACTACAGAGTAGCTCCTACAATAGGCTTGAAACCACCAAGTGCAAGAGAGAACTTTTGCACGTATACACGCGTCAAAGTAACTCCACAAATGTACCAAAAAGTGTGTACCCAAATGAGCACAAATCCCTTGTTTTTATAGGCCTCAATAGGCCAAGAGAGCCTTGCCGAATCTTCACGTCCACTGTTCACGCGCCGGTTAATCACCCAAAATTGGGGGGTAGGTCAAATATTTCACTTGATTTGAATTAGATCCACAAAAATAGGTAGTCGCTGTGAATGGTTGCCGGCAATTCCACTTTCACTTTTAACAATTACCTTTTACCTTTTCACCCGCCCTGTTTAATCCTGGCAATTCAAATGAAGGGCCCCGTACACTTTGGAAGTGCAAAAGCAAATCATCATGGAATGTAGATGTCCTTTCCAAGGCTCCCATTTGAGGTCAAATTCAATCTTGCGTGCTTGCCACGACAATAAGGAACAAATAGAGTCTTAATGATACCATAAATTCACCATCTATCTCTAAATGTAGATTGTTCAGTCACAATCCTTCTCAGGTGCTCTGACTCCATTGCTTCCACTGCTCTGTTCTGAGAATGGCCTCCTGTTGAAGGTTTGATATATCCCATGAGGATCCATTGCTTTATTACTTGGAGGATTTCTTGTGTGCTTGGAGTGTGTGTGTGTGAAAGTGTGTGTGTGGGGGTGGGTGTATGTGTGTGTGCCGGAGGGAGTGAGAATGTGTGCGGGTGATTGTGTGTGGGCATACATGTGTATGTGGGTGTGTGTTCATCTATGTGTGTGCGGATGTGGGAGTGTGTATGTGTGTGTGTGTGCGAGAATGAGTGTATGTGAAAGTGTCTGTGTGCCCCGATGTGAGTGGGTATGCATGAGTGTGTGTGTGTGATTGTGTACGTGTGTGTATTAGTGTATGTGTGGGGATGTAGGTATAAGTGTGTGTGTGTGTGTATGGGTGTGTGTGTGGGTGTGTGGGTGTGAGTGAGAATGTGCAGGTGTGTTTGTATGTTTGGGTGTGCATGTGTGTACATGAGGGTGTGTGTGTGTATGTGAGGATGCGTGTGAGTGTGTTTGTGTGGGGGTGTGAGTGTGTGGGTGCGGGTGCGTGAGGGGGCAGGGATGCGGCAGGCTGAGGGGAGGGGGCTGCGGGGTGAGGGGGCGGGCGTAGGAGGGGGTGGTGGGCGGGTGTAGGCGGGGAAGGTGGGCGGAGGGGTGCGGGGTGAGGGGGCGGGGGTGGTGGGCGGAGGGCGGAAGGGTGCGGGGTAGCGGGGATGGCAGGGGGGTGGTGGGCCTACGGGGTGAGGGGGCGGGTGTAGGAGGGGGTGGTGGGCGGGTGTAGGCGGGGGTGGTGGGCGGAGGGGTGCGGGTTGAGGGGGCGGGTGTAGGCGGGGGTGGTGGGCGGGTGTAGGCAGGGGAGGTGGCGGAGGGGTGCAGGGTGAGGGGCAGGTGTAGGCGGGAGTGGTGGGCGGAGGGGTGCGGGGTGAGGGGGCGGGGGTGGTGGGCGGAGGGCGGAAGGGTGCGGGGCAGCGGGGATGGCGGGGGGGGGGGGGTGGTGGGCGGGTGCAGGCGGGGAAGGTGGGCGGAGGGGTGCGGGGTGAGTGGGCGGGGGTGGTGGGCGGAGGGCGGAAGGGTGCGGGGCAGCGGGGATGGCGGGGGGGGGGTGGTGGGCGGGTGTAGGCGGGGAAGGTGGGCGGAGGGGTGCGGGGTGAGGGGCGGGTGTAGGCGGGAGTGGTGGGAGGAGGGGTGCAGGGTGAGGGGGCGGGGGTGGTGGGCGGAGGGCGGAAGGGTGCGGGGCAGCGGGGATGGCGGGGGGTGGGGGTGGTGGGCGGAGGGCGGAAGGGTGCGGGGCAGCGGGGATGGCGGGGGGGGTGGTGGGCGGGTGTAGGCGGGGAAGGTGGGCAGAGGGGTGCGGGGTGAGGGGCGGGTGTAGGCGGGAGTGGTGGGCGGAGGGGTGCGGGGTGAGGGGGCGGGGGAGGTGGGCGGAGGGCGGAAGGGTGCGAGGCAACGGGGATGGCGGGGGAAGAGAGAGAAGGAGGGAGAGAGAGAGAGAGAGAGAGAGAGAGAGAGAGAGAGAGAGAGAGAGAGAGAGAGAGAGAGAGAGAGAGAGAGAGAGAGAGAGAGAGAGAGAGAGAGAGAGAGAGAGAGAAAGGCAGGGACGGGGGAGGAGAGAGAGAGAGAGAGAGAGAGAGAGAGAGAGAGAGAGAGAGAGAGAGAGAGAGAGAGAGAGAGAGAGAGAGAGAGAGAGAGAGAGAGAGAGAGAGAGAGAGAGAGAGAGAGAGAGAGAGAGAGAGAGAGAGAGAGAGAGAGAGAAAGAAAAAGGGAGAGAGGGAGGAAAGAGAGAGAGAGGGGGGAAGAGAGGGGGAGAGAGAGAGAAAGAGAGAGAGAGAGGAAGAGAGAGAGGAAGAGGGAGAGGAAGAGAGAGAAAGAGGGAGAGAGGGACCGAGAGAGAGAGGGAAAGAGAGTGAGAGGAGAAAAGGAAGAGAGAGAGAAAGACAGCGGGGAGAGAGTGCGAGATCGAGAGAGAGGTAAAGAGAGCGAGGGAGAGAGAGATCGAGAGAGAAAGGGAGAAGGGGAGGGGTTAGGCCAAGAGAGAGAGAGAAAGGAAGGACGAGAGAGGAGGACGATCGAGAAAGAAGGACGAAAGAGAGAGGAAAAGAGAGTAGTAAAACAAATCGACCGAGGTGTCACCAAAAGTGAAAGCAACGATCCGTAGTACTTAAATATGACCGTGTAACGGAACAGAGCACTCCCTGAAGCTGCAGCCCAAGGCATCTGAGAGCTTTTCTCCCAATCTCGGCAACCGTTTACTTATCTAAAGAGGTATCAGAGGCCTACAAGTTACAAATATTTGCCTTTCCATTGCTTGACTTTCTCTTCTATCTTCTTCAGTCCTCCTGCATCGGTCCTCCTGCATGCCTAGCCAGAGAGAAAAGGAGGAGGGGTACTACAAACCCCCACAGCAAGCTTTTGCACCGTCCCTGGTGCAATTTCTCCCTTATTCTACTTATTTCAAAGAGATCTAGTTATACTGCAATTACTGAAAAGAAACACAGTATGTACAAGGGGTGGAGTGCTTCCATTTGGACCTAACTCAGATACTTCTTCACTCTGGAGATATTGACCAGGGGAATCCTTTTACCCTGCAGATCTTCCTGATGCACTGCGCCCTGTGGCAATACTTTGATTACCTTATAAGGTCCTGCCCATTTGGGTGCCAATTTAGCTGAAATTGCTGGAACCTGATGCACTAAAACCATAGACCCTTCCTGAACTTCATTGGATCTCAGATACCTGTCATGCAATCTCTTGCGCTCTTCTTGTGTTACTTGAAGTTTTTGCATTGCCCCTTCTCTGTATTCTTCTAATGCCACCAATCTCTGAATGGGGGGTTCAATTCCAATGGTTTTGATTCCTAGTTCCTTTCTGATAATGAACTCGAATGGTGCCAATGCTTCTTTCCCATATACTAACCGAAATGGAGTCTCGCCTGTGGTTCCCCTCTTCGTGGTTCTGTAAGCCCAAATTGCTCCGATCAGTGCTATCGGCCAAGAGCTTTGATGATTGAGAGATAATTTGCAAAGCAATCCAATCAAAATCTTATTGGAACTCTCTGCTTGGCCATTTGCCCTTGGGTAATAGGCAGAAGACTTTTTATGGAAGATTTTGTACCTGTCAAATATAAACTGGAGCAATTGATTTACAAAATGTGTGCCCCTATCACTAGTAATTTCCAGTGGGCAACCAAATCTTGAGAAAATACGTTTATACACAAATTTAGCTACTGTTAAAGCCGTGCAGTCCATAGTAGCTTTAGCCTCTATCCATTTAGTGGCATAACATGTGGCCATCAAAATATACTTTTTTCCTCCAGGTTGACCAGTTGGACTAATTGGTCCTATGAAATCAAGACCCCATCGTTCAAATGGAAGCCATCCGGTAGATATGACTAATGGTTGGTAATTTAATTTGGTTGGCACGGGAGCACATCTCTGGCAGATGTGGCATTCTTTTGCAAACTTGATGGCATCCTTGAAAATATGAGGCCACCATAAACCTTTGTGGATGATTCTATGAGCCAATTCTTCCCCCCTTAGATGTCCTTCACTGTGTGCAGCCTCCAGCAGAAGATTTACCTCCTCTGGATAGACACACCTTCTCAATATATCATCTTGACAGTATTTATATAAATTTCCATTTATAAGAGAATATGCTTTGGTTTTCAGGAGCAATCTTCTCTTTTCTACAGGTGTCAAGTGTTCTGGGATCTTTCCAGTAGTAAGAACATGAAGAATTTCATCATACCAACCAGTCCGGATTGCTACTAGAAAAAGATTGCTATCCACCAACTCATCATTAATACCTGTTGCCTTTTTCGCTCATTGCCGTCCTAGACACTTGATCTGCCATGTAGTGCTCTTTTCTTGGCTTAATATGAATATCAAAATTAAATTCTTGAAATAGGAATAACCATCTCCAAATCCTTCCAGCTACTCTAGGCTTGTTTATCAAATACTTCAAGGGCTGATGATCGGAAATAACAATGAAATGTACACCAAGGAGATAATGTCGGAACTTCTGAAGAGCAAATACGATAGCCAAACCTTCTCTTTCCGTTGTACTGTAATTTCTTTCAGCTTGGTTGAGTAGTCTGCTTGCATAAGAGATAGGTCTATCCACTTTGTGAGATGATGGTTGAGCTAGAACTCCACCAACAGCATGAAGACTAGCATCTGTATGCACATGGAATTCCAATGACCAATTAGGAACACTTAAAAGTGGAGCAGTACATAGCCTCAACTTTAGTTCACTAAATGCTTTGTCAGCTTCAACACTCCATGAGAAAGGGATCTTTTTGCTGGTAAGCCTTGACAAGGGCTTAGCAATTTCCAAATACATCCTAATGAATCTTCTGTGATACCCTGCATGGCCCAAGAAACTTTGCACTTCCTTTGGGCTTTGTGGAATTGGCATGGAAAGAATAGCTGTAACCTTTGCAGGGTCAACAGTTATGCCTTCAGCAGATACTATGTGACCAAGAAGAGTGCCTTTAGTGACCAAAAAGTGACATTTATCAGGATTCAATTTCAAACCTGTTTTGAGACATTGCTCCAAAATTTCTTTTAGATTTTCCAAATGGTCATGGAAATCTTGAACTGCTGCCCTTCTATCTGTACCTGAAAATATTGAAAAGTCATCCATGAAAATGCGTAGAAAGGTTGTTAACCATTTGCCCAATATCAGATACATCATTCTATTAAATGAAGCCGGTGCATTCTTCAAACCAAAAGCCATTCGAGTATAGACATAAGTGCCCCAGGGAGTGACAAAGGCTGTTTTGTCCCTATCATCAGGATGGATCACTATCTGATTGTAGCCACTAAAACCATCCAAGAAACTATACAAAGTGTGACCAGCTACTTCTTCAAGTACTTGCTCTGTGAAGGGCTGAGGAAATCCATCTTGAATAGTCACTTTATTTAAAGCACGAAAATCAACACATACTCTTATTTTTTCACTATTTTTCTTGGGCACAATAACCATAGAGGAGAGCCACCTGGAATGTTCTACTGGCACAATTATACCTACTTCCTCTAGTTTTGTAATCTCTGCCTTTACCGCCTCTGCATACTTCGGATTGAGTCGATATGGCCTACTTCTTACTGGCGCGGCTCTCTCAACTAAGGGTATCGGATGTAACCCAAGCTCTTCTGGTATTCCTGTTAAATCTTTGTAGGACCATGCGAAGACACTTTTGTAAGTAAAAAGCAAAGAAGTTACCTTTTGTAGCAAAGGAGGATAATGCCACAACCAGGATGCCAAGTGAACTATTTGAGGGTTCTCTTCATCCCCTAAATTTACTTCTTGAACCAATGTTTCAGAATTGGTCTTGCTTGAGAAATCATCTCCACTATATGCAGGAGTGGATTTTAATTTATATTCTGCAACATGTTCTTTCATCCAACCTTGAGGTATATCTGCAAAAGGGAGATCTTATCTGCTCCTAGGTTCATAATTTTCCCTCTCTGATACTTTTATATTGGTATTCTCTTCAAAGATTGTATTTTCCTTCAGTTGCTCATTCTCCAACACCTTGTGGTCCATTGCCCTTTTCTGTAATTTCCTTATCTGTAACTTCTTCCTCAATTTCATTGATCTCCACTCTGCAACACTCTGCACTTCCCATCATCCAATTTAACAATGTATCATCTTCTTGGGCTAGAGAGGGCATTACCTGAGTATCCACAGTATATCCAGTAGTTTTTCCTGAGTCGAATCCTTCTTCCAAATGTAGTTGCAGTTGGCTATTGGTATTTGTTGAAATCCATAGTTTATTTTTTCCCCAATCTTGCAAAGCTTTTGCTTGTCTCAGCCAAGGTCTCCCCAGGAGTAGAGGGTAAGAAGTCTCTTGTGGAAGTACAATAACAACAAAATCTAGAACAAAATGGCAGCCCTGTACTACCATCAGTACATTCTCAATAATGCCTAGTGGCGCAACCCGATGTTGATCTGCCAATGTAACCGTGAATGGTGCCAACTTGGTGGGGTTCAATTTCAGCTTCTTCGTTGTAAAATCTGGCATTAAATTGATACCAGAGCCTCCATCTATGATCACACCTGTGAGAGTTTCATCCTTTATACAAACAGATAATCTTGAGCTTTGGTAGTCTGCTAAGGGTGCAGGGGGAAAATCAACCATGAAACCATCTATACTAGGTGATTGGACCAAGTGAGCAGAGTGTATAATCTTCAGTAAGTTACTTCTTATTTTTGAATCCATCCTTATAAGTTCATATAGACTAACCTTGTGATGAATACCTTTCAAGATCTGTTCAATGTTTACCTCCTGAGTGTTTTCTTGCAGACTTGTTGGTTGGCCCTTTAGAGAAGTAGTCATCTTATTATAAGCTCCTTCAATTTGTGCTTGGTCTTCTTCCATCCAGACTCCTTTTCTTCCTCTTTATCCTGAAATCCTTGTTGTTCATCTCTCTGGGTTGCAGCTACTTGCCTAGCTCTAGTCATCATGGGCATTGCAGAGGATGAAAGAGCATAAGTCTGAGTGGTTTTTCCTTCATCATGTGGAGAGACGGCAATCATATGAATT
Source organism: Ceratopteris richardii (assembly GCA_020310875.1). NCBI lineage: Eukaryota > Viridiplantae > Streptophyta > Polypodiopsida > Polypodiales > Pteridaceae > Ceratopteris > Ceratopteris richardii. Next base: position 174,110,571 of record CM035418.1, on the reverse strand, counting down.
GGAGCAGGACGACCTCTTGGGCAATCTTTGGTATAATGATCCTTGGCCTCTGGACAATGTTGACAAGGAGGTGCATCTTCTAGGAGGGAACACCTATTTAGCATGTGGCCATATTCACCACAACGATAGCACATCAAGGGTCTATTATATCTAGGCTTTGCAGGCCTATTCTCCTCTCTATTAGGTGTATTTGAAGTACTAGCATAGTATGAATCCAAAGTTTGAGGGTTACCTCTCTGCTGTGTACCCTTGAGGTAATAACAATCTCTGGCTTCATGACCGTCTTTTCCACAAAATTGACAGCTTACCTTAATAGGGCAATTAGCATTGGAATGTCCATTGTTGTTACAGATTGTACACCAAATTTGTCTCCTTATATCCTAAGTGGTCTTCAAGTCTTCTAATTCTCGGCGAAGTTGGGCCACTTCATCATCAGTTCGACGCAGTGGTGGCAAGACCTTCTCTTCTTGCTGATTTTGTTGCATCTTCAATGCCTCTAGTTCCCTCCTTAGTTGCTCAATAGGATCCAGGTCTCCATCATACTTAGGTTGTGTATCCCCTTCAAAATGTTGCCTTGCTTCTTCAATGCGTGATGCCGCTGCAACAAAATCATTGAGGGTGGCATCCAATCTAAGAGACTCACGAAGCTTTTGCTGAGATGACCTGGGCAAAGCCTTTTCTATCCACTTTTTAACCAAAAAGTCACCTGGAGCATGTGGCAGACGTGCAACAAGTGCTTTTGTTCTAGTGTGAAGTTCATGAAAAGATTCACCTGATCTTAGCTTCAAATTCTCTAGCTGATCTAGAGCTCTTTCGGAGGAATCACTTGGTCGGAATGTCTGTGAGAACGCCGCCTTCAAAGCCTCCCATGTAGTGAAATGGCCATCTGCATATTGACTATACCATTTATCCGCAAGACCCTCCAATGTGGATGGAAAGAGTGCCAGCATTGCATCCTCTCTATTTTGCAAACCTCGTCCACGGCATAAAGAGATGAATCTCCTCACATGATCATCAACATCCTCATAGGCTTGTCCCTTGAAGGTAGGGAATTTGATATTTAATCTGGAGAGTAAATGAGAGAGATCCTCCATTTGTACTGGTGTTTCTTCGGACGTATCTGAGGAGAAGTCTAGAGTTCTCCTATACCCCTCTTTTGACAATGGTATCGCACCCAAATCAATTGATAAATTTAGGGAGGGCAGAGGGGAGGTAGACTCACTAGTCGTGGTTATGGCTAACTTGTTAAGGCTCCTCCGAACACGAAGAGACTCCTTATCTGCCCGTGTATGGGTCATGTACCTTCTTGCAAATGTAATGGAGCAAAAATACCTCTCACAGAAATGCAAAGGTCCCACCGGGCGTGCCAAACTATAGAGGAGGTACTGGGGTATCCGCTTTTAACAAAAGAAGAAATAAAAGATTAACACATCTAGTACGTCGCCTACTCAAGGGGGGTTCTCTTTAGGGAAGTATACCCTTTAACATTTCTGTGATCAGGTAGATATCAAGGAGTGTACAGAGTGGTACATACTTCAGAAAATATGAACAACAATTGATCAAGGAAGACCATACATTTCTGGATTCGATTCAGATGATTACAAGATTTGTCAAGGAAATGCTCAAAAACTAATACTCAGAGCTTCGTGGTACTCTATGCAGATAAATACAGATCAATACAAATGATGAAGGAATTGCTCAAGAGAATAGAGCTTAACACCAATAGTGTCTCACAGGAAAAAAAAAATAAAAAAATCCAAGACACTCTCTTACACTATAGTGCTCATAGCCCTCCACTGAGAAGCCTACCCTCTGTATCCACACTACAGAGTAGCTCCTAAAATAGGCTTGAAACCACCAAGTGCAAGCTTCTGCACGTATACATGCGTCAAAGTAACTCCACAAATGTACCAAAAAGTGTGTACCCAAATGAGCACAAATCCCTTGTTTTTATAGGCCTCAATAGGCCAAGAGAGCCTTGCCGAATCTTCACGTCCACTGTTCACGCGCCGGTTAATCACCCAAAATTGGGGGGTAGGTCGAATATTTCACTTGATTTGAATTAGATCCACAAAAATAGGTAGTCGCCGTGAATGGTTGCCGGCAATTCCACTTTCACTTTTAACAATTACCTTTTACCTTTTCACCCGCCCTGTTTAATCCTGGCAATTCAAATGAAGGGCCCCGTACACTTTGGAAGTGCAAAAGCAAATCATCATGGAATGTAGATGTCCTTTCCAAGGCTCCCATTTGAGGTCAAATTCAATCTTGCGTGCTTGCCACGACAATAAGGAACAAATAGAGTCTTAATGATACCATAAATTCACCATCTATCTCTAAATGTAGATTGCTCAGCCACAATCCTTCTCAGGTGCTCTGACTCCATTGCTTCCACTGCTCGGTTCTGAGAATGGCCTCCTGTTGAAGGCTTGATATATCCCATGAGGATCCATTGCTTTATTACTTGGAGGATTTCTTGTGTGCTTGGAGTGTGTGTGTGTGAAAGTGTGTGTGTGGGGGTGGGTGTATGTGTGTGTGCCGGAGGGAGTGAGAATGTGTGCGGGTGATTGTGTGTGGGCATACATGTGTATGTGGGTGTGTGTTCATCTATGTGTGTGCGGATGTGGGAGTGTGTATGTGTGTGTGTGTGCGAGTATGAGTGTATGTGAAAGTGTCTGTGTGCCCTGATGTGAGTGGGTATGCATGAGTGTGTGTGTGTGTGATTGTGTACGTGTGTGTATTAGTGTATGTGTGGGGATGTAGGTATAAGTGTGTGTGTGCGTGTATGGGTGTGTGTGTGGGTGTGTGGGTGTGAGTGAGAATGTGCAGGTGTGTTTGTATGTTTGGGTGTGCATGTGTGTACATGAGGGTGTGTGTGTGTATGTGAGGATGCGTGTGAGTGTGTTTGTGTGGGGGTGTGAGTGTGTGGGTGCGAGTGCGTGAGGGGGCAGGGATGCGGGAGGCTGAGGGGAGGGGGCTGCGGGGTGAGGGGGCGGGCATAGGAGGGGGTGGTGGGCGGGTGTAGGCGGGGAAGGTGGGCGGAGGGGTGCGGGGTGAGGGGGGGGGGGTGGTGGGCGGAGTGCGGAAGGGTGCGGGGCAGCGGGGATGGCGGGGGGGGTGGTGGGCCTGCGGGGTGAGGGGGCGGGTGTAGGAGCGGGTGGTGGGCGGGTGTAGGCGGGGGTGGTGGGCGGAGGGGTGCGGGGTGAGGGGGCGGGTGTAGGCGGGGGTGGTGGGCGGGTGTAGGCAGGGGAGGTGGCGGAGGGGTGCGGGGTGAGGGGCGGGTGTAGGCGGGAGTGGTGGGCGGAGGGGTGCGGGGTGAGGGGGCGGGGGTGGTGGGCGGAGGGCGGAAGGGTGCGGGGCAGCGGGGATGGCGGGGGGGTGGTGGGCGGGTGTAGGCGGGGAAGGTGGGCGGAGGGGTGCGGGGTGAGGGGGCGGGGGTGGTGGGCGGAGGGCAGAAGGGTGCGGGGCAGCGGGGATGGCGGGGGGGGGGGGTGGTGGGCGGGTGTAGGCGGGGAAGCTGGGCGGAGGGGTGTGGGGTGAGGGGCGGGTGTAGGCGGGAGTTGTGGGAGGAGGGGTGCGGGGTGAGGGGGCGGGGGTGGTGGGCGGAGGGCGGAAGGGTGCGGGGCAGCTGGGATGGTGGGGGGGGGTGGTGGGTGGAAGGGTGCGGGGCAGCGTGGATGGCGGGGGGGGGGGGGTGGTGGGCGGGTGTAGGCGGGGAAGGTGGGCGGAGGGGTGCGGGGTGAGGGGCGGGTGTAGGCGGGGGTGGTGGGCGGAGGGGTGCGGGGTGAGGGGGCGGGGGAGGTGGGCGGAGGGCGGAAGGGTGCGGGGCAACGGGGATGGCGGGGAAAGAGAGAGAAGGAGGGAGAGAGAGAGAGAGAGAGAGAGAGAGAGAGAGAGAGAGAGAGAGAGAGAGAGAGAGAGAGAGAGAGAGAGAGACAGAGAGAGAGAGAGAGAGAGAGAGAGAGAGAGAGAGAGAGAGAGAGAGAGAGAGAGAGAGAGAAAAAGGGAGAGAGGGAGGAAAGAGAGAGAGAGAGGGGGGAAGAGAGGGGGAGAGAGAGAGAAAGAGAGAGAGAGGAAGAGAGAGAGGAAGAGGGAGAGGAAGAGAGAGAAAGAGGGAGAGAGGGACCGAGAGAGAGAGGGAAAGAGAGTGAGAGGAGAAAAGGAAGAGAGAGAGAAAGACAGCGGGGAGAGAGTGCAAGACCGAGAGAGAGGTAAAGAGAGCGAGGGAGAGAGAGATCGAGAGAGAAAGGGAGAAGGGGAGGGGTTAGTCCATGAGAGAGAGAGAAAGGAAGGACAAGAGAGGAGGACGAGCGAGAAAGAAGGACGAAAGAGAGAGGAAAAGAGAGTAGTAAAACAAATCGACCGAGGTGTCACCAAAAGTGAAAGCTACGATCCGTAGTACTTAAATATGACCGTGTAACGGAACAGAGCACTCCCTGAAGCTGCAGCCCAAGGCATCTGAGAGCTTTTCTCCCAATCTCGGCAACCGTTTACTTATCTAAAGAGGTATCACAAGCCTACAAGTTACAAATAATTGCCTTTCCATTGCTTGACTTTCTCTTCTATCTTCTTCAGTCCTCCTGCATCGGTCCTCCTGCATGCCTAGCCAGAGAGAAAAGGAGGAGGGGTACTACAACAAGTGTTCATTAATAGATACATTTACATCATTCATCTCTGAGTTCTTTGTTATTCTACTCAAAAGTCTGTCAACTTGTCAAGGGCATATCTCGGTCAATTCATCACCAAATTCAGTGCTTTAAAGCTTGTTGGATTCAGCTCAAAGTCATCTACATGTTATCAAAGGTTGAAGTAATTCTATTCAGCCATTTCAGAGAAATCTGCATCGAGGTGAACTCTGGTCATTTTCTGCTATAGTCCTAAAAAGTCGGGGGTATAGCTAAACTTGCTAAATTGATTTTTCTTATCCCCCGTGGACCCTCCCTGCCCTCTCTCTCTCTCTCACTCTCTCTCTCTCTGGCTGCTTCCTCTTCCTGCAACAGCTTGACACCTATAGCTCATTCGCACTGATCGTGAACCGGTTTCTTTTGTCCAACCTCCCTTGGATCCGTCTTCCACCCATTGTATCATTCGTAGCTTGCCAAGTCAGGTCCGTATATGCATATGGTGGTGAGGAGAAGGCAATATGTACTTATGCTTGAGCACTAGAAAAGACAATTGAACTCCGAATCAAGTGTGGCCTAGCAAAGGGACTCGGCATGGGGTTATGTCTACTTGCTGCTTTACTTTACTTGGCCCCTTTTTGGTTTGCTCGACGCATGGTCCTCAAAGGAAGCATTGGTGGAGGACTGGTATTTGTGACCATTTTGAATGCAATTGTTGGGGGCATGGCCATAAGGCAAGCATTTTCGATTCTTACAGCTTTTGGGAAAGGCAAAGCTGGTGGCTACACTATTTTTAGATGATTAGAAGGTCTCTAGTGGCTCAAAATATAGGTGGTGGTACAGTTATCTCAGATGTTGAAGGACATATTGAACTGAGAGGAATCAAATTTTCTTATCCTTCACGACTAGAAGCCATCATATTTCAGGATTTTTCATTGGATATACCTACTGGAAAAGAAGTTGCCATTGTTGGTGATAGTGGCTCAGGAAAAGCACAATCATATTATTAATTGAACGTTTTTATGATCCTCAAGCAAGTCAAGTGCTTCATTTGTGATCTTCAATTAAACTGGCTTCGGTCTCAAATAGGGTTAGCAATTCAAGAGCCTGCACTTTTCGCAACTACTATCAGGGACAATATTCTCTTTGGTATGGAGGAGGCTAGCCTCCATGATGTTATCAAGGCTGCCAAAATAGCTGGAGCTCATAAAATTATAAATTGGCTACCCATCAAATATGGCACACAGGTGGGTGAAAGAGGGGTTCAACTTTCAAATGGTCAAAAGCTACTTCTGAGGGTCATTCCAATATCATGGGCAGCACGTAATGAGGATCCCAGGTTGCATGCAAAAGAGAGAGTAAAAGGGTAAGTGGTAAAAGTGAAAATAGAGAAATAACTGTTGCCGCCAATTAATCATGAAGACTTCCTATTTTTGAGGATCTAATTCAAAACTGGAGGCAAATACCATAATTGATCTACCCCTCCAATTTTGGGACAATCAATTGGGGCATATTCAATGGACGTGAGAATTGGCAAGGCCGTCTTGGCCTATTGAAGCCTATAAAGCAATGGACTAGTACTCATTGGGATATAGACAGATACGTATAGAGCTTATTTTCGGCATCTCTTTTGGTCCTCTCTCTTTGCACTCTGTGGCTACAAGACTACTGCAAGAAGTCACTCTATGGAGAGGATACAGAGTGTGGGCTTCCCAGTGGAGGGCTAATAGCACTACAATGTGAAGAAAGTGGCTTAGTTTTGTCATTCAGTTCGAGTTAGTGGTACTTCCGTGCTGTTCCATTAGAGCAAGTCTTCATACCTTTGTACTGAGCAGTGCAAGCCTTCATCTACTGTGTTCAGTGCAAGTCTTCATCTAGTTGTGTTCATTTTATTGGACGAGTCTCTTGTACCCATTTCGTTTGTTCTGGATTCACATGTTAGCATAGAGCATCAGATTTTGTAGCATTTCCTTGGCTTACATTGTAATCATCTGTTCGAACTAAGGAGAGGTTTGGTCTCCCAGTATTGTCATTTGTCATTAATCTTTTCCCTGAGTAGCTACAATTCTGTGCAATTATTGTTATCTGCCTACTCAGAGAAGTGTTAAAGGGTATATTTCCCCAAGGGTATATTTCCTCTACAATTACATAGAAAGCATCTACTCTAGTTGTTTCCCTTTGGTTGACATGGAATAAGATGAAACGAAACTACATGATTATGAATGATCAGAAGTGGATAGCTCAAGTTCGTGAAAATGAAAACTATTGGTTTCTCATCTATGGCATTTCAATCACTCAAAAGGAGGGACTCCAAAGAGCTAAAGAAATTTGGTCCTAGGGATTCCAAGAATGGATGGACCTACAGTACCAACATGCTAGGAATTGGATAAGATTTGAGGCCATTGATTAGAGCCAAAGAGTTGAGTATAAGATTTGGTTCCTCTTAAGAAAAAGGTGGAATGCTTGGTCGAGTTCAAATATTCAGCTTTTGATTCAAAGGAATTCCCAAATTCGAAAGATATAATATCCAAAAATAGAAATAGGATCTAATACATCTCGAGCATTAAAAACAATGAGCATTTTTTGAAGATCTCAATAGGAAGAGCTTCTCGAGCTAGTCTTGGATTCACTAGAATCTCACCTTCATTGCTCTTTGGCACCTTATACTAGAACATAAGAAAGGGACCATGGTGTGGCCAACGCTCTGAAAGCAAATCTAGTCCAATGTTGAAGCTATTGAAATCTGGAATTCCATGACGTGGTGTAAAACATACCATCAACAATGTGCGGACTTACACATTTGTTTTTCTTGTGCCCAAGAAGTGATATTTTTTGGGTGAGTGCAGGAGAACATCTCTCGTTTAATTGGCCAATCAGAAACAAGATCCTCATCTACATTTGTAGAGAACAATGCTCGACAACTTTGAAAACCCATGTCAAAAGTGGTCTACCGAATCGTTCCTACACTCACCTCAAAGAGAGATAAAAAACACCATGTTCTCCCTCCTCCCTCAAGAACCATAGAGTCTTTATTATAAAGAACAACAAGCTCATAAGCACAGGTCTCCCGCACAAAGGAGATCAAAGCATTATAGAGGTGCTCTTCTTTTCCTAGTAATATTTTCCCCTCTTGAGGCAGCAAGACCTCTGACCTTCCTTGTATCTCCTGTTTTTCTCTTGTAGTCTTGCTCGTTTGTTAATATATTTGCATTTGTTTGTTTTTCTTTAAGCACATATAGTTTCTTTGAGGATCAATGAAAAGTTCATTCATTGTCGTATGTCAAAGTATGTGTGCAGCAAATGTCATTGTAGATAATAGATTAATCTTGCCTTCGTTGTGCGAAACTATTTATGAAAACGAACTGTATATAAATTCTCTATTGAAATATATTCTGTCTAGAAATATTGAAGACGCTCACACAAGCTTTTGTATACGTACATATGCTACCTGAGTTATAGAATGCCTCCATCGGATACATATGAATAACAGAATAAAATAGATTCGTAATTTTATTTAATAAAATATTGTCTTGAAGTAATAAAAAGTTTTTATTTAGTTTAAACATCGATACATGTATATGGTTTAGACAGTACCATGAAGAAAAATTTTCTTTGTTTCATCATAAACATGGTCGAAAATTCATACGAAATAGTATAGCATGAAGGCTCTTCCATTGAGTTACTTTCATGGACGGCGCAATGAAGCAAGAACTACTACAATTTCCAGCAGTGTTCTCCGATACTTGGAATACTTCTACTGCTGACTCTGCTCAAGATAACATCTCGTTTCTAGAAAGATAGTGTTCAAAAAGAGCTATGCAACATGCATAAGACAACAAGCATATAGACAAGCAACAAGGAAAACATAAAAATCCTTTAACTGAAATGAAAAACGCAAACGATCATGCGTTTCTTGAGAGCAGGAAACAACATGTATTTTGTTCTATTTGTGAAGTTCAAGGAGATTGCTTCTGTGATGCAAAGCTTATGCACGCATAAAATGTTGATGACACACATTTCAACCCAATATGGATTTCAACGTCCAACAGAATGGTGGATACCAATTCTCTTTTCTTACTAGAACGAACAAGAAAATATTTTATGCACTACCAATGAAGCGAAAATGCTTCCAATCTGACTGGATATATAATAAAGTTCAGAAAGGCTTTAGAAATACGAGGATGGCTAAAAGCTAGACTAGGAAATATTGAAGGGATTAAATCAAAGGTTTTTACTTCTCATTTGAATATATTAAGTTCTTTACATTTTGATATTAGTACATCTATAAATTAGTTTTCAAACGTTGTTCTAGGATTATAGCTAAATAATTCTTAGAAATTCGTGATTTCAATCCCCCACCACAAACGTTTACCCGAAAATTTTCTTTCTTTTTGCTCACACAGCTCTTTCTGTTTTCTAATACAATTTCTTTCCAGCATATGTTTCTGCAATATTCTTTCATTTTCTGTTTCTACCATTCGGATATAATGTCCCATCATCCACAACGCTTCTTTGCCAAATAGTTTGTTGAACAGTCTTTAACCTGTTGTTTTCCGTATATTTGTATCGAGGGTATATCTAGAGCCTTGTATGTTTCTAAGATTCGTCTAGATTTCATACTGATTTTCTTATAAATGTTGTACGAAACATAGTGCATGTGATCAAGTTAAAAGCGCTAACTGGTTCCAAAATAAAGAGATAATGACTACTCCACTTTTAAGTATTCCTAACTGGTCATTGGAGTTTCATGTGCATACAGATGCCATTCTTCATGCTGTTGGTGCGGTTCTAGCTCAACCATCATCACATAAGGTTGATAGACCTATCACCTATGCTAGCAGACTACTCACCAAGGTAGAAAGGAACTACAATACGACCGAAAGGGAAGGTTTGTCCATTGTATTTGCTCTTCAGAAGTTTCGGCATTACCTTCTTGATGTACATTTTATAGTCATATCTGACCATCAGCCCTTGAAGTACTTGATAAACAAGCCTAGAGTAGCTGGAAGCGTTTGGAGATGGTTACTCCTCTTTCAAGTATTTAACTTTGATATTCATATTAATCCAGGAAGAGAGCACTACATGGCAGATCAAGTATCTAGGACTGCAATGAGCGAGAAGGCAACAGGTATTAATGATGAACTCGTAGATAGTAATCTCTTCCTAGTAGCAACTTAGAGTGATTGGTATGATGAAATTCTCCATTTTCTCACTAGTGGAAAACTCCCAGAACACTTGACACCTATAGAAAAGAGAAGATTGCTCCTTAAAACCAAAGCATACTCACTTATAAATGGAAATCTATATAGATATTGTCAGGATGATATCTTGAGAAAGTGTGTTTATCTAGAGGAGGTCAATCTTTTGCTAGAGGCTGCACACAGTGAAGGGCCTCTTAAGGGGGAAGAATTGGCTCAAAGAATCATCCACAAAGGAGTATGGTGGCCTCATATTTACAAGGATGTGATCAAGTTTGCTAAAGAATGTCACATTTGCCACAGATGTGCTCCTACGCCAACCAGATTGAATTTCCAACCATTAGTCATATCTTCAGGATGGCTCCCATTTGAAGGATGGGGTCTTGATTTCATAGGACCTATTAGTCCAACTAGTCACCCTGGGGGTAAGAAGTATATTTTGATGGCCACATGTTATGCAACTAAATGGATAGAGGCTAAAGCTACTATGGACTACATGGCTTTAACAGTAGCTAAGTTTTTGTATAAACATATTTTCTCAAGATTTGGTTGCCCACTGGAAATCACTAGTGATAGGGGAACACATTTTGTGAATCAATTACTCCAATTTATATTTGACAGGTAGAAGGTCTTCCATAAAAAATCTTGTGCCCACTATCCAAGGGCAAACCGCCAAGCAGAGACCTCCACTAAGATTTTGATCGGGTTGCTGCCCAAATTATCTTTTGATCATCAAAGCTTTTGGCCACAAGCATTGATCGGTGCAATTTGGGCTTTCAGAACTACAAAGAGGGGAACCACTGTTGAGAGTCCATTTCGCTTAGTATATGGAAAGAGGCATTAACACGATTTAAATTTATTATCAAAAAAGAAATTGGAGCCAAAACCATTGGAATTGAACCCACCATTAGAAGACCAGTGGCATTAGAATAATACAGGGAAGGAGCAATGCAAAAACTTCAGGTAACACAAGAAGAGCGCAAAAGATTGCACGACAGCTATCTTAAGTCCAAAGAAGTACAGAAGGATCCTTGGTTTTGGTGCATCAAATTCCAGCAGTTCCAACCAAATTGGCACCCAAAGGGATAGGACGATACAAAGTGATAAAGATATTACCACATGGAGTTGTGCATCTAGACGATTTGCATGGTAAGAGGATACCCCTAGTCAATATCTCTAGGGTAAAGAATTACCTGAATTGAGTCAAGATGGAAGAACTTCATCCACTCTACATACCACATTTCATTCACTGTTTGCAGTTTATTTTGGTCTATTCAATAAGCGAATGAAGGAGAAGTTGCACCGGGATGGTGCAAAAGCTTGATGTGGGGGTCTGTAGTGCCTGCAACTGCCATTCCCTCCCTCTCTCTCCCTCTCTCTCTCTCTCTGTCTCTCTCTCCCCCTAACCTCTCGTAGCCCCCTCCCCCGTGGACCCCTCCTTTCCCCACCCGCCACCTCCCCCCTGCGGACCCCCCTCTAGATTTCATACTGATTTTCTGAAGACATGTGAGATTTACGCCGTCTCCCAAAGAGTTCTGCTTCAATAACTTGAATAGACGATAATTATGTGAGTTGGGTATAAAGACCAAGTTCTTATAAATGTTGTACGAAACATAGTGCATGTGATGAAGTTAAAAGCGCTAACTGGTTCCAAAATAAAGAGATAATGACATATTGAAGAATACATAGTATTGCTTCATAGATGACCTCTCCCAGACGAGGCATCATTTTGTATTGAGTTCTTTTGTATTTCACAATGTAGGCTTCAGACGTTACCTCCAATCTGGGGTTCATCCTCTTAGTAGTTTTAAAGTTTCGTTCATTTAAATGAACTCTGGACATTGTTGACTGTTCGAAAATATTGCTAGCATTGCTTCGATGGAAGTGATATCAAAAGTTGGAAACAATGCTTGGGATAACTCAAAGGCTCGCCGCATTCTCGGTCAACATCCGCCTTGCATAAATGGCATAAATGGCACAAAGACAAGATCTTGGAAAAACATTCCTTAAGCCCATAAGCATTTGGAGCTTCATATCTCACTTATCATATGCGATTTTAAGTTCTAGGCCCCATGCCATGATGTCATTGATAATGAAGAGGTTTTTCTAATGTAGCAAATTCTCAATACAGGGATTTGGACTAATGGCAGAGATAAAACAATTTTGGAGCCCTTCCCATATGAAAGAAATGTATCAATGATAGGTGAAATGTATCAATGATAGGGAAGACCTAGGACAACTTTTACTTTTGTTCTGAAGACATTTATTTATTAGGCAGACCGTGGGGAGGATTTTGTCTTTACAAAAAGAAAACAAGGGAATAGTCATGGACGCGGCTTCGGTGGGACATGAAGTTCATGGCTATCTGGCACCCGCTCATAGAAATCAAAAAGTCTGTCCTCTTATGGCAAATTCTTCATCATGGAATCTCGACCAACCTTAAGGCTAGCAAAATTTGTGGGATCCCTCCCTGGTGCAAACGCTGCCACCGGACTATCGAAGATGTTTCACACATCTTCTTTACCTGCCCCAACTCCAACAGACTTTGGCAGGTGGTTGGAAAGAGAATTAGACTTCAAAAACGTCTCAGTTGGCAGCAAGCCCTGCTGGGAGAAGCGATCGGCTGCTCCGCGACTCTCTGGAACGCCATCAGAGGGGAGGTCCTATGGAAAATCTGGCGGGAAAGATGTGCTTTCAACTTCGGTGACTCCCCCAAGGAGTGGTCAATTGAGAAATCGCTGTTCCTCCTTGGCAAAAGGATTGTCAACTGTAAAAAATCCCCCCCCTTTAGGCATCATCAAGTACTCCTTTTGATCGATAACAAGCTTAAACCCAAGTGGGCCCCACATGAGGGTGATGAGAGGGTAATTAACCTTCTTTGTAATGTCATCTAAGCTCTGTAAAAGCTTCCCCTATGAAAGAAATGTATCAATGATAGGGAAGACCTAGGACAACTTTTACTTTTGTTCTGAAGACATTTATTTATTAGGCAGACCGTGGGGAGGATTTTGTCTTTACAAAAAGAAAACAAGGGAATAGCTCTAGAATGGAGTAAAACAATGATAGATTTATTGAAGAAGCAACCATATCCATTAGGAGTGATTTTAGCAAGAAAACAAGATCTAGAAGAAAACATTCTAGGTGGATTTCTGAGCTTCAGAACAGGCGGAGATGGCTTCACTGAGGAATTTGGTGTTGTAGCTCTTGTGAGACAACAATAGGAGACAGAGATTCTGCGCAACAACGTTGAGATGGCTTCACTGAAGAATTTGGTGCTGTAGGCAATAAACATTCTGCGCGTCGAACGACTAAAGAATTGTGTGCTTTAGCAAGCGATAATTGTGATACGTTTTGCTCTGTTGGTGGTCCATCGCCTGTCGGCCCGGCTCTCATCGCAACAGTCTCGAAGTCTTTCCATCGCGACAGTGTCCGTGGCATCATCGCGACAGTGCCTAGATGCCCATCGCGACGGTGTGGCTCACGCCCATCGTCATTGTGCTCCAATTCGGAAAAAAGTTCACTAGCGTGGGGCACGATTCCCGAGAGCGCACCATCGCGATCCTTCAGGCCTGGACCGTCGCAACTATCCTCCCTGCATCGATTTCTGGAGCGCCGCCAGTGCGTACCAAGGTACATTAAATTTAGCACGCTGGTGTCCTGTCAAGAGGTTCATTCGCGCAGACGCGCGAATCTTTCGGATGCTCTGGCTTTGGACTCACTGAGGAAAAGGCTCGTTGGTCGCCTGGTCCCTCACTTGTGTATTGGCCACGTGGTGGTGGAGCCTCATATCGTGCAGTAATTTAAAACAAAAAAGAGAAAAAAGGGAAAGTAAAAAGAAAAAATACAAACCGGGGATCGTGTGGAGTTATATCGCACCTTCTCTCTTTTTTGTTTAAAAGTTCGTGATTTCTTGATTGAAAGCTCGTGAGTCGTGTGTGCCTAGCCAAATTCGAAGAAAAAGAAAAGAAAAAAGAGAAAAAAGAACGAAAAAAATAAAAGAGATAAAAGATACAAAAAAAAGACTATTTAAGATGGATTAAACCTTTTCTCATGATGAATAAGAATTTGACGTGATAAAGATCGCTGCTGTGTGAGTTCGGGGCGTCCCTCTTTTGTCATGGATTTGGCGACCCCCTCTCTTGTGAGAAGTAACCTGGCCCCTCCTCCCGGGGAGACCGATAACCTGGCCTCTTTGTTTGAGGGGGGTTCTTGTGCCGCCCTAGGGGCCTTCGAGAGTGCTGAACCCCCCTTGGTCTCCCTCAATAGATCCGCAATTTTATCAACTCAGGAGGAGCTCAAGAAAGTTTGCCTCGTCGGCCAAATGTTCGGCCCTAAGCCCGCGCTCGAAACTGTGCGACAGTGGCTTCGCAACGAGTGGTTCCCCCGCGGGCTAGTTTTTTGTAAGTGTCAGTTCTTACCGGCAAGCCACTTGCTGCTAGTCTTTGAAAATGAAGATATGGTGTTTCGAGCCCTTAGTGTCGAAACTTGGCAACTCGGCCAGGCGACCCTGTGCCTATTCAGATGGTCCCCAGATTTTACTCCCGACAAATCGAAATCGCTTCGGTACCCTCTTTGGGTTGAGCTCCCTAACCTGCCATACTTCTTGTACAACTTCGTGTGGGACATCGTTTCTCCTATCGGCAAGCCGTTGGCCTCACGCGAGGACATTGGTGGTCTCATTTATGAAGTCGCAAGACAGTCGTTCAACGCTCGGTGGCACCCTCAAATCTGTGTCGAGGGTGACCTCAGTATGCCACTTCCATCGAAGATCAAACTGGACTTGGGCGAAGGGGATGTATGGGAGCAAGACATCAGCTACAAAAACCTTCCCAACGCGTGCTTTCGTTGTGGCCAACAAGGTCACAGGATCAAAGATTGCCCTTTGAGACGAAAAAGCAAGCGAACTCAAGAAGCCCCCAAAAATGCTCAAGATAGCAATGGAGCATTGAATCACTCGACGAAAGTAGAGGAATTCAAGGGTCCCCTTAATCCAGAAGCTGATGCAGACGGGTTCATCGAAGTCAGAAGAAGAAGGAAAAGAAGTCCTACGGCAACCTCTGAGCGAAACAACATGTCAGTTACCCCCTCCAGCAACTTGTATTGCAATCTGGAAAAGGAAATCAATGAGTTTGACTACCCAGGTGGGAACCAACTTGAGGTGGAGACCGACGTCAAAGGCCTAGAGATCCCTGACAGTAAAGAAACCTTGCAGGAGGGTTACACTACAAGCAAAGAAGACGGCTTTACTACTAGCAACGAAGATAACATGGATAGTGAAAGCTCCATCATCGGATCGACTATTCCGGAAACGGAGCTGAAAACGGTGCCCAGTTCTTCCCAGCAGGAGGCATCCCGCAAAGGAAAACAACCTATGGAGTTACCGTGGAGAAGCCCCCACAAGAACCTAATGCTAACTCGGGATCCGATCCGAGCGAAAAAGAAAGATGAATCCAAGAAAAGAAAGGACAAAGCTCCCTCCCGCAAAGAGGGCTCACTACGACAATGATCATCATCTCGTTAAATGCTAGAGGGCTAACCGACCCCTCAAGAGCGATCATGATTGGTCAATGGCTTCGCGACATTAGCCTAAACCCAGATTTTATATGTATTCAAGAGATTAAAATTGACAGAGAAGACCTCCAGAAACGGCTTAGACATGTCTCCTCGACCCATGTTTGGATTTCAACGGCGCATCAGCGGGGGTCCGGTGGAACGGTAATCGGTATTAATCAACTCTGGTTTGAAAAGCTTGAGAACTCCATAGAAGATGAATGCCATCGATGGATTGCTATTTCTTTCGGTGCTCCCTTTTGTTTTACTTTAGTTTCTTTGTATGTCCCTAATGGGGAGCTAGAGAGACTTAACACTTGGGCCTCCTTGGACTCGCTCCCCCACAACGTGCTTATTTGTTGTGACTTCAACATGGTAGAGGACCCTATGGACAGATGGATGGGCAAGGGAAGGGTCGTCGATAGTCGGGAGAAAGAAACGTGGGACAAAACTAAACTACACTTGGATTTGGTCGAATTCAAAGACTCGAAGGGCTTTTCTTGGTCAAATCTCCAAGCAGGCGAGGACCTGAGGAAAGCTAGACTTGATAGATGCTACATTTCTCAGAGTTTTACTCATCAGTGGGGCCACCCTTCCCTCTCGCAACGCACCGACCTCACCATCTCTGATCACTACCCGATCGTCATCACTTTTCAACCCCCCACCAAGATCCGTAAGGCTCCGTGGTTCCATGCCAGTGTGCCCTCCTCTCTCCCCTCCGTCCATCAAGAAATTTCTGATGTGTGGAAGGAGGCATTCGCCTCTGGCTTGTCCCCAGCCAAGTGTTGGAGAAGTGCGGTCGATAAGTCACGACAGATCATGATTAGATCCAGGAAGATGCTAGAGACTATGGAGCGGGCTCGTAGAGAAGCTCTATATAGTAGACTCTGGCGGCTCGAGGAGGAAGTGAACAAAGGAAATCTCAAGCCCAGAAAGGACTTCGAAAAATCAGAGCGCTCCTGAGATACGAGGAAGAGATACAAAGGAAAAATTTGCAAATTTTCTTCAAGGAGTGGTGGGCTAGCAAAGCCGACAAACCCACCAAAGAGATGTGCCGTATCCTCAAAAGGAAACACAACAGAGAATCGATCCCCTTATTGCTATACGCAAATGGCAATGTATGCAATACGGAAGAAGATAATTTTGGGATCATTGAAGGGCACTTCACGAGACTCCTGGGGACCTCAAACCCCCTCTCCCACCATAGAAGGGACTGTATGGCAGCCATATCTAGGGTTTCCCCCCACAGGATACCACCCAACCTTCACTCTCTGCTTCATGCCTCTATCTCTGATACCGAAATGATTGAGGTCATTGATGCCCTCCCCTCAGGTAAAAGCCCGGGACCCGACGGGCTCACTAATGAGTTCTTTAAATCCTTCAAGTTGGTGGTTGCCACCCCTCTTCGTTTGGTTTGGCAAGAGGCACTCAAGTTTGGCGCGCTTCCTTCTTGTCTCAACAATGGCATTATCAAGTTAGTACACAAAAAAGGGGAAAAGAACAGAATAGAGAACTGGCGTCCCATTACAATGCTCCAAACAGGATACAAGATCATCGCCAAAGTCATTGCCAACAGAATCTCTTGCCACTTGAGAGCGTGGTTAAGCGAGGACCAAAAAGGTTTCATCAAAGGCAGGTCAATTTTGGAAACCATTATAGATATCTGGGAAGGTCTTGAATTTGCAAATGAGTCTAAACAAGAAGTAGTTTTCCTCAAGATCGACTTTGATAAAGCCTACGACAGGCTAGAATGGGACTATATTCTACAGTCGCTACAAGATCTTGGATGTAGTCAGAAATTCACCAAGATGATCGCGACCCTTCTCGGAAACGCATCGACCCAAATTAACATTAATGGAAATCTTTCAAAGGTGATCAAACTTAGAAGATCTATCAGAAAAGGGTGCCCATTGGCTCCCCTTCTCTTTGCCATTGCCACGGAAGGGCTTAGCAGGCTGGTGGAGCATCAAGTGGAAGCTGGTAACATTAAAGGCCTTCGTTTGCCGCATGACCACAGTCAGATCACCATGAGACTTTTTGCCGATGATATGAACGCTTTTGTGCACAATGATAGTACCAGCCTTGAGACGTTCTGGAAGTGTCTTGCTACTTTTTGTGAAGCCTCTGGATCCATAATCAACCACTCTAAGACCGCCTTTAGAGCTATTGGTGGGTCATAGCCCGACCTTCTCATTGATCATGGCTGTCAAATCATTCCACAGGGCCAAATTTTTCGGCTTCTTGGGATTCCCTTGGGATTCGGCATCTCTATGGAACAGCGGTGGAACTAGGTGCTTGCCAAACTCGAAAACAAGCTTAACTATTGGAGAGGTATGCAAATAAATCTTGCTGGTCGTGCTATGGTTATCAACACGTTCCTCTTATCATCTACCATTTATTTCCTTTCTTGTTGGAGACCGAAAGAGCATGATCTGTCCAAACTGGATAGTATTTGTAGAAACTTCCTTTGGACGGGCGACCACAATAGGAGGGGGGTGCCTAAAATCAAATGGTCCATCTGCACCAGCCATAGAGATACTGGGGGACTTGGTATCTTGGACATTGGGTGCAAGGCTAACAAACTGTCGACCAAATGGATGATTAAGGCTTGGTGCAATGGGGAGGCCTCGTGGGCCAAGTTGATCTTCAGAAACAAGAATGAGTTGGCGCTCATGGGTTTCCCAAATTGGAAGAATCTTGACATCTTGACCTTGCTGTTTTCCCCGATCCCCGTCTTCCCGAAAGGCTCTAATCTGGTGTGCTCCCTTTGGAAGAGTTGGAATAAAGTCAAAAGCTATACAAGAATAAGTGAAGACTGGAAGTGGGCTGCCGGTATCAGACAAAACGACTCTATCTGGTTTCCGATCCATGGCATCCTGAGTGTGGAATCTTGGAACATTCAAAATGCCAAGAAGCTATGGAACAAAGGCTTCAAAAAATGGAAACATCTTTGGAAACAAGACACCAACCGCTGGATCAACTTTGAGGATATTGACCCTAGCATCAACATTTCGCATGAAGAATGGAACACTTTGCAAAGCAGATGTCTCGCCTGGGACCGACACAAAGTTCGTCTTCTCATGGGACACGACATGTCGAGCTCGCTTGGTCTCAAATGGCACAATGGGAATAGCCTATCAAAAATCCCGAACATCAAAGAAACGATCGACTATCAGGTTAACCTCAACAAAAAGTGGTGCCTGTCATGGACGCGGCTTCGGTGGGACATGAAGTTCATGGCTATCTGGCACCCGCTCATAGAAATCAAAAAGTCTGTCCTCTCATGGCAAATTCTTCATCATGGAATCTGGACCAACCTTAAGGCTAGCAAAATTTGTGGGATCCCTCCCTGGTGCAAACGCTGCCACCGGTCTATCGAAGATGTTTCACACATCTTCTTTACCTGCCCCAACTCCAACAGACTCTGGCAGGTGGTTGGAAAGAGAATTAGACTTCAAAAACGTCTCAGTTGGCAGCAAGCCCTGCTGGGAGAAGCGATCGGCTGCTCCGCGACTCTCTGGAACGCCATCAGAGGGGAGGTCCTATGGAAAATCTGGCGGGAAAGATGTGCTTTCAACTTCGGTGACTCCCCCAAGGAGTGGTCAATTGAGAAATCGCTGTTCCTCCTTGGCAAAAGGATTGTCAACTGTAAAAAATCCCCCCCCTTTAGGCATCATCAAGTACTCCTTTTGATCGATAACAAGCTTAAACCCAAGTGGGCCCCACATGAGGGTGATGAGAGGGTAATTAACCTTCTTTGTAATGTCATCTAAGCTCTGTAAAAGCTTCCCCTGCTTTGTGGGATTTGGGGGGTCCCGTGGGCACTAGTCCCCTTCTCTTGTACTTTTCTTTATTTAATTCAAGTCCGGGAGAGTAGGCTATTGCCGAACTTCCTTTATATTAAAAAAAAAAAAGAAAACAAGGAACTCCAAAAAAGCTTTACTTGGAAAAGGAATCAATTGCTTTGCTACCTTCTGGAATCCGAATAGAGGAGAAGCTCTCAAAAAATTTTGGAAACAAAGATTTGCGGCCAAACTTGATAATTCTCCAAGAATAGTGGTCAATTAGAAAACCCTTATCATTTTAGGCAGAGGAATTCGTAATTGTAAGAAGTATCCTTCCTTTAGACACCACATGGTGTTTTTCTTAGAGAACAACATGACCCTTGTCTTGCCATTTATCAATCCTATATTTCCTATCACTTTTGGGTCATCAGTGATGTATGGCCTTCGGGCCCTCCTAGTCTTGTTTGTGGGATTACGGGGCTCCATTCAGAAAACTGTTTTCTATTAATTCATGAAAAGGAGACTCCGGGTGGACAAAACTCCTCTCTAAAAGAGAAAAAGAAAATTCGGAAACATATTTTGATTCGCAATATAACTAGATGTATGATCTGAAGTACGACGTGAGTTCTAGAATAATGGTATCTAATAGGACTTCCGATCCATAGAAGAAGCTTGTGCTCAAGCTTCAAATGCTAGCCAATTGCTAAATAATGTTTCATAATATTCAGTTCATGAATATTATGGGTCAGAGTTCATGAAAGGGCCCCCTGGACGGACAAAGCAGGAGTACACGGAATTTTTGTTTGTAGTAGAACAGGTGTATGGACATGGGTGCCTCTTCACTCTCATAGACGATCATATGCACATTGATGTTCTTTAAGTTTGTACGACTCTTGCCCTTTGAAAATGTATGAAGGGTGGGTATGCCGTGAAATAAGAGAAGCATTCTGGATCAGGAATGCAGTGAGAATGTTGATACTTGGCCTGGTTGGCTAGAGCTAGATTACATCCTCTTGAAAGAGTAAACTAAATTTTTATTTTCTGCTTATTTTAATACAATATATTCCATATACTTGAGATACGTTCATTAGAATTAAATAATTCTTGTCAGTGCGCGAATTTAAAATCCCTCACCACAAATGTGTACTCCCAAAAGCAACGATACCTGTTTCTTTCTCTTCTCTTCAACATGCGAATTTTGGCCCATTACAAGACTCTTATATCTCTCACATGTATTCCTACAATATTCGATTGATTTCTATTTCTACCATTCAGATGTCTTGTTCTATCATTGACACCGTTTCTTTTGAAAATAGTTTGTTCAACGTTCGTACCTTTGTTGCATTTTACATTTTTCTCATTCTAAGGAATAATTTTGCTCTCTCGATGATGCATTTAGACACTTGCAAGTTTGTAAGATTCCGAATGCGTTGTTCTTCGATAACTTTGAAACTTGATTAGACGAAAGTTATATGTGTACGGTATAGGGTGTCCAAGTTTGTATAAATGGTACATGATCTATGTTATATGTGATCGAGTCCACAGAGCCAACAGTTCCCAAAAGAAATGAACAAAAAAATATTAAAAAACTCTAAGTATTGCCTTGTAGATGCAAAGATCATAATCGTACGAAACATTATTAATTTACATGATGTGTAGAAAGAATCACATTTCAAATGCAATACAAACAAAAGAACTAAGAAACTCATCATATCACAATGTTTTGCTACATTCTACACATAAGTATTTCAAACGCTATAGTTCGTTATTTCCTAGTTTCAAAAAACCTAATCATTTGGCGGCGATTTGTTTTTTCTTCAATCCATTAATAGCTCCAATGTGATAATAAAAGAAATGTATAATAAGTTAAGGAGATTTAAAGGGCATTACAAAGAAAGGAAATCCCTGTTGAGTTATCCATCGCAAAGCATGAAAATTCCTGTTTCTAAATCCCTTTTATCTAACATTCCCTAGATGAGTCATCCATTGGAAAGCATGAAAATCGAGTCGATGAATCTATAATTCGCTGGAGGATAAGTCCGATTTGATGTTCCCCTTTTAGTTAAACAAAATATAAGCATTGACTAGAAGCTTTCTATGTATTCACAAAAAGAATTAAATAATTTAACTCGAAAACCAAGTCCTTTACGTCTTATTGAATGAGATATTTCCTACCGAAACACTTGCACATTTTCCTATCACTCCTATGGGATATTGAGAAGTAAATGCAATCTATTCAGTAGGTGTCTGATAGCTATGGATTCTTAATCTCTTATTATAATGTACATTATTTACATTGAAAACTTTGAAGAAGTATACATGTGTTTATCAATTGCAAAATAGTTAGTGACTTTTCCATAGAGTCTTGTCTTTGTGTTTCCTTTAAAGTTTACTAAATACTAATTAAAAAAAGATTCAAAAAATTTACCTATGTTTTTGAAAAAATATAATTTCTGTTGACAAATTCCTCCCAAGAATACGCAAGATTTCTAGAGCGTGCAAGTAATGACATCCCACACATCATTCCGTCTTCGAGTTCTCAGCTCCAAGTGCTCTGGCGAAAATATTAGTAACCTTCTCCTGTATCCTTGTATAAACAAGGTCCATATCACTTGTTAATACCTTTTCCTTGATGAAATCATTTAAATGTATCTCGATATGCTTTGTTCTAGCATGAAGAATAGGATTCCTTGCTATTTGTATGCTATGAAGATTATCACAATAGATAGTGATAGGCTTTTGCACTTCCACACTTAAATCTACAAGTAGCATCTCTAACTAGGATGCTTCACATGCTTTCATTACAACTCCTCTATACTCAACCTCTATACTTCGTAAAGCAACAATGGGTTGCTTCTTACCTCTCCATGTAATAGTTGCACTTCCAAGTGAGAATAGAAAGATACTAGTAGATCTTCTATCTGGAATACTACCAGCCCAATCTGCATCACTGTATCCGTGAAACTCAAAATCTACACTAGTTTTATAAAACAATGCATAATCCAAAGTAGCACTCACATAACGTAGAATGTGTTGGGAGAGGATGGTTGGATGCACCCAGAGATTGAGTAGGTGCTGCTAAACCTGCTTCACACCATCCCTCTTTGACTCCATATATGCTTAGTAGACTCCTTGAGCTTCCAAATGATACCAAAATATGCTATATGTACTTTGGAAATGATTTGAATAATGATTAGATCAAAACAAATGAGTTTGCACTTCACTAGACTTGAAAACTTTCTATTTTGATCTTGATACCTGCTCAGTCTTTCACTCAGTATGACCAGCACACTTACAATTGATCAAATTCCTTTTGTACATATTAAATTAGCTTTACAAGTTACCATTTTCAAGTGGAATGAGAAGAAATGATGAACTATACTCTGAGAAATGAGTTTAGCAAAAATATATGTACCCCCGACTTTTTAGGAACATTGCAGACAAATACCAGAGACTGCTTCGAAGGCGATTTCTCGAAAATAGCTGAACCAAACTTCTTCAAACTTTGTAGTCTTGTAGAATACTTTGAGCTGGTTCCAACAAGCCTTGAATCACTTGATTTGGATGAGTATGCACTGAGATATGCCTCTTTGAAGTTGTCAGACTTGGAGATGATGACTCAGAGAAAACGAGAGATAGTGAATGTAAATCTTTCTATTAGTTCACATGAATGTACAATCTCATTGGCTTGATAGATGTAGCCTAATGATTTGGAGATGTGTAGGCTATAGTGTAGCACTCACACACTCAATGATCAAGAGTATTAGCCTCCGGAAAAATGAAGGACACCCGCGACTTTTTGACTTGTTGCTTTTACAGGACTTAAGTAGAATTTGAGTTTGAATTCAAATTCAAATCTCCTATGATCACTCCACTAAATGTAGGGAGATATTCTCTCCATTAATCAACTACTTTTTTCCACGAATCTATCAAGTAGGTGTATCTATAAGATTCCAAGTGATTTAGACTTTCACAAGAAGTAAAATGGTAAGAACTTATAAGCATGAGTTCCTATGACTCTTGCTTCATGTAGAGATATCCTTCAAGGGTTCCAAGCCAAAGGTGAAGGCTTGAATTGCACCAACAGCTCCCCCTCAAGCCAAACACTTTGGCTTAAGTCTTCATCTTCAATCTTCAATAACATCCTGCAATCCAATCATGGATTTGAATCTGCATAACTTGTTTCCATCCAAAGCTTTAGTAAGTAAATCTGCACATTGCATATTAGTGGACACATAAGTCAATAGAATGTCTTTGCTTAGCAATTTCTCTCTCACATAGTGGTAATGAACCTCTATATGTTTGGTCCTAGCATGATATATTGGATTAGCTGCAAGGTGAAGAGAGCTTGTGTTGTCACCAAAGATAATTGGAGGTCTAGTGTATAGACCTAATTCTGTATACAAAAGCTTTAACCAGATAGCTTCTTGAGTGGCATTGGCTAGCCCTCTATACTCTGCTTCAGTAGATGACAAAGCTACTGTAGGTTGTTTCTTGGCTGACCAAGAAATAGGTTTATCACCTGCAAAACATATGTATCCTGATGTGCTTCTCCTATCATCCTTGCATCCTGCCCAATCTGCATCTGAATATACTTTAATATCAATATCTGATGTATAAGGAAAGTACAAACCATGGTTCTGAGTTCCCTTTAGATACTTCAAGATCTTTTTTGCTGCCTCTAGGTGAGGTACCCTTGGTTTGTGCATGAATTGGCTTAGCACACTAACTCCATATGCTATGTCAATTCTGGTTAAGGTAGCATAATTCAAACTACCAACCATACTTTGGTATCCTGTAATGTCTTGGACTTCATCACCTTCATGAGCACTTAGCTTTAGGTTGACCTCCATTGGAGTACTTGAGACTTTAGCTTCCTGCAAATTAAACTTCTTCACAATGTCCTGTACATACTTCTTTTGAGTGATATATATACCTGAATTAGTGTAGACTAACTCAAGACCTAAGAAGTACTTCAATAATCCAAGATCATTGATCTTGAACTCCTTCATCATCTGTCCTTTGATGCTTCTAATACCATTGGCATCATTGCCTGTAATGATGATGTCATCAACATAAACACACAAGTAGATTACCTCTGTACTACTCCTCTTTATGAATAGAGATGTGTCTGCTTTACTCATCACAAATCCTTGGTCTTGAAGATATGTTGTCAACCTATAATTCCATGCTCTAGGTGCTTGCTTCAATCCATATAGAGCCTTCTTCAATTTACAAACATAATTTACCTTCTTGGGATCTTCATAGCCAGGTGGTTGTGACATGTAGACTTCTTCAGATATCCATCCATTCAATAAAGCATTATTGACATCTAATTGGTACATGTTCCAATTCTTAGATGCAGCTATACTCACCAATACTTTGATTGTTGGCATCTTAGCCACAGGAGAAAATGTCTCCTCATAATCAATGCCTTGGGTTTGTGCAAAACCTTTGGCTACCAACCTAGCTTTGTACCTGTTGATTGTTCCATCTGAGTTTCTCTTTAGTTTGTAGATCCATCTGGATCCTATCACCTTCATAGAGTCCTTCTTGGGTACCAAGTCTCATGTGTCACTCTCCTTGAGAGCTTCTATTTCTTCATCCATAGCTCCTTTCCATTCTGGTTTTGTGATTGCCTCTTCATATGTACCTGGTTCTTCATTCAACAAATCTTTTGCAAGATATACAGAATGCTTAGTTACAAGAGAAGTGTCATACCCATATCTGATAGGCTTCTTACTTTCTCTCTGAGATCTCCTCATTGCTTGAGTTGAGAATTCTGGTATATCCTCTAGCTTCTTTATTTTCATCTTCCCTTTGGACTTCCATGCTTTAAATTCCTCAAGGTTGATTGTGTCATCATCATCTGAACTTGAGTCTTCTTTCTGGATTGGTTCCTCCTTGGTGAGCTTTGGAAAGTCTTCTTCCATGTCATAAGGTAGACTAACCTTCCTGCATTCATTCTCATACCATGAGTCATTCTCATCAAAGATGACATCTCTGCTTACCTTGAAGCCTTTGTTTGTTGGGTTGTAGAATCTGTACCCTTTTTGGTTCAAATCATAACCAATGAAGATACATTTTTCAGCTTTAGGGTCTAGCTTTCCCCTTACCTGTGAGGGAATATGCACATATGCTACACAACCAAAAATTTTGCAATGATCCAATGATGGTCTCTTACCATGCCAAGCTTCATAAGGTGTCATGCCATCAAGAGACTTTGATGGCAATCTGTTGATGAGATAGGTGGCAGTAGATACACTCTCTGCCCAAAGATAATTTGGAAACTTCTTTTCATTAAGCATAGACCTAGCTGTTTCAACAATGAGTCTATTTCTTCTTTCAGCTACCCCATTTTGTTCAGGTGAGTACCTTGTGGTTATCTCCCTCTTGATGCCTCTTTCCTGCAAGAAGTCTTCAAATTCATTGGAGAAGTATTCACCTCCTCCATCTGACCTTAGCCTCTTCAAGTTTCTACCTGTTTGATTTTCAACTAGTGCAAGATATCTTTTGAAACAATTAAATACTTCATCCTTATGCTTCATAAAGTATAACACAGTCCATCTGCTATAATCATCAATGAAGGACACATAATACCTTGATCCTGAAATGAAAGGATCCTTGCTAGGTCCCCAAACATCTGTGTGCACCAAGTCTAGGTAGTCTTCATGCATAAAACCTTTCCTTGTATAAGGTAACCTGTGAGACTTACCAAATTGACAAGCACCACACTTGTAAATCATGTGTTGCTTGGATACATTGGGTATCCCAAGCACACATTGATCCCTGCACATTTGCTTTAGAGTCCTTTCATCTATGTGGCCTAACCTCTTGTGCCAAATTTCTAACTCTGAAAGTGTTTGATCCTTGTAATTGTATAAAGCAATGTTTTTTGTGTCTTCTAGCTCAAAAGTAAATAATCTACCTGATTTCTCTCCCTTGGCTATCCTTCTGAATCCATGTCTTGGGTCTTCCACATATGCTCCATGATGAGTGAATCTGACCTGCAAACCTTTCTCCACAATCTGAACCAACACTCATTAGGTTCTTGGTGATGGTTGGTACATAAAGTACCCTGCTCAATAGATTCTGGTTCCCATCACAAGTTTTCACATTTCCAATCTTTACAACAGAATGTTTAGTATCATCACCTGTCTGTACCTGATGTTTGCCCTTGGGTTCTTCCAAATCAGAAAGTAGTGCCACATTACCAGCTACATGGTTAGAACACCCTAAATCAATATAAAATAAATGATCATCATTTGTACCTGCCTTGGAGGTCATATTCATGATCAATAGGGAGTCATCTTGCTCCTCAGTGTAGTTGTTGTAGTCCTTCCTATTTCCGTATCCA
This sequence comes from Ceratopteris richardii, assembly GCA_020310875.1. NCBI lineage: Eukaryota > Viridiplantae > Streptophyta > Polypodiopsida > Polypodiales > Pteridaceae > Ceratopteris > Ceratopteris richardii. The sequence goes on along the minus strand of CM035418.1, from coordinate 174,084,059 downwards.
CCTTGGAAGTTACCATTGTGGTTGTGGTTGTAATTGTTGTTGTACTGATTATTGTATCCATTGTAGCCTTGGTGTTGGTTGAACCTGCCTCTACTTTGAGAGTATCCACCTCTTTGATAGCCTCTTCCTCTCTAATTCTTATAATTTCTGTAGCACTCATCTGTGGTATGATTAGACAATCCACAAATGTTGCATGGTGATGAGTTGTAGGGTCTTCCCCCTACCTTGCTTACCTCCTCTGCCCCTACCTCTTGAAGATCTACCTCTCCCTGCATAGTTAGCTTGGGAGGTAGAGATTTCTTCATCAACCTTCTTACTTTTACCTTTATCTTTAACATTCTTATCAGTATATAGTGCAGAGGGGTTATTACCTTTTGATTGATCTCCAGCCTTTGTAAACTTTGCTTCATGTGTGAATAGTTGGCCCATGAGAGTTGTGAGATCTGGGGTATGCATGTCCATGTAGAGATCCATTGCAGTGGTGAAGCTCTCCCACTTATCATCTGCCTTTAGTCCATTGGTTACTTGCCTTACTATTTGTTCCTCTTCAATCTCCTCTCCAATGCTTGCTAATTGGTCTGCCACATCCTTGATCTTTGTCACAAATTCTGAGACTGATTGCTTTGGTTGCTTTCTAAGGGTTGTTAATTCAATCCACAATTGATTCTTCTTGGCCCTTGTGTTAGAAGAAAAGTATGATGACAAGGTTTCCCAAGTCTCTTGGGAAGTCTTACAATTCCTGATGTGAGGTAAAAGGAAATCAGATATAGAGTTAAGAAGATAAGACCTTGCCAATGCATCTTTTGCACACCATTGGTTGAGCCTCTCTTGTTCATCCTTGGTGGGTAGTCCTCTAGCTTTGAATGAGGGCAATTCCTCATCTCCTGAGATGAATCCAAATAAGCTTCTTCCTTGTAGATAGGTCTTCATCCTCAGAGACCAAGCTTGGTAATTGTTCCTGTCCAATTTGTCAATGAATGAAGGAAAACCATCTCCCATGTTTACCTTATTTGCTCTGATACCACTCTTGGGAGAGGATGGTTGGATGCACTCAGAGATTGAGTAGGTGCTGCAAAACCTGCTTCACACCAGCCCTCTTTGACTCCAGATATGCTTAGTAGACTCCTTGAGCTTCCAAATGATACCAAAATATGCTATATGTACTTTGGAAATGATTTGAATAATGATTAGATCAAAACAGATGAGTTTGCACTTCACTAGACTTGAAAACTTTCTATTTTGATCTTGATACCTGCTCAGTCTTTCACTCAGTATGACCAGCACACTTACAGTTGATCAAATTCCTTTTGGACATAATAAATTAGCTTTACAAGTTACCATTTGCAAGTGGAATGAGAAGAAATGATGAACTATACTCTGAGAAATGAGGTTAGCAAAAATATATGTACCCCCGACTTTTTAGGAACACTACAGACAAATACCAGAGACTGCTTCGAAAGCGATTTCTCGAAACTGGCTGAACCAAACTTCTTCAAACTTTGTAGTCTTGTAGAATACTTTGTGCTGGTTCCAACAAGAATTGAATTACTTGATTTGGATCAGTATGCACTGAGATATGCCTCTTTGAAGTTGTCAGACTTGGAGATGATGACTCAGAGAAAACCAAAGATAGTGAATGTAAGTCTTTCTATTAGTTCACATGAATGTACAATCGCATTGGCTTGATAGATGTAGCCTAATGAGTTGGAGATGTGTAGGCTATAGTGTAGCACTCACACACTCAATGATCAAGAGTATTAGCCTCGGGAAAAATGAAGGACACCTGCGACTTTTTGACTTGTTGCTTTTATAGGAGTTAAGTATGAATTTGAGTTTGAATTCAAATTCAAATCTCCTATGATCACTCCACTAAATGTAGGGAGATATTCTCTCCATTAATAAACTACTTTTTTCCACGAATCTATCAAGTAGGTGTATCTATAAGATTCCAAGTGATTTAGACTTTTACAAGAAGTAAAATGGTAAGAACTTATAAGCATGAGTTCCTATGACTCTTGCTTCATGTAGAGATATCCTTCAAGGGTTCCAAGCCAAAGGTGAAGGCTTGAATTGCACCAACAGAATGCACCTCATAGCATCTAAATGTGGCTTCCTAGGAACTTGCATAAATTGAATTTCAAGTCCAACAATGTAGCTTAGATGAGGCCTTGTAATTGTGAGATATATCACACTTCCCACAATTTTCCTATACATAATTGCATTTTCCAAATCAAGATCTTTCATATTGAATTCATGCATAAGGATTTTCTTTACAACTTTGATTCTTTCTTCATTATCACCACCTACAATCAAGTTGTCAACATAAATAGCTGCAATCATGATGACATCATCAGACTTTCTTCCATATAATGAATAATCTCAATCACACATAGAAAATCCAAAGATGGTTCAGTAGTCACCAATCCTTGCATTCTAAGCACAGGGAGCTAGATCAAGTCCATAAAAAGCCTTTTGCAACCTAAAAACATGTTCTAGGTGCTTTCATTCTTCATATCCTTGTGGTTCTTCCATTAACACTTCTTCTTCTAGCTCACCATGTGGGAAAGCATTCTTCACATCCATCTCATGCAAAGTCCATCATTTGGTTGTAGCTACTGCAAAAAGTGTTTTGAGAGTAGACATTTTCGGTACAGGATAAAGGTTTCCACAGAATTGATGCCATTTGAATGTGCATAACGTTTCCCACCAATTGTGCTTTGTACCTGCTTATGCTACCCTCAACATTTTCCTTTACCTTATAAACCGACTTGCAACCTATGGGTTTCTTTCCTTGGGGCATTGGAACTAGCTTCCATCTATCCTTTTAATAAACTGCAGACATCCCCTCATCCATAGCATCCATAGCTTTTGTCCAATATACATTTCCAATTGCATCTTCAAAACAAGAGGGTTTAGTATATTGTATTATGTTTGCCATGTAGGCACAATGATGAGCCATCTAATTGTCATATGTCAATCGTTGCACTAAATTCAGCATCCTCCTAGATCTTCTTGGTCTTGGGTCCCTAAATACAAGCAAAACCTTTCATATGTGATAAGTTTGACATTTTACCTCTGAATATCTCTTAAGGTTTAACTTGATGTACAATAGCAGTTGCAGGTCTGTTCATGATGTGTACAATAGTGTGCACAACTTCTACCCAATAATAGTAAGACATATTCTTATTAGCCATGAAGACTCTTGCCATTTCTGCAATGTGTCTATTTTTGCATTTAGAACCCCATTCCATTATCTTGTGTATCTGGAAGAAAAATGATGTCAAATTGCATGAATTATTAGCAATTCGCTAGGATCATTTGACATATATTCACGTCCTTTATCAGATCCTAATGTCTGAATATACTTCATGTCTGCTTTTTCCACCACATCTTTAAAATTTTGGAAGTGAGCGAACATCTCACTCTTCTCTTTCATGATATATACCCATAATTTGTGTGTATGGTCATCAATGAAAGTAGCATAAGACCTCCAACCACCCATAGATGTGGTCTTATTAGGACCCCAAATGTCTATATGTACTATTTCTAGCACATTCTCAATAACATGCTTGTTGTGCAAAAATGATGCTCTTGAGTGTTTACCAAATTCACATGTTGCACATACCTTTTGCATTTTTGAAACTTTTAAATTTGGTAGTCTATGACAATCTCCTTTGAGTGAATCAATTTTAGCATCTACAAGTTTGCATGTACAATTGGTTTGTGCTAGATCTCTACATCAACAATAACTCTTGCATCTTTTGTAAACATGGCTACATTCATTTTAGGAATTTTGACATTTAAGGTGAACATCCTATTGAGTTTGTTTCCTTTGGAAATCAAACTTCCATCCTCGTTGTGCTCTTGTACATATAACCCATGAGCATTGAACCTAACTTGCAATTCTTGGTCAACCATTTTTCCAACAAAAACGAATGCTAGTCTTTTGTACCATTCCATTAAGGTTAGAAACTTGGTCAAAAAGGGTTTCCCTCAAGCTCCCCTATTATTTTCCATTTTCAAGGATGGCCTCAACATTCTAGATAGAACAAGGTGATTTCCATATATTTTGGAGGCCTTCTTCTTCCATGGTGAGAGGACCGAATGGTGCTTAGAATGCCTAGAATTTTTGTTGATCATAATAAGTCCTCTTTTCAGTTCAGGCAAGATGTAAATCAACGTTTTTGTCATAACTTGATATCTTCTTCTCTACCTCAAGGTCAAAAGTTAACCACTCTAAGAATAGGTTTAGGACCATCTCTCCATCGCCTCTGTAGAGGAGGTACTGGGGTATCCACTTTTAACAAGAGCAGAAAATATGCACTTCGAGTACTTCGCCTACTCAAGGGAGGTCCTCCTTAAGGAAGTATACCCTTTAACATTTCTGTAAGCAGGTAGATCACAATAATTGTACAGTAAATGGAGACACTTAGAGAGAAGATCAATGACAATGGCAATAGTAAAGGATGAAACCAATCCTTAGTTCACATAGATGAATACAATATAGGGAAAAGAAATGCTCAAAAGTTGATGCTCTAGGCTAACATGCCACTCCAGAACTAAACAACATCAATACAAGAGATTCATCCAATCCCTATAATGAACACAACTAGATGCAGGCTGGCATTGATCAATACAAAGTATGAAAACTTGTTGTAAGGGAAAGAGCATGAAAATACCACTAACTCACATTGAATGACAAAACCAAGCCACTCTATTCACACTATAGTGCTATTAGCCCTCCACTGGGAAGCTCACGCTCTGTATCCTCGCCACAGAGTGACTTCCTATAGTAGGCTTGTAGCCACAGAGTGCAAAGAGAGGACCCATGTACGTATGCAGGTATATGTGTATGTCAAACATGCGAAGACATTTTTGTAAGAAAAAAGTAAAGAAGTTACCTTATGTCATAAAGGGGGATAATGCCATAGCCAGGAGGCCAACTGGACTACTTGAGGGTTCTCTTCATCCCCTAGATTTACTTCTTGAACCAGTGTTTCAAGACTAGTCTTGCTTGAGAAATCATCTCCACTGTATGCACGAGTGGAATTTAGCTTATATTCAGCAATATGCTCCCTGGTCCATCCTTGAGGTATATTAGAGAAAGGAAGATCTGCTCTGCACTCATGCTCATAACCTTCCTTCCCTGATACTTCAATATTTGTTGCCCCTTCAAAGTTTGTATTCTCCTGCAAGCTCTCATTCTTCAACTCCTTGTGAACTTCATGGCCTTTTCCTGCAACTCCATCTACAACTTCTTCCTCTATTTCATTGATTTCCACCGTGCAACACTGCACTTTCCATCATCCAATTCAACAATGTATCTTCTTCTTGGGGTAGAGAGGGCATTACCTGAGTGTCCACAGTATACCCAGTAGTTTTCCTTGATTCTAATCCTTCTTCCAAATGTACTTGCAGTTGGCTATTGGTGCTTGTTGAAATCCATAGTTTGTTTTTTCCCCAATCTTGCAAAGCTTTTGCTTGCCTCAACCAAGGTCTTCCCAGGAGCAACATATAAGAAGTCTCCTGTGGAAGTGCAATAACAACAAAATCCAGAACAAAGTGACAACCCTGTACTATCGTCAGTACCTTTTCAATAATGCCAAGTGGCGCAACCCGATGTTGATCTCCTAGTGTTACTGTGAATGGCGCCACCTTGCCGGGGTCCAAATTTAGTCTCCTCATTATGAAATCTGGCATCAAATTGATGCTAGAGCCTCCATCTATGATCACACCTCTAGGAGCTTCATCCTTTATAAAAACAAATAATCTTGAGCTTCGGTAGTCTGCCAAGGGTGCAGGGGGAAAATCAACCATGAAACCATCTATGCTAAGCGGGTGGATCAAGTGAGCAGAGTGTATAATCTTTTATAGGTCACTTCTTATTTTTGAAACCATCTTTATGAGTTCGTACAGACTAACCTTGTGATGAATACCTTTCAAGATCTTCTCAATGTTTACCTCATGTGTGTCATCTTGCACACTTCTTGGTTGATCCCTTAGTGAAGTAGCCATCCTTTCATAAGCTCCTTCAATATTTGCTTGGTCCTTCCCCCGAACCTTCTTTTCCTCCTTGAGTCCTTCTTGTTCCTCTCTACATGTTGATGCCGCTTGTCTAGCTCTAGTCATCATGGGCATTGAAGAAGATGAAACAACATAAGACTGTGTGGTCATACCTTCTACTTGTGGGGAGACTGCAATCATATGAATTGTGGCGGGGCGGCTTCTTGGGCAATCTTTGGTATAGTGATCCTTGGCCTCCGGACAATGCTGACAAGGAGGTGCATCTTCTGGAAGGGAAGAACTATTTTGCATATGGCCATACTCACCACAACGATAACATATCAAAGGACTATTATAAATATGCTTTGTTGGGCGATTCTCCTCTCTATTAGGTGCATTTGAAGTACTAGCATAATATGAATCCAAAGTGTGAGGGTTACCTTGCTATTGTGTACCTTTGAGGTAGTAACAGTCTCTAGCTTTGTGGCCATCCTTTCCACAAAATTGACAGCTTACCTTGTTAGGACAATTAGCATTGTAATGTCCATTGTTGTTACATGTTGTGCACCAAATTTGCCTTCTTATATCCTGAGTGGTCCGCAAATCTTCTAACTCACAGCGAAGTTGGGCTACTTCATCATCAGTGCGACGCAGTGGTGGCAAGACCTTCTGTTCTTGGTGATTTTGTTGCATTCTCAATGCCTCCTTCTCCTTCCTTAGTTTCCCAATAGGGTCTAGTTCTACAACATAATTCGGTTGTGTATCCCCTTCAGAATGTTGCCTAGCTTCTTCAATACATGATGCCGCTGCAACAAAATCATTAAGGGTTCCATCCAATCTAAGAGACTCACATAGCTTTCTGCTGAGATGACTTGGCAGAGCTTTTTCTATCCATTTTTTAACCAAGAAGTCACGTGGAGCATGTGGCAGATGTGCAACAAGTGCTTTTGTTCTAGTGTGAAGTTCATGAAAGGATTCACCTGATCTTAGCTTTAGGTTCTCTAGCTGATCTAGAGCTCTTTCGGAGGATTCACTTAGTCGAAATGTTTGTGAGAACGCCGTCTTCAAAGCCTCCCATGTAGCAAAATGGCCATCTGCATATTGATTGTACCATTTGTTAGCAAGGCCTTCCAATGTGGATGGGAAGAGTGCCAGCATTGCATCCTCTCTATTCTACAGACCTCATCTACGGCATAAGGAGATGAATCTCCTCACATGGTCATCAACATCCTCATAAGCTTGCCCCTTAAAGGTAGGGAGCTTGATATTAAGTCTAGAGAGTAAGTGAGAGAGATCCTCCATTTGCACTTATGTTCCCTCCGACGTATCTGAGGATAAGTATAATGTTCTCCTATGCTTTTCTTTCGACAGTGGAGTCGCACCCAAATCAATAGATAAATTCAATGAGGGTAGAGGGGAGCTAGGTTCACTAGTTGAAGATATAGCTGACTTGTTAAGGCTCCTTCCTACATGAGGAGGCTCCTTATCCGCTCACGTATGGGTCATGTAGCTGATTGCAAATGCAATAGTGCAAAAATATTGGCAAAGGACTATTTACTATGCTCAGGGCCTCTTAGAGAAACACAAGGGTCCCATCGGGCATGCCAAACTATAGAGGAGGTACTGGGGATCCACTTTTAATAAGAGCAGAAAATATGCACTTCCAGTACTTCGCCTACTCAAGGGAGGTCCTCCTTAGGGAAGTATACCCTTTAACATTTCTGTGAGTAGGCAGATCACAATAATTGTACAGCTAATGTAGACACTCAGAGAGAAGATCAATGACAATGGCAATAGTAAAGGATGAAACCACTCTCAGTTCACACAGATGAATACAATATAGGCAAAAGAAAATGCTCAAAAGTTGATGCTCTGGGCTAACATGCCACTCTAGAACTAAACAACATCAATACAAGAGATTCATCCAATCCGTATAATGAACACAACTAGATGCAGACTGGCACTGATCAATACAAAGTATGAAGACTTGTTGTAAGGGAAAGAGCATGAAAATACCACTCACTCACACTGAATGACAAAACCAAGCCACTCCCTTCACACTATAGTGCTATTAGCCCTCCACTAGGAAGCCCACTCTCTGTATCCTCGCCAAAGAGTGACTTCCTACAGTAGGCTTGTAGCCACAAAGTGCAAAGAGAGGACCCCTGTACATATGTAGGTATATGTGTATGTCAAATGAACACAAGTCCATTGCTTTTATAGGCTCCAATAGGCCAACAGGGCCTTGCTGATTCCTCATGTCCACTGATCATGCACCAATTGATTGCCCAAAATTGGAGGGGTAGATCAAATATGCCACCAATCTTGAATTGGATCCTCCAAAATAGGTAACCGTCATGAATGGTTGGCGGCAATAGTCATTTTCTCCACTTTCACTTTTACCACTTCCACTTTTAAGTCTTACACTTTTACTGTCACTTTTGCATGCAAGCTGAGATCCTCATTTTGTGCCGCCCGTGAAATTCGAATGACCCTGATAAGCATATTCTTCACATAATTTTTTGTAGTAGCTTTTGGACCCTTACATATTGAGTAGGAGAGATGGTGGGTGGTGTGGGAGGTGTGGGTGGAGTTGTGGGAAGTTGTGTTGGGTATGGGAGGTATGGGGGTGTGGGAGGAGAGGGTTGCGGTGATGGTGGGGGCCACACGGGTGGTGGGGGAAAAGAGAAGGGGAGGGTGGGGTTGGAGGGGGTTGCGGTGATGGTGAGGGCCACAGGGGTGGTGGGGGAAAAGAGGAGGGGAGGGTGGGGTTGAAGGGGGTTGCGGTGATTGTGGGGGCCGTGGGGGTGGTGGGGGAAAAGAGGAGGGGAGGGTGGAGTTGGAGGGGGTTGTGGTGATGGTGGGGGCCACGGGGGTGGTGGGGGAAAAGACAAGGGGAGGGTGGGGTTTGAGGGGGTTGTGGTGATGGTGGGGGAAAAGAGGAGGGGAGGGTGGGGTTGGAGGGGGTTGTGGTGATGGTGGGGGCCGCGGGTGTGGTGGGGGAAAAGAGGAGGGGAGGGTGGGGTTGGACGAGGTTGCACTGATGGTGGGGGCCACGGCAGTGGTGGGGGAAAAGAGGAGGGGAGGGTGGGGTTGGAGTGGGGTCAGGTGAAGGTGGGGGCCATGGGGGTGGTGGGGGAAAAGAGGAGGGGAGGATTGGGGTTGGAGGGAGTTGTGGTGATGGTGGGGGCCATGGGGGTGGTGGGGGAAAAGAGGAGGGGAGGGTGGGGTTGGAGGGGGTTGCGGTGATGGTGGGGGCCGCGGGGGTGGTGGGGGAAAAGAGGAGGGGAGGGTGGGGTTGGCGGGGGTTGCGATGATGGTGGGGGCCACGGGGGTGGTGGGGGAAACGATGAGGGGAGGGTGGGGTTGAAGGGGGTTGTGGTGATAGTGGGGGCCTCGGGGGTGGTGGGGGAAAAGAAGAGGGAAGGGTGGGGTTGGAGGGGGTTGCGGTGATGGTAGAGGCCGCAAAGGTGGAGGGGGGAGAGAGGACGGGAGGGCAAGGTTGGAGGGGGTTGCGGGGGTGGTGGGGGCGGTAGGGGTGGAGGGGGAAAAGAGGAGGAGAGGGCAGGTTTGGAGGGGGTTGCGGGGTGGTAGGGGTCGCGGGGTTGGTGGGGAGAGAGAGGAGGAGAGGGTGGGGTTGGAGGAGGTTGCGGGGGTGGTGGGGTGATGCTTGTTGGTTGGGGTGGAAACAATGGCTCAACGCTCACGACAGGTGTTATTGCGAACCGTGAGGGGATCTCTTGGGTAAAAAAAGAGGACACAAGCTTCCACTTGTTGTGTTGGATCTTTCAAAGGAGAGGAGGTGTATGCACCATTCAAGAGCCTACTTCATATGCTTGACCCCAATGACATTGTATTTGGTGGATGGGATATTAATGGAGCCAATCTTGTGGATGCAATGTCCCAGGTGAAGGTCTTAGATATCGACCTGTAGAAGCACTTGCGACCTTTGATGGAACAAATGGTTCCACTCTCTGAAATTTATGATCCCGATTTCTTTGCTGCCACTGAAGAGGAACGTGCAAACAATATTATCAAGGGAATAAAAAAAAACAATGAGTGGAAGTGGTGGGGGAAGAGAGATAGAGAGAGAGAGAGAGACAGAGAGAAGAGGTGGAGGGTGCAGGCTCTGCGAGGGTGGCAGGGGGAGTGGTTTGCGGGGTTGGCGGAGAAAAAGATGTGGGGGAAGTGGGGGCTGCAAAGGGCGAGAGAGAGAGAGAGAGAGAGAGAGAGAGAGAGAGAGAGAGAGAGAGATGGAGAGAGAGAGAGAGAAGAGGCGGAGGGTGCAGGCTCTACGGGGGTGGCGGGGGGAGTGGTCTGCAGGGGTGGCGGGGAAACGATGCGGGGGGGAGAGAGAGAGAGGGAGGAAGAGAGAGAGAGAGAGAGAGAGAGAGAGAGAGAGAGAGAGAGAGAGAGAGAGAAGAGATGGAGAGAGAGAGAGAGAGAGAGAAGAGGCGGAGGGTGCAAGCTCTACGGGGGTGGCAGGGGGAGTGGTCTCCAGGGGTGGCGGGGAGACGATGCTGGGGGAGAGAGAGAGAGAGAGAGAGAGAGAGAGAGAGAGAGAGAGAGAGAGAGAGAGAGAGAGAGAGAGAGAGAGAGAGATGCAGAGTTGACAGGGCCGCGATATAGCCTCCCTAATTGCTCCAGAACGAAGGGTTCTCAAAGCTAATCTCATTTGGTTACGAGGTTTCAATGAGAGAGAAGTGGAACTCTGTTATCAACAGACTAGATTGTAAACTTTGATGAAGAAATCAAATCTAATGTCATGAGGTAAGAGATAGTGGTCAACAGATTTTTCGTTTCCTCCTTCATCTATTTTATCATCCACCAAAGACATATCAACTTTTAATTGATGAAAAATAAAACAATCTGCAGAATCTTTCTATGGTTTGGTGACCCCATATGGAGAGGAATTCAAAAACTCTATTGGTAGTTATTCGTTTTCCCAAAGGAGGAGTGTGGCCTTCATATTTTGAATGTGGAACCTATGTCTAAGAAGCTTCCAATATAATTCATGATTAGATTTTGGATGAATAACACGGACTAATCAGCAAATTGAGTCTTCATAAATAGTTTATACCTCATGCGTTTAGGTGCTCCTATGTGGCAAGGTCTTAATCTCATCATCCTTTTGGTTTCCCTCATCTTCATTACATCAAAGGCATCTACTCTAGCATTTCCATCACTCAAAAGGAGAGAATCTAAAGATCTAAAGAAATTTGGTCCAAGGGATTCCATGAATGGATGGACCTACGATACCAACATGAAAGGAATTGAATAAGATTTGAGGCCATTGATTAGAGCCAAAGAGTCGAGTATAACAATTGGTTCCTCTTAAGAAATAGGTCGATTGACTGGTGGGATTCAAAGATTCACCTTTTGATTGAAAGCAATTCCTAAATTTGAAAGGTATTAGATTGAGAAATATTAATAGGATCTAAGACATCTCGAGAATTAAAAAATAATGAGACTTATTTTAAGATCTAAATAGAAAGTGATTCTCGAGCTAGTCTTGGATTCACTAGAATCTGATCTTGAGTGATATTTGGCATCTTCTTGTCAAACATAAGAAAGGGGTTTTGAGAGTTGATAACTAGACTTCCTTAGCTTTCCAATGACACCATAAAATGTCCTATGTACTTTGGAAATGATGTGTGCAAATGATTGAATCAAAACAGATAACTTTGGAAGTCATAAACTCAAGAAAACCTTCTATTTATGTATTGACATCTACTGGGTATTTTGCTCATTATGACCAGCACAGTAGGAATTGGAAACATTCCTTTTAGGGGTATCTAAGTAGCTTAGTAAGCTACCTATTCCAAGTGGAATGATGTAAAATGATAAACTATGCTAAGAGAAATCAATTTAGCAAGTTAAGCTATACCCTCAACTTTTTAGGACTGTAGCAGAAAATGACCAGAGATCACCTCGAGGCGGATTTCTCCAAAACAGCCAAATCAAATGTCTTGAAACTTTCGAAGCATGTAGATTACTTCAAGCTTAATCCAACAGGCTTTGAATCACTGAATTTGGTGAAGAATTGGCTGAGATATGCCCTTGACAAGTTGACAGACGTTTGAGTAGACTAACAGAGAACACAGAGATGGACAATGTAAATGTATGTATTAATGAACATTTGTATACAACTCCATTGGCATGAATATCATTGCCAAATGGTGTAGAGAGGTGTGGGCTAGAGTGTAGACCTCACACACACCCAAAAAAACAGTAATGCTATGCTCGGGAGTGTTCTCTCTTGCCCGCGACTTTTCATGTCCATTTTTATAGGACTGAGTAAAAAAATTTGAATTCAAATTCAAACTTTTGACTCCCTATGATCAAGCTCCTAAATGCTTGGAGATATTCTTTCAATCAAACAACTAATTTTTCCACGAATCCTTTTCGTAGGTGATTACAAGAGATTCCAAGTCAATTTGACTTTTACAAATGAGGTAAAGTGGTAATTAACCACTAGCATATGTTCCTATGCTTCTTCATGTGTGCATGGACTTCAATGTATCCATTGAGCCAAATGTGTAGGCTTGTAATTTACACCAACAATATGCATGTACACACACACATACATACATACACACATGCATATTAAATACACACACACATATTAATACACACTCACATATGTATACACACTCACATATCTATACACACATGCATACATGCACATACACATACACACACATCATATATACATACACATATACACACATATACATGTTTTAGGGTTAGGGTTTTAGGATTAGGGTTTTTGAATTTCTCTTCTCTTTTGTTTTGTAGGAGAGTTTTGGCATTGATTCTTTGGAATTTAACAAGAGATGACTTCAATTGGGCTTTGATGAGAGCGTTCAAAAGCATTACATCGATGTAAGTGATTGTTTTGTTCTTTATTATAAAAAGACATAGAGAGAGAGAGAATAAGAGAGAGAGAGAGAGAAAGAGGGAGAGAGATGAAAGAGACAGAGAGAGACATAAAGAGAGAGATATAGATAGAGAGAAAGAGAGAAACATAGAGATACATACACACAGATGCATACATATTACATACACATATGCATATGCATATGCATACATACACACACACATATACATGCACACACGTGTACACACACATGCATACATGCACATACACATACACACACATCACATATACATCCACACAAACACACATATACATGTTTTAGGGTTAGGGTTTTAGGATTATGGTTTTTTTACTTTTACACATATCCACACATAATACATACACACATGCACACATATACACATGCATACACACATACACATACACATACACATACACATACACATACACATACACATACACATACACATACACATACACATACACATACACATACACATACACATACATACATACATACACACACATGCATACATATATACAGACATACATACATACATACATACATACATACATACATACACACATACACATAGAGAGAGAGAGAGTCACATGCACACACATGCTTACATACACACACATGACATATACATACACACATATGCATGTTTTAGGGTTACGGTTAGGGTTTTTGGCTTTTACATATATACACACATGCATACACACATATACACATATGAACACATAATACATATGCACATACACATATATATACATGTGCATACACACATACACACACACATACATTCATAGACACACACACACATGTATATATATACATTCATACACACATACACATATGTGACATGTACATACATACATATGCATGTTTTAGGGTTAGGGGATTTTACATATATACACATATGCATGCACACATATACACATGTAAACACATAATATATATACACATACACATATATATACACATGCATACACACATTAACACATATACATGTTTTAGGTCTAGGTCTTCATAATTAGGGTTTTAAGATTTTTACATAGATACACATATGCATACACACACATACACATATATATATATTCACCTACACATATATATACACAAGCATACACACATACACCTGTTTTAGGTCTAGGTCTTTAGGATTAGGGTTTTAGGGTTTTTAGGCATGCAGATAAATATTTACACATATAGAAATATACACACATCATATATGTACACATACACATGTATATACATACGCACACACACATATACATGTGTTCTAGTAGTTGTTTATAAATATCATGTCTATGTGTCCCATTTCTTTGTACACGATTCATGATTCATTTTGCTCATGTCTTTTGTATTTGACAGTATCTTTTGCTTTATCAAATCATTTTTTTGTTGCCTATCATACATGTCACATGTAGTTGGGTTTTTCTTGGGCAGAGTGGATTGTCTTTTGCTACACAACATCATGGGAATGTTGTTGTAGCAAGAGACAACACACTCTGCCCAAAAAAATTTTGCAGATATGGTCGTCGATATTGTCGACGGTATAAGCGTCGATATCCCCAGGCACATACCGATGCTTATACGGACTATTTTGACCAGGCCCAAACCATGGCTTATACCATCACTTATATCGAGGCATATACAGACGCTTATACCGTCGCTTATATCGAAGCATATACTGACGCTTATACTGACGCTTTGGTTCCGATGCGTACACCGACCCTTACACCGACATCGGGGCAAATTTGTGCCCATTCATTTTCCTCGGTAGAAGCCTCGTTATACGCCTGATATGTTGTACTGGGGGAGTGGTCTACGGGGGTGGCGAGGAAAAAGATGTGGGGGAAGTGGGGGCTACGAGGGGGGAGAGAGAGAGAGATAGAGAGAGAGAGAGAGAAGAGGTGGAGGGTGCGAGCTCTGCGGGGGTGGCGGGGGGAGTGGTCTACAGGGGTGGCAAGGAAAAGATGTGGGGGAGGGAGAGAGAGACAGAGAGAGAGAGAGAGAGAGAGAGAGAGAGAGAGAAGCTAATCTCATGCTAGGTATTCCTTTTGGTTACGAGGTTTCAATGAGAGAGAAGTGGAACTCTGTTATCAACAAACTAGATTGTAAACTTTGATGAAGAAATCAAATTTAATGTCATGAGTGAAGAGATAGTGGTTAACAGATTTTTCGTTTCCTCCATCATCTATTTTATCATCTACAAAAGACATATCAACTTGTAATTGATGAAAAATAAAACAATCTGTAGAATCTTTCTATGGTTTGGTGACCCCATATGGAGAGGAATTCAAAAACTCTATTGGTAGTTATTCGTTCTCCCAAAGGAGGAGTGTGGCCTTCATATTTTGAATGTGGAACCTATGTCTATGAAGCTTCCAATTTAATTCATGATTAGATTTTGGATGAATAACATGGAATAATGGTCAAATTGAATCTTCATAAATAGTTGATACCTCATGCATTTAGGTGCTCCTATGTGGCGAGGTCTTAATCTCATCATCCTTTTGGTTTCCCTCATCTTGATTACATCAAAGGCATCTACTCTAGTTGTTTCCCTTTGGTCAACATGGAATAAGATGAAAGAAAAATACATGATTAGTAAGGATGAGAAGTGGATAGCTCGAATTTGAGAAAATAAATCCGATTGGTTTCTCATCAATGGCATTTCCATCACTCAAAAGGAGAGAATCTAAAGATCTAAAGAAATTTGGTCCAAGGGATTCCATGAATGGATGGACCTACGATACCACCATGAAAGGAATTGAATAAGATTTGAGGCCATTGATTAGAGCCAAAGAGTCGAGTATAACAATTGGTTCCTCTTATGAAATAGGTCGATTGATTGGTGGGACTCAAAGATTCACCTTTTGATTGAAAGCAATTCCCAAATTTGAAAGGTATTAGATCGAGAAATAGTAATAGGATCTAAGACATCTCGAGAATTAAAAAATAATGAGACTTATTTTAAGATCTAAATAGAAAGTGATTCTCGAGCTAGTCTTGGATTCACTAGAATCTGATCTTGAGTGATATTTGGCATCTTCTTGTCAAACATAAGAAAGGGGCCATGGTGTGAGAAATCCACTGCAAGCAAATCTAGTTCCATGTTAAAGTTATTGAAATCTAGGGTTCCATGTCGTGGTCAAAAACATACAATCAAGGATGTGAGGACTTGCCCATCTGTTTTTCTAGTGCCCAAGAAGTGATATTGTTTGGAGGAGTGTACGAGAGCATCTCTAGTTGGATCAGCCAATGAAAAGCGAGCTCCTGATCTACATTTGGAGAGAACAATGCTCTGCCAACTTTGACAACCCATGTCAAGAATAGTCCACTGAATCCTTTCTACACTCTTCGCAAGAAGGATAAAAAGCACCAAGAACATCATAGAGTTTTTGTTATAAAGACCAACAAGCTTAAAAGCATAGGAATCCCGCAAGAACGAGATCAAATCATTATAAAAGTTTTCAACATTTCGTTAGTAATCTTTCCTCCTGATGAGGCAGCAAGACGTCTGGCCTTCCTTGCATCTCCTTTTTTCTCTGGTACTCTCCTTCGTTTGTTAATATATTTGTAGTTGGTTTTTTTTGTTTTAAATAAACATAGTTTTTAACAAGCTCGAATTGAGGAGCAGTGATAAGTCCATTCATTCTCATATGTCAAAGTATGTGTGCAGCAAATGTCATTGTACATAATAAATTAATATTGCCTACGTTGTGCGAAACTATTTATGAAACAGAAGTGTATATAAATTTCCTATTGAAATAGATTTTGTCTAGAAATACTGAAGACGCTCACACAAGGTTTTCTAAACGTAGATATGCTACCTGAGTTATAGAACGGCTCGATCGGATACATAGGAATAACAGAATATAACAAATTCATAAATTTTATTTAATAAAATGTTGTCTTGAACTATTCATACTAAATACTATAGCATCAAGACTCGTCTCAGGTAAGGAAGCAATGAAGACAAACAATTACAATTTCCGGCAGTGTGTGACAATGGTAGTTGGCAGCTTACTTTGCTGAAGATAAAATTTCATTTCTAGAAAGAAAATTAAAAGGTTCCAACGTCCGTACACTGAGATTTTTCAGGTAAGATAGTGTGCAAAAAGAGTTACACAACATGCATAAGAGAAAAAGCATATAGAGAAGCAACAAGGAAAACAGAAAAATCCTTTAACTGAAATGAAAAACGAAAACGATCAGCGTTTCTTGAGAGCACAAACCATGTATTTTATTCTATTTGTGATGTTCAAGGAGGGAAAAAAGGAGGGGAGGGTGGGGTTGGAGGGGGTTGCGGTGATGTTGGGGGCTGCGGGGGTGGTGGGGGAAAAGAGGAGGAGAGGGTGGGGTTGAAGGGGGTTGCGGTGATGCTGGGTTGCAAAGATTACGCACGCATAAAATGTTGATGACACAGATTTCAATTTAGACACCCAACAGAATGGTGGACGTTAATTTTCTTTTCTTTTTTTTTTTCTTAATAAAAGGAAGTTCGACCTTAGCTTAGTCTCCTAGACTTTAATTAAGATAAAGAAAGAAAGTTACAAGTGAATAGGACTAGTGCCCATGGGACCCCCCAAATCCCACAATGCAGGGGAGGAGTAAGGCAAGCTAGATGGCATTACAAATGAGGCATTACATTAATTTTCTTTTCTTGCTAAAACGAGCAAGAAGATGTTTTATGCACTACGAATGATGCGACAATGTTTTCAATTTGACTGTCCCCCGCGACCCCCCTCCTATCCCCTCCCACTCCCTCCCTCTCCCTCCCTCTCTCACTATCTCTCTCTTTCTCTCTCTCTCTCTCTCTCTCTCTCTCTCTCTCTCTCTCTCTCTCTCCTCTCTCTCTCTCTCTCTCTCTCTCTCTCTCTCTCTCTCTCTCTCTCTCTCTCTCTCTCTCTCTCTCTCTCTCTCTCTCTCTCTCTCTCTCCCCTCCCGCACGGCTCCACACCTCCCTCCCCCGTGATCGCCCTCCTATCCCCTCCCACTCCCTCCCTCTCCCTCCCTCTCTCTCTATCTCTCTTTCTTTATCTCTTTCTCTCTCTCTTTCTCTCTCTCTTTCTCTCTCTCTTTCTCTCTCTCTCTCTCTCTCTCTCTCTCTCTCTCTCTCTCTCTCTCTCTCTCTCTCTCTCTCTCTCTCTCTCTCTCTCTCTCTCTCTCTCTCTCTCTCTCTCTCTCTCTCTCTCTCTCTGTTCCCTCCCGCAGCCCCCTCCCCCCTTGATCCCTCTTCCTCTCCCTCTCCCTCCCTCTCCCTCTCTCCGGATCATTCGAATATCACGGGCGGCACAAAATGAGGATCTCGAGTTGCATGCAAAAGTGACAGTAAAAGTGTAAATGGTAGAAGTGAAAGTAGAGAAATGACTATTGCCGGCAACCATTCATGATGATTGCCTATTTTTGAGGATCCAATTCAAGACAGGTGGCATATTTGATCTACCCCTCCAATTTTGGGAAATCAATCGGTGCATGATTAGTGGACGTGAGGAATCGGCAAGGCCCTCTTGGCCTATTGGACCCTATAAAAGCAATGGACTTGTGCTCATTTGAAAAACAGATAGATACATATACATACGTACATACAAGGGTCCACTCTATGGCTACAAGTCTACTGTAGGAAGTCACTCTATGGTGAGGATATAGAGCATGGGCTTCCCAGTGGAGGGCTATTAGCACTATAGTGTGAAGGAAGTGGCTTGATTTTGTCATTCATTGTGAGTCAGTGGTATTTTTGGTGTTAGTGGTATTTTTGTGCTCTTCCCATTGGAGCAAGTCTTCACACTTTGTATTGATGAGTACCAGTCTCGATCTAGTTGTGTTCATTGTACGGATTGGATGAAGCTCTTGTATTGATGTTGTTTAGTTATGGAGTGGCATGTTAGCCCAGAGCATCAACTTTTGAGAATTTCTTTTGCCTATATTGTAATCATCTGTGTGAACTAAGGAGTGGGTTCGTCCTTTACTATTGCCATTGCCATTGCTCTTCTCTCTATGTGTCTACATTTACTGTACAATTATTGTGATCTGCCTGCTCATAGAAATGTTAAAAGATATACTTCCCTAAGGAGGACCTCCCTTGAGTAGGCGAAGTACTATAAGTGCATATTTTCTGCTCTTGTTAAAAGTGGATACCCCAATACCTCCTCTACAGTTTGGCACGCCTGGTGGGACAGTTGCATTTCAGTGAGAAGCCCTGAGGATAGTAAATAGTCCTTTTTTCAGTATTTTTGGGCCTATTGCATTTGCAAGTAGGTACGTGATCCATACGCAAGTAGATAAGGAGCCTCTTTGTGTACGAAGGAGCCTTAACAAGTCAGCTATATCGTTGACTAGTGAACCTAGTTCCCCTCTACCCTCCTTGAATTTATCTATTGATTT
Organism: Ceratopteris richardii; assembly: GCA_020310875.1. Taxonomy (NCBI): domain Eukaryota; kingdom Viridiplantae; phylum Streptophyta; class Polypodiopsida; order Polypodiales; family Pteridaceae; genus Ceratopteris; species Ceratopteris richardii. The sequence goes on along the minus strand of CM035418.1, from coordinate 174,064,779 downwards.
GGGTGTTCATCTCCTTATGCCATGGACGAGGTCTGCAGAATAGAGAGGATGCAATGTTGGTACTCTTCCCATCCACATTGGAAGGCCTTGCTGATAAATGGTACAGTCAATATGCAGATGGCCATTTTGCTACATGGAAGGCTCTGAAGACTGCATTCTCACAAACATTTCGACCAAGTGACTCCTCAAAAAGAGCTATACATCAGCTAGAACTGTATGCAGGAGTGGACTTTAGCTTATATTATGCAATATGTTCTTTTGTCCTTCCTTGAGGTATATGTGAAAAAGGAAGATCTTCTCTGCAATCAGGCTCATTATTTTCCATCCCAGATACTTCTATATTTGTTGCCTCTTCAAAGTTTGTATTCTGCTACAAATTCTCATTCTCCAACTCCGTGTGAGCTTCATGACCATTTTCCCACAAGTTCTTCCTCTATTTCATTGATTTCCATCGTGCAACATTTTGCACTTCCCATCATCCAATTCAATAATGTATCTTCGTCTTGGGGTAGAGAAGGCATTACTTGAGTGTCCACAGTATACCTAGTAGTTTTCCCTGAGTCAAATCCTTCTTCCAAATGTAGTTGCAGTTGGCTATTGGTGCTTGTTGAAATCCACAGTTTGTTTTTTCCCCAATATTGCAAAGCGTTTGCTTTCCTCAGCCAAGGTCTCCCCAGGAGTAAAGGGTAAGAAGTCTCCTATGAAAGTGCAATAATGACAAAATCTAGACAAAGTGGCAACCTTGTACTATCATGATTACCTTTTCAATAATGCCAAGAGGCACAACCCGATGTTGATCTACTAGTGCTACTGTGAATGGTGCCACCTTAGTGGGGTTCAAATTCAGTTTCCTCATTGTGAAATCTTGCATCGAATTGATACCAGAGCCTGTGAAGAGATGGATAGGTATGTGCCTGAAGATGAAGAGGTGTTGCAAAATCCTTGATCTACACCAGCCAAATGAACTCCAGGAGTATATGGTGGGCCCTTTTAGCTTGCCAAAGGATGTATTAGACACCCTATGTACCTTGGAAGATCACTCTCAAAAAGATAGATCAAAATAGATAAGTTGGAGTTAGCTTAGAGGTGAAAACTTGCTATTCTTGGTTCCTACACCTGTCCAATGTTTTACATAATTCTCTGAGCACAGCCGCAATTAGCTCAATTCCTCTTGGGGAAGTCTAGGCAACTTAAAGAGCTAACTTTCAAGAGTAATCTCATCAAAAATAATGACCCACACACTGAGAATGAGTTTTAACAAGTGATGATATCATCCCGATTTTCACGGGCTGCTACAGAAATAGACCAGTGAGCAGAAAAATCAACATAACTCAAAATTTAGAAATTAAATGATTATGAGAATTTGTACTCTTATACTAGACAGTAAGCTGAATCCAACAAGCTTTAAATCACTGCATTTGGATACGTGACCACTGAGAAATGGCTCTCACAAAATGAGTGAAAAAGTCGGGTACCTGACAGAGAAGTGAAGATGAACAGACCCTGTTGACTTCAAATGAAAATAACTGAAGATTGCAACATCCAAATGACATGAAAATTTGTGAGCATATAATAGACTTATGGAGCTAACTTTACCAAGTTCAATCATTGAAAATGATGCACCAAGCTCAGAGAAAACATCTCTGCAAGCTGACTGAGAAAACTAAGAGTAATGGCAGTGAGTAGTACACTTCACAAGAACATGGAAAGATGAACTCAAATAATCATGAAAATGAAAGTATATTGCTTGTACAATACAATGACTTACTGCTACATATGTGTGCCTTGTAATCACACCTTGATATAGCATAAAGCTCAGCTCTTGGAGGTCTTCACATAGGTCTCTCTAACCACGGCTAAAACTGCCATCTATTTATAGTTGAGTTTGGGAGGCTAACTTCCCTCAATCACTCTCCGATCAATCAATCATTGATTTGATTCTCTACCTACCACAAATCACGAATTCGTGGCTCCTCTTTCCATTCTTGATCAAGTGGACTCAACCATTTAAGATTCTCTTACTTTTACATTAAGTAAACTCTTCAAAAGTTACAAGAGGTAGTTCACAAGTGAACTTTACATAGTCTTCTTTTTAAAGCTTCTTCTAAGACTTTGTGAGACTCAAGCCAATACTTAGTCTTGTCATAGACTTGCTCCAACAGCTCCCCCTCAAGCCAAGTATGCTTGAGGTCTTCAATCTTCCAAGATTACCTGCAAACCAATCATAGCCTTGAATTTGCAAAGCTTTGTACCATCCAATGCTTTGGTTAAAATATCTGCACATTGTTGATGAGTGGACACATATGATATTTGAATCTCTTTGCTTAGAACCTTTTCTTGTACATAGTGATAATGAACTTCAATATGTTTAGTCCTTGCATGAAAAATAGGATTAGCAGCCAAATGAATAGAACTCATATTGTCACAAAAAACAGTTGGAGTTCCAAACTCCAATCCAAGATCTTTGAATAATGTCTTCATCCACATAGCTTCTTGTGTAGCTATGGCAAGACCTCTATATTCAGCTTCAGTAGAAGAGAGAGCAACTGTGGGTTGCTTCTTGGATGACCATGAAATAAGCTTTGAACCTGCAAAGGTAAGATAACCTGAAGTGCTCCTTCTATCTTCCTTGGAGCCAGCCCAATCTGCATCAGACAATAGCTTCAAACCTAAATCAGATACATAAGGATAATAAAGTCCTTCATTTATGGTTCCTTTGAGATACTTGAGAATCCTTTTGGCAGCATCCATATGTGGTTTCCTTGGTGTGTGCATAAATTGACTTAGTACACTCACACTGGAACATATATCTACTCTTGTCAATGTGGCATAGTTGAGACTACCCACTAGACTTTGATATGATGTGATGTCCTCTATGAGTTCACCTTCATGTGAGCTCAATTTGTGATTGACCTCCATTGGAGTACCTGCAATCTTACAATCTTGCATCTTGAATTTTGCCAACATGTGCTTAATGTACTTTCTTTGAGTGAGAAACAAACCATGATCTTTGTAGACAACTTCCAAACCTAGGAAGTAGGTAAGTGAACCCAAATCACTTATCTTGAACTCTTCTCTCATCTGATCTTTGATCTTCTTCATACCATCTGCATCATTTCCTGTCAATATAATATCATCTATATATACACATAGGTAGATGACCTCAGAATTACTCTTTTTAATAAAGAGTCAAGGATCTGCCTTGCTTGGTTGAAAGCCTTTGTCCTGCAAGAATGAAACAAGCCTAAAATTCCAAGCTCTTGGAGCTTGCTTGAGACCATACAATGCTTTGTTAAGTTTACACACATAATCAGGATAAACTTGATTCTCGAAACCAGGTGGTTGTGCCATATATACCTCTTCTGTTATCCAACCATTCAAGAATGCATTCTTTACATCTAGTTGAAGTATCTTCCAGTTCTTGGAAGAGGCAATATGCAAGAGAACAAAGATTACGACCACCACATGCTTGAGAGATGACTCTCCTCCCAACCAAATGCCTCTATATATAGCTCTCTCCAGGGGACTGCCTTCTTGGGCAGGTGGATGCTAATCATCCAAGTGTCAGCCATGTAACTACATGTGCGCCAAGTGTCCAGTGGATGCTTCTAGAAGGTTCTAGAGCTCTTTGGGCAAAATACTCTTCCCATGTACCTCGTGGGGATTGAACCCAAGACCTCGTCCTTCACACCCTTGAGTCTTAACCATTAGGCTAAGTGGATCACTTGTTCACAAGAGCACAAGACCTCCTAGTAAGTCTAAAACTCGAGATCTTTGGTCATACACACGGATGACCAAACGGTGGCCGATTTCAGATCTGTCTGAACCGGCCAGACCCTTGGATCATAGACTTACTTTATTACATTCTTCCCCCCTTGTAAAAGATTTTCGTCCTCAAAAATAGAGCTATATACATACTGTAGGCAACCCCCGAGCCTCATGTTCTAAAACTGGAAGAACATGGTCATGTTCTAGAACTGGAAGAACATGTCTCATCTCTGTGGTGGCATCCCTACCCAAATGATTCAAAACACTATCTGGTTTTGCACTTTGACGAACAGGACAAAGTACAAACTAGTGAAGAATAATGAGGGTGGATCTAAATACATCCCTGGCTAATTCACAGTTTCGGGATGTGCGATCTAGGCACAAACATGTGAACTAGGTGGATTCAAATTACTAGTCCATTTCTGGGCATAACTGGTGCATGGTCTTAGTCATGAAGGTGGGATTCTTATCCCTCGCAAGACTTTGAGAATTCTTGATTCACTTGAATTTGTTTTGGAGAACTTGAAGTTTGGTTGTCCCATACATCTAACTTTAGATGTCTGTACAATGGTTTACTTTTATCTAACAGTTACTTGATTTTTTCACCCGACTAGAGGACTACTTTGTCCCAATGAGTTTGAAAAAATCCTATGTAAACTGTAGGAGAAAGTTTACCGTTTCGGTGGAATCAACCATACTAACTTCACCAATTCAAATTCAAAATGAAAATTGTCCAACTTAGGACACTTTTCTCAAAGACTTTAACTGAAAGTTCTTGGGAATTGTCAATCTAATGAGCAATTCCTTACTTCTTTATTCTAGAGTATACTGGACTCCAGGAAATCATTTATGCTATAACTTGAAGCAAACTCAAATGAATAAGTCCACTTAGACTTATCATCTTTTGAAGATTGAAAAGGTTCTTGTACATAACATCTATCTAGGATGTTCAAGTTAGTTATTTTATTCTAACCGACTAACCCTGGTCTTTTGCAAAAGGAATCAGATACCATATCTGAGCCAATTCCACAAGATTTGGAAAGCGGAAAGAAATAACTAAGACTCTGTACAACCAATTCAAACTTCAAATATACATAAACTTGCTATGAGTCAAAGTCTAGTTGACTCAGGACTTTAACTTTTCAATGATCTAATTCAACAAGGTATTGAAGCATTGTCTTTATCTTTAAGAGAAATAATCTGGTTTCTCAAAAAGATTCAAAGCTCTGATACCAATGCAAGAGAACAAAGATTACGACCACCACATGCTTGAGAGATGACTCTCCTCCCAACCAAATGCCTCTATATATAGCTCTCTCCAGGGGACTGCCTTCTTGGGCAGGTGGATGCTAATCATCCAAGTGTCAGCCATGTAACTACATGTGCGCCAAGTGTCTTCTTCCATTCCAAGCCTCATATGGAGTCATCCCATCAAGGGATTTTGAAGGCAACCTGTTAATCAAGTAAGTGGCTGTAGATACAGCCTCACCCCATAAGTAATTAGGTAAATGCTTTTCATTTAACATAGACCTTGCAGCTTCAACAATTGTCCTATTCCTCCTTTCTGCCACTCCATTTTGCTCAGGAGTGTACCTTGTAGTTACCTCTCTTTTGATTCCTCTTTCTTGAAGAAAAGAATCAAAATCATGGGAGAAGTATTCTCCCCCTCCATCTGACCTTAGCCTTTTTAGTGATTTACCTGTTTGATTCTCCACAAGAGCCAAATATCTTTTGAAACATGAAAAAACTTCATCTTTGTGTTTCATAAAGAATAGGATAGTCCATCTGCTGCAATCATCAATAAAGGAAACATAATACCTTGATCCAGATATTGAAGCTTCCTTGCTAGGTCCCCATACATCTGTATGAACCAACTCCAAGAGATCTCCATGCATATAACCTTTCTTCATGAATGGTAACCTGTGAGACTTTCCAAATTGACATGCACTACACTTATAAATCATATGTTGTTTTGACAAATTAGGAAGTCCAAGTACACTTTGGTCCCTGCAGATTTGCTTTAATGACCTTTCACCAATATGTGCTAACCTTTTGTGACATACATCCAATTCTGTGAGTGTCTGACTACCATAATTAAAGAGAGCAATGTTTCTAGTGTCCTGTAATTCAAATGTGAACAATCTACCTGTCTTTGCACCTTTTGCAATTCTTCTGAATCCTTGACTTGGATCTTCAACAAATGCTTCTGCTTTTGTGAACCTGACTTGCAACCCTTTCTCTACTATCTGCCCAACACTTATCAAATTCTTTGTAATGGTAGGGACATAGAGTACCTTACTGAGTAGGTTGATGTTTTCATCAGGTGCTTTGACATTGCCTATTTTCTCCACAAGATGTTTTGTATCATCTCCTGTTTGTACCTCATGCTTATTCCTTGGATCTTCTAAATCTCATAGGAGTGCCACATTTCCTGCCACATGATTTGAACAACCTGAATCTATGTAGAAAATATGCTCATCAGATTTACCTTGTGGCATAGCCATGTTCATGATCAATAAATGAATCCTCTTTGTTTGAGTCTTCTGTGTAGTTATTGTAGTCTCTCCTTCCTTTGTAGCCTCCTTGATAGTTTGAATGATTGTAGTTGTTGTAGTTGCCATGGTAGTTGTTGAACCTTCCTCTTGAGTAGCCATAACTTCCTCTATTGTATCCTCTGCCTCTTTGATTCCTGGAATTCCTAAAGCAATTTTCAGTTGTATGATTAGTTAATCCACAAATAGAACATGAGTTGGACTCTTGGGATCTCCCCCTGCCTTGTCTACCTCCTCTTCCTCTACCTCTACCATGTCTTCCTCTACCTGCATAGTTAGCTTGATATGTACCTGCTTCATCATCCACTTTCTTTAGACTTGCTTTTATCCGTGTATAAAGCTGAAGATTGGTTACCTTTAGAGCTTTCTCCATTTTTGATAAGCTTTGCCTCTGGAGTAAGTAGTTGTCCAATGAGTGTGTTGAAATCAGGTACATGCATGTCCATGTACAAATCCATAGCTGTGGTGAATGCTCCCACTTATCATCTACCTTCAAGCCATTGATGACCTGCCTTACAATTTGCTCTTCCTCTATTACCTCTCCAATGCTTCCCAACTGATCCGTTATGTCCTTGAGCTTTGTGACAAAATCAATCACATTTTGTTTGGGAGCCTTCTTGAGAGTTGTGAACTCCAGCCATAGTTGATGCTTCCTAGCTTTGGTACTTGAAGAAAAGAAAGCTTCAAGTGCATCCCACACTACCTGAGATGTCTTACAACTTCTAATGTGAGGCAACAAAAAATCTGAGATAGAGTTGAGGAGATAAGACCTTGCAAGTGCATCCTTGGAGCACCATGTGCTCAATCTTTCTTGCTCTTCTTGTGTTGGTTGACTTTTGTTCCTAAAACTTGGCATAACTTCATCTCCAGCCACATAAACATATAAACTTCTACCTTGGAGATAAGCTTCCATTCTTAATGACCAAGCTGAGTAGTTACCTCTGTCCAATTTGTCAATTGATGAAGGAAATCCATCTGCCATGTTGTCCCACCTTGCTCTCATACCACTGTGAAGAGATGGATAGGTATGTGCTTGAAGATGAAGAGGTGTTGCAAAATCCTTGATCTACACCAGCCAAATGAACTATTAGACACCCTATGTACCTTGGAAGATCACTCTCAAAAAGATAGATCAAAACAGATAATTTGGAGTTAGCTTAGAGGTGAAAACTTGCTATTCTTGGTTCATACACCTGTCCAGTGTTTTACATAATTCTCTGAGCACAACAGCAATTAGCTCAATTCATCTTGGGGAAGTCTAGGCAACTTAAAGAGCTAACTTTCAAGAGTAATCTCATCAAAAACAATGAACCACACACTGAGGATGAGTTTTAACAAGTGATGACATCATCCCGATTTTCACGGGCTGCTATAGAAATAGACCAGTGAGCAGAAAAATCAACATAACTCAAAATGTAGAAATTCATTAATTATGAAAATTTGTATGGTTATACTAGACAGTAAGTTGAATTCAACAAGCTTTAAATCAGTGATTTTGAATAACTAACCACTGAGAAATGGCTCTGACAAGATGAGTGAAAAAGTCGGGTACCTGACAGAGAAGTGAAGATGAACAGACCCTGTTGACTTCAAATGAACATAACTGAAGATTGCAACATCCAAATGACATGAAAATTGGTGAGCATATAGTAGACGTACAGAGCTAACTTTACCAAGTTAAATCACTGAAAATGATGCACCAAGCTCAGAGAAAACATCTCTGCAAGCTGACTGAGAAAACTGAGAGTAATGGCAGTGAGTAGTACACTTCACAAGAACATGGAAAGATGAACTCAAATAATCATGAAAATGAAAGTATATTGCTTGTACAATACAATGACTTACTGATACATATGTGTGCCTTGTAATCACACCTTGATATGGCATAAAGCTCAGCTCTTGGAGGTCTTCACATAGGTCTCTCTAACCGCGGCTAAAACTACCATCTATTTATAGTTGAGTTTGGGAGGCTAACTTCCCTCAATCACTCTCCAATCAATCAATCATTGATTTGATTCTCTACCTACCACAAATCACGAATTCGTGGCTCCTCTTTCCATTCTTGATCAAGTGGACTCAACCACTTAAGATTCTCTTACTTTTACATTAAGTAAACTCTTCAAAAGTTACAAGAGGTAGTTCACAAGTGAACTTTACATAGTCTTCTTTTTAAAGCTTCTTCTAAGACTTTGTGAGACTCAAGCCAATACTTAGGCTTGTCATAGACTTGCTCCAACAGAGCCTCCATCTATGATCACACATGTGAGAGCTTCATCCTTTATACAAACAGATAACCTTGAGCTTTGGTAGTCTGCGAGGAGTGCAGGGGGAAAATCAACCATGAAACCATCTAGACTAGATGATTGGATCAAGTGAGCAAAGTGTATAATCTTCAATAAGTCACTTCTTATGTTTTAATCCATCCTTATAAGTTTGTACTGACTAACCTTGTGATGAATGCCTTTCAAAACTTGATCAATGTTTACCTCATGTGTGTCTGCTTGCAGACTTGTTGGTTGATCCCTTAATGAAGTAGCCATCCTTTCATAAGCTCCTTCAATGTTTGCTTTGCCCTTCCACCCAACCTTCTTTTCCTCCTCTTTATCCAGGAGTCCTTCTTACTACTCTCTACAGATTGCTGCTGCTTGTGTGGCTCTAGTCATCATGGGCATTGCAAAGGATGAAACAACATTAGACTGAGTGGTCATACCTTCTTCTTGTGGAGAGACTGCAATCATGTGGATTGGAGCAGGACGGCTTCTTGTGCAATCTTTGGTATAGTGATCCTTAGCCTGTCCACAATGCTGACAAGGAGGTGCATCTTCTAGAAGGGAACTCCTGTTTTGCATATGGCCATATTCACCACATCGATAACACATCAATGGCCTATTATATCTAGGCTTTGTCGTATGATTTTACTCTCTATTAGGTGCATTTGAAGTACTAGAATAATACGAATCCAAAGCTTGAGGGTTACCTCGTTGCTGTGTACCCTTGAGGTAGTAACAGTCTCTAGCTTCATGACCATCCTTTCCGAAGAATTGACAACTTACCTTGTTAGGACAATTAGCATTGTAATGTCCCTTGTTGTTACATATTGTACACCAAATCTGCCTTCTTATATCCTGAGTGGTCCGCAAATCTTCTAACTCACGACAAAGTTGGGCTACTTCATCATCAGTACGACACACTGGTGGCAAGACTTTCTCTTCTTATTGATTTTGCTGCATTCTCAATGCCTCCAGTTCCTTCCTCAGTTTCCCAATAGGGTCTAGTTCTACAGCATAATTCGGTTATGTATCCCCTTCAAAATGTTGCCTAGCTTCTTCAATGCGTGATGCTGCTGCAACAAAATCATTGAGGGTTGCATCCAATCTAAGAGACTCACGTAACTTCTGCTGAGATGACCTAGGCAAAGCTTTTTCTATCCATTTTTTAACCAAGAAGTCACCTAGAGCATGTGGTAGACGTGCAACAAGTGCTTTTGTTCTAGTGTGAAGTTCATGAAAGGATTCACCTTATCTTAGCTTCTCAAGCAAGACTAGTCTTGAAACACTGGTTCAAGAAGTAAATCTAGGGGGATGAAGAGAACCCTCAAGGAGTCCACTTGGCCTCTTGGCTATGACATTATCCTCCTTTACTAAAGAAGGTAACTTCTTTACTTTTTGCTTACAAAAATGTCTTCGCATGCTCCTACAAGGATCTAACAAGGATACCAGAGGAGCTTGGATTACATCGGATACCCTTAGTTGAGGGAGCCGTGCCTGCAAGAACTAGGCCATATCGACTCAATCTGAAGTATGCAGAGGCGGTAAATTTGGAAATTACAAAACTAGAAGAAGCAGGTATAATTGTTCCAGTAGAACATTCCAGGTGGCTTTCTTCTATGGTTATTGTACCCAAGAAAAATAGTGGAAAAATAAGAGTCTGTGTTGATTTTCATGCCTTGAATAAAGTGACTAATCAGGATGGATTTCCTCATCCCTTCATAGAACAAGTACTTGAGGAAGTAGCCGGTCACGCTTTGTATAGCTTCTTGGATGGTTTTAGTGGCTACAATCAGATAGTGATCCATCTTGATGATAGGGACAAAACAACCTTTGTTACTTCGTGGGGCACTTATGTCTATACTCGCATGGCTTTTGGTTTGAAGAATGCACCAGCTTCATTTAATAGAACAATGTATTTAATATTGGGCAAGCGGCTGACAACTTTCCTACGCATTTTTATGGATGACTTTTCAGTGTTCTCAGACACAGATAGAAGAGGAGCAGTTCAAGATTTCCATGACCATTTGGAAAATCTAAAATAAATCTTTGAGAAATGTCTCAAAACACGTTTAAAGTTAAATCCTGCTAAATGTCATTTTTTGGTCACCAAGGGCACTCTTCTTGTTCACATAGTATCTGCTGAAGGGATACGGTTGACCCTGCAAAGGTGACTGCTATTCTTTCCATGCCTATTCCACAAAGCCCAAAGGAAGTACAAAGTTTTTTGGGCCATGCAGGATACGATAGAAGATTTATACGAATGTATTTAGAAATAGCTAAGCCCTTGTCAAGGCTTACTAGTAAAAAGGTCCCCTTCTCATGGAGTGTTGAAGTTGAGAAAGCATTTTGTGAACTAAAGTTGAGGCTATGTACTGCTCCACTTTTAAGTGTTCCTAACTAGTCATTAGAGTTTCATGTGCATACATATGCCAATCTTCATGTTGTTGGTGCGGTTCTAGCTCAACCATCATCTCACAAGGTTGATAGACCATCAGCCCTTGAAATACTTGATAAATAAACCTAGAGTCGTTGGAAGGGATTGGAGATGGTTACTCCTATTTCAAGAATTCAACTTTGATATTCATATTAAGCCAGGAAGAGAACACTACATGGCAGATCAAGTATCCCGGACTGCAATGAGCGAGAAGGCAACAAGTATTAATGATGAATTGGTGGATAGTAATCTCTTCTGATGGTATGGAGAAATTCTCAATTTTCCTACTAGTGGAAAACTCCCAGAGCATTTGACACCGATAGAAAAGAGAAGATTACTCCTTAAAACCAAGTTGTACTCA
>CM035418.1:173865894-174045894 GCA_020310875.1 Ceratopteris richardii | reverse complement strand
GGTGCGACACCATTGTCAAAACAGAAGCATAGGAGAACCTTAGACTTCTCCTCAGATACGTCAGAAGAAACACCAGTACAAATAGAGGATCTTTCTCATTTACTCTCCAGACTCAACATCAAGTTCCCTACCTTCAAGGGACAAGCTTATGAGGATGCTGATGATCATGTGAGGAGATTCATCTCCTTATGCCGTGGACGAGGTTTGCAGAATAGAGAGGATGCAATGATTGCACTCTTTCCATTCACATTGGAAGGTCTTGCAGATAAATGGTATAGTCAATATGCAGATGGCCATTTTGCTACATGGGAGGCTCTGAAGGCGGCGTTCTCACAGACATTTCGACATAGTGATTCCTCGGAAAGAGCTCTAGATCAGCTAGAGAATCTAAATCCAAGATCGGGTGAATCCTTTCATGAACTTCACACTAGAACAAAAGCACTTGTAGCACGTCTGCCACATGCTCCAGATGACTTCTTGGTTAAAAAATGGATAGAAAAAGCTCTGCCCAGGTCATCTCAGCAGAAGTTACGTGAGTCCCTTAGATTGGATGCAAGCCTCAATGTTTTTGTTGCAGTAGCATCACGCATTGAAGAAGCTAGGCAACATTTTGAAGGGGATACACATCGAATTATGCTGCAGAACTAGATCCCATTGGGAAACTCAGGAAGGAACTGGAGGCAATGAAAATGCAACAAGAAGAGAAGGTCTTGCCACCACTGTGTCGTACTGATGATGAAGTAGCCCAACTTCGCCGTGAGTTAGAAGATTTGCGGACCACTCAGGATATAAGAAGGCAGATTTGGTGTACAATCTGAAACAACAATGGACATTCCAATGCTAATTGCCCTAACAAGGTAAGCTGTCAATTTTGTGGAAAGGATGGTCATGAAGCTAGAGATTGCTACTACCTCAAGGGTACGCAGCAAAGAGGTAACCCTCAAACTTTGGATTCATATTATGCTAGTATTTCAAATACACCTAATAGAGAGGAGAATCGGCATGTGAAGCCTAGATATAATAGACCTTTGATATGCTATCGTTGTGGTGAGTATGGCCACATGCAAAATAGGTGTTCCCTTCTAGAAGATGCACCTCCTTGTCAACATTGTCCAGAGGCCAAGGATCAATATACCAAAGACTGCCTAAGAAGCCGTCCTACTCCAATCCACATGATTGTAGTCTCTCCACAAGAAGAAGGTATGACCACTCAGTCTTATGTTGTTTCATCCTCGGCAATACCCATGATGACTAGAGCCAGACAAGCGGCAGCAACCCATAGAGAGGAACAAGAGGGAGTCAAGGATAAAGAAGAGGAAAAGAAGTCTGGGTGGAAGGGCCAGGCAGAAATTGAAGGAGCCTATGAAAGGATCGCTACTTCTCTAAGGGACCAACGAACAACTCTGCAAGAAGACACTCATGAGGTAAACATTGAACATATCTTGAAAGGTATTCATCACAAGGTTAGTCTATACGAACTTATAAGGATGGATTCAAAAATAAGAAGTGACTTATTGAAGATTATACACTCTGCTCATTTGGTCCAATCACCCAATATAGATGGTTTCAGGGTTGATTTTCCCCCAGCATCCTTGGCACACTACCAAAGCTCAAGATTATCTATTTGTATAAAGGATGAAGCTCTCACAGGTGTAATCATAGATGGAGGCTCTAGTATCAATTTGATGCCGGATTTCACCATGAAGAAACTGAATTTGAACCCCACCAAGATGGCACCATTCATAGTTACACTAGCAGATCAACATCGGGTTGTGCCCCTTGGCATTATTGAAAAGGTACTACTGATAGTGCAGGTTTGCCACTTTGTTTTAGATTTTGTTGTTATTGCACTTCCACAGGAGACTTCTTACCCTTTACTCCTGGGGAGACCTTGGCTGAGGCAAGCAAAAGCTTTGCAAGATTGGGGGAAAAACAAACTATGGATTTCAACTAGCACCAATAGCCAATTGCAACTACACTTAGAAGAGGGATTTGACTCAGGGAAAACTACTGGATATATTGTGGACACTCAAGAAATGCCCTCTCTACCCCAGGAAGAAGATACATTATTGAATTGGATGATGGAAAGTGCGGAGTGTTGCATGGTGGAAATCAATGAAATAGAGGAAGAAGTTGCAAATGAAGAAGTTGCAGGAAAAGGCCATGAGATTCACAAGGAGTTGAAGAATAAGAGCTTGCAGGAGATTACTAATATTGAGAGGGCAACAACCATAGAGATTTCTAAAGAGGAAGGTTATGGGCCCGAAGGCAGAGAAGATCTCCCCTTTTCGGATATACCTCAAGGATGGATAAAAGAACATGTTGTGGAGTATAAGCTAAAGTCCACTCCTGCATATAGTGGAGATGATTTCTCAAACAAGACTAGTCCTGAAACATTGGTTCAAGAAGTAAATCTAGGGGATGAAGAGAACCCTCAAGTAGTCCACTTGGCCTCTTGGTTGTGGCATTATCCTCCTTTACTACAAAAGGTAACGTCTTTGCTTTTTGCTTACAATAGTGTCTTCGCATGGTCCTATAAAGATCTAACATGGATACCACAGGAGCTTGGGTTACATCGAATACCCTTAGTTGAGGGAGCCGCACCTGCAAGAAGTAAGCCATATCGACTCAATCCGAAGTACGTAGAGGCGGTAAAAGCAGAAATTACAAAACTAGAAGAAGTAGGTATAATTGCTCCAGTAGAACATTCCAGGTGGCTTTCTTCTATGGTTATTGTGCCCAACAAAAGCAGTGGAAAAATAAGAGTCTGTGTTGATTTTCGTGCTTTGAATAAAGTGACTGTTCAAGATGGATTTCCTCAGCCCTTCACAGAGCAAGTACTTGAGGAAGTAGCTGGTCACACTTTGTATAGCTTCTTGGATGGTTTTAGTGGCTACAATCAGATAGTGATCCATCCTGATGATAGGGACAAAACAACCTTTGTTACTCCTTGGGGCACTTATGTCTATACCCGCATGGATTTTGGTTTGAAGAATGCACCAGCTTCATTTAATAGAACAATGTATCTGATACTGGGCAAGTGATTAACCACCTTTCTCCGCATTTTCATGGATGACTTTTTAGTATTTTCAGGTACAGATAGAAGAGCAACGGTTCAAGATTTCCATGATCATTTGGAAAACTTAAAAGAAATTTTTGAGCAATGAAAATATATTTCTTACCCTCGGGTTGACCAATTGGACTGATTGGTCCTATGAAATCGAAACCCCATCGTTCAAATGGGAGCCATCCAGTAGATATGACTAATGGTTGGAAATTCAATCTGGTTGGTGTAGGAGCACATCTCTGGCAAATGTGGCATTCTTTGGCAAACTTGATCGCATCCTTGTAAATATGAGGCCACCATTGTCCTTTGTGGATGATCCTGTGAGCCAATTCTTGCCCCTTTAGATGTCCTTCACTGTGTGCAGCCTCTAGCAAAAGATTTACCTCATCTGGATAGACACACTTTCTCAAGATATCATCCTGACAATATTTATATAAATTCCCATTTATAAGTGAATATGCCTTGGCTTTCAGGAGTAATCTTCTCTTTTCTATAGGTGTGAAGTGTTCTGGGAATTTTCCAGTAGTGAGAAAATGGAGAATTCCATCATACCAATCAGTCTGAATTGCTACTAGGAAGAGATCGCTATCCACCAGTTCATCATTAATACCTGTTGCTTTTTTGCTCATTGCAGTCCTGGACACTTGATCTGCCATGTAGTGCTCTTTTCCTGGCTTAATATGAATATCAAAATTAAATTATTGAAACAAGAGTAACCATCTCCAAATCCTTCTAGCTACTCTAGGCTTCTTTATCAAGTATTTCAAGGGCTAATGGTCAGATATAACATTAAAATGTACACCAAGAAGATAATGCCAAAACTTTTGAAGAGCAAAAACAATAGCCAACCCTTCCCTTTCTGTTTTACTATAATTCCTTTCTGCTTGGTTCAATAGTCTACTGGCATAGGAGATAGGTCTGTCAACCTTGTGTGGTGATGGCTGAGCTAGAATTGCACCAACAACATGAAGACTAGCATCTGTGTGCACATGAAATTCCAATGACCAGTTAGGAACACTTAAAAGTGGAGCAGTACATAGCCTCACTTTTAGTTCACAAAATGCTTTCTCACCTTCAGCACTCCATGAGAAAGGGACCTTTTTACTGGTAAGCCTTGACAAAGGCTTAGCTATTTCTAAATACATCCGAATGAATCTTCTGTGATATCCTATATGGCCCAAGAAACTTTGCACTTCCTTTGGGCTTTGTGGAATTGGCATAGAAAGAATAGCAGTAACCTTTGCAGGGTCAACAGTTATCCCTTCAGCAGATACTATGTGACCCAGAAGAGTACCCTTGGTGACCAAAAAGTGACATTTATCAGGATTCAATTTCAAACCTGGCCATATGCTACGCAACGAAATGGATTGAGGCTAAGGCTACTATAGATTGCACATCTTTAACAGTAGCTAAGTTTTTGTATAAACGTATTTTTTCAAGATTCGGTTGCCCACTAGAAATCACTAGTGATAGGGGCACGCATTTTGTAAATCAATTCCTCCAATTCATGTTTGACAGATACAAGGTTTTTCATAAAAAAATCTTGTGCTTACTATCCAAGGGCGAATGGCCAAGTAGAAAGGTCCAATAAGATTTTGATTGGATTGCTTTGCAAATCATCCTTCGATCATCAAAGCTTCTGGCCACAAGCATTGATCGGGGCAATTTGGGCTTTCAGAACTACAAGGAGGGGAACCACTGGTGAGAGTCCATTTCGCTTAGTATACGGAAAAGAGGCATTAGCCCCATTTGAGTTCATTATCAGAAAGGAAATGGGAATTAAAACCATTGAAATTGAACCTCCCATTCAGAGATTGGTGGCATTAGAAGAATACAGAGAAGAGGCAATGCAAAAACTTCAGGTAACACAAGAAGAGCGTAAGAGACTGCATAACAGGTATTTGAGGTCCCATGAAGTTCTGGTAGGATCCATGGTTTTAGTGCATCAGGTTCTAGCAATTTCAACCAAATTGGCACCCAAATGGATAGGACCATATAAGGTGATCAAGGTACTACCACATGGCGCAGTGCATCTGGAGGATTTGCAGGGTAAAAGGATTCCCCTGGTCAACATCTCTAGGGTAAAGAAGTACCTGAAGTAATGATAAGAAGGACTCCAACCACTGTACATACCTCATTTTTCATTCAGTACTTGCAGACTATTTCATTTTTTCAAATAAGCAGGTTGCACCGGGATGGTGCAACGACTTGATGTGGGGGTCTATTGAGTCCCTCTCTCTCTCTCTCCCATCTTTCTCTCTCTACCCCCGCCTTCCCCTTTGATCCCACCCCTAACCTCCTTTGACCCCACACCATCCCAACCCTCAACCCGCACCACCCCACCCCCTCAGTCTGCGTTCCCCCTAAGCTCTCTCTCTCTTTCTCACTCTCTCTATCTCTCTCTCTCTCTCTCTCTCTCTCTCTCTCTCTCTCTCTCTCTCTCTCTCTCTCTCTTCCCCCGCCACCCCCCTTACCACACCTCCCCGCCACCTGCCCCTCACCACACCTTCCCTCCCGCCCCTTACCACACCACCCCTCCCGCCCCACTACCTCCCTCAACCCCCCACGTGCCTCCCCCTTCTCCCCTTTTCTCTCTCTCTCTCTCTCTTTCTCTCTCTCTCTCTCTCTCTCTCTCTCTCTCTCTCTCTCTCTCTCTCTCTCTCTCTCTCTCTCTCTTCCCTTGCCACTCTCCCCTCACCACACCTCCCCACAACCTGCTCCTCACCACACCTCCCCTCCCACCCCTCACCACACCACCCCTCCCGCCCCACAACCCCCCTCAGTTCCCCACGCACCTCCCGCCTTCTCCCCTTCTCTCTCTCTCTCTCTCTCTCTCTCTCTCTCTCTCTCTCTCTCTCTCTCTCTCTCTTTCTCTTCTCTCTCTCTCTCTCTCTCTCTCTCTCTCTCTCTCTCTCTCTCTCTCTCTCTCTCTCTCTCTCTCTCTCGCTCTCTCTCTCTCTCTCTCTCTCTCTCTCTCTCTCTCTCTCTCTCTCTCTCTCTCTCTCTCTCTCTCTCTCTCTCTCTCTCTCTCTCTCTCTCTCGCCCGGCCACCCCCCCTCACCACACCTCCCCGCCACCTACCCCTCACCACACCTCCCCTCCTGCCCCTCACCACACCACCCCTCCCGTCCCACTGGCCCCCTCAGCCCCCCACCTGCCTCCCCCTTCTCCCCTTCTCTCTCTCTCTCTCTCTCTCTCTCTCTCTCTCTCTCTCTCTCTCTCTCTCTCTCTCTCTCTCTCTCTCTCTCTCTCTCTCTCTCTCTCTCTCTCTCCCCCGCCACCCTCCCCTCACCACACCTCCCCGCCACATGCCGCTCACCACACCTCCCCTCCCGCCCCTCACCACACCACCCCTCCCGCCCCACTACCCCCCACGCGCCTCCCCCCTTCTCGCCTTCTCTCTCTCTCTCTCTCTCTCTCTCTCTCTCTCTCTCTCTCTCTCTCTCTCTCTCTCTCTCTCTCTCTCTCTCTCTCTCTCTCTCTCTCTCTCTCTCTCTCCCCGCCACCCTCCCCTCACCACACCTCCCTGCCACCTGCCCCTCACCACACCTCCCCTCCTGCCCCTCACCACACCACCTCTCCCGCCCCACTGCCCCCCTCAGCCCCCCACGTGCCTCTGCCCCTTCTCTCTCTCTCTCTCTCTCTCTATCTCTCTCTCTCTCTCTGTCTCTCTCTCTCTCTCTCTCTCTCTCCCTCCCTCCTGTTGGGAGAGGATGGTTGGATGCACTCAGAAGATTGAGTAGATGCTGCTTATCCTGCTTTGCACCAGTCCTCTTTGACTCCAGATATGCTTAGTAGACTCCTTGAGCTTCCAAATGATACCAAAATATGCTATATGTACTTTGGAAAAAGTTTGAGTACTGACTTGATCAAAACAGATAAGTTTGTAAATCACAAAGCTCAAAAACTTTCTATTTTTGTCTTGATACCTGCTCAGTCTTTCACTCAGTATGACCAGTACAGTTACAATTGGCAAAATTCCTTCTAGAGATATTCTATTAGCTTAGTAAGCTACCATTTGCAAGTGGAATGAGATAAAATGATAGACTATACTCAGAGAAATCACTTTAGCAAAGTTAGGGACACTCCCGACTTTTTAGGAACTTTGCAGAAAAATACTAGAGAGCAAATCGATGACGATTTCTCGAAAATGGCTGAGCCAAACTTCTTGAAACTTTGTAGTCTCGTAGAATACTTTGATCTGGTTCCAACAAGCTTTGAATCACTTGATTTGGATCAGTATGCACTGAGATATGCCTCTTTGAAGTTGTCAGACCTGGAGATGATGACTCAGAGAAAACCAGAGATAGTGAATGTAAATCTTTCTATTAGTTCACATGAATGTACAATCTCATTGGCTTGATAGATGTAGCCTAATGAGTTGGAGATGTGTAGGCTATAGTGTAGCACTCACACACTCAATGATCAAGAGTATTAGCCTCGGGAAAAGTGAAGGACACCCGCGACTTTTTCACTTGTTGCTTTTATAGGAGTTAAGTATGAATTTGAGTTTGAATTCAAATTCAAATCTCCTATGATCACTCCACTAAATGTAGGGAGATATTGTCTCCATTAATCAACTACTTTTTTCCACGAATCTATCAAGTAGGTGTATCCATAAGATTCCAAGTGATTTAGACTTTTACAAGAAGTAAAATGGTAACAACTTATAAGCATGAGTTCCTATGACTCTTGCTTCATGTAGAGATATCCTTCAAGGGTTCCAAGCCAAAGGTGAAGGCTTGAATTGCACCAACAGCTCCCCCTCAAGCCAAACACTTTGGCTTAAGTCTTCATCTTCAATCTTCAATCACATCTTGCAATCCAATCATGGATTTGAATCTGCATAACTTGTTTCCATCCAAAGCTTTAGCAAGTAAATCTGCACATTGCATATTAGTGGACACATAAGTCAATTGAATGTCTTTGCTTAGCAATTTCTCTCTCACATAGTGGTAATGAACCTCTATGTGTTTGGTCCTAGCATGATATATTGGATTAGCTGCAAGGTGAAGAGAGCTTGTGTTGTCACCAAAGATAATTGGAGGTCTAGTGTATAGACCTAATTCTGTATACAAAAGCTTTAACCAGATAGCTTCTTGAGTGGCATTGGCTAGCCCTCTATACTCTGCTTCAATAGATGATAAAGCTACTGTAGGTTGTTTCTTGGCTGACCAAGAAATAGGTTTATCACCTACAAAACATATGTATCGTGATGTGCTTCTCCTATCATCCTTGCATCCTGCCCAATCTACATCTGAATATACTTTAATATCAATATCTGATGTATAAGGAAAGTACAAACCATGGTTCTGAGTTCCCTTTAGATACTTTAAGATCTTTTTTGCTGCCTCTAGGTGAGGTACCCTTGGTTTGTGCATGAATTGGCTTAGCACACTAACTCCATATGCTATGTCAATTCTGGTTAAGGTAGCATAATTCAAACTACCAAACATACTTTGGTATCCTGTAATGTCTTGGACTTCATCACCTTCATGAGCACTCAGCTTTAGGTTGACCTCCATTGGAGTACTTGAGACTTTAGCTTCCTGCAAATTAAACTTCTTCACAATGTCCTGTACATACTTCTTTTGAGTGATATATATACCTGAATTAGTGTAGACTAACTCAAGACCTAAGAAGTACTTCAATAATCCAAGGTCATTGATCTTGAACTCCTTCATCATCTGTCCTTTGATGCTTCTAATACCATTGACATCATTGCCTGTAATGATGATGTCATCAACATAAACACACAAGTAGATTATCTCTGTACTACTCCTCTTTATGAATAGAGATGTGTCTGCTTTACTCATCACAAATCCTTGGTCTTGGAGATATGTTGTCAACCTATAATTCCATGCTCTAGGTGCCTGCTGCAATCCATATAGAGCCTTCTTCAATTTACAAACATAATTTACCTTCTTGGGATCTTCATAGCCAGGTGGTTGTGACACGTAGACTTCTTCAGATATCCATCCATTCAAGAAAGCATTCTTGACATCTAATTGGTACATGTTCCAATTCTTAGATGCAGCTATACTCACCAATACTCTGATTGTTGGCATCTTAGCCACAGGAGAAAATGTCTCCTCATAATCAATGCCTTGGGTTTGTGCAAAACCTTTGGCTACCAACCTAGCTTTGTACCTGTTGATTGTTCCATCTGAGTTTCTCTTTAGTTTGTAGATCCATCTGGATCCTATCACCTTCATAGAGTCCTTCTTGGGTAACAAGTCCCATGTGTCACTCTCCTTGAGAGCTTCTATTTCTTCATCCATAGCTCCTTTCCATTCTAGTTCTGTGATTGCCTCTTCATATGTACCTGGTTCTTCATTCAACAAATCTTTTGCAAGATATACAGAATGCTTAGTTACAAGAGAAGTGTCATACCCATATCTGATAGGCTTCTTACTTTCTCTCTGAGATCTCATTGCTTGAGTTGAGGATTCTGGTATATCCTCTAGCTTCTTTATTTTCATCTTCCCTTTGGACTTCCATGCTTTAAATTCCTCAAGGTTGATTGTGTCATCATCATCTGAACTTGAGTCTTCTTTCTGGATCGGTTCCTCCTTGGTGAGCTTTGGAAAGTCTTCTTCCATGTCATAAGGTAGACTAACCTTCCTGCATTCATTCTCATACCATGAGTCATTCTCATCAAAGATGACATCTCTGCTTACCTTGAAGCCTTTGTTTGTTGGGTTGTAGAATCTGTACCCTTTTTGGTTCAAATCATAACCAATGAAGATACATTTTTCAGCTTTAGGGTCTAGCTTTCCCCTTACCTGTTAGGGAATATGCACATATGCTACAAAACCAAAAATTTTGCAATGATCCAATGATGGTCTCTTACCATGCCAAGCTTCATAAGGTGTCATGCCATCAAGAGACTTTGATGGAAATCTGTTGATGAGATAGGTGGCAGTAGATACACTCTCTGCCCAAAGATAATTTGGCAACTTCTTTTCATTAAGCATAGACCTAGCTGTTTCAACAATGAGTCTATTTCTTCTTTCAGCTACCCCATTTTGTTCAGGTGAGTACCTTGTGGTTATCTCCTCTTGATGCCTCTTTCCTACAAGAAGTCTTCAAATTCATTGGAGAAGTATTCACCTCCTCCATCTGACCTTAGCCTCTACAAGTTTCTACCTGTTTGATTTTCAACTAGTGCAAGATATCTTTTGAAACAATTAAATACTTCATCCTTATGCTTCATAAAGTATAACACAGTCCATCTGCTATAATCATCAATGAAGGACACATAATACCTTGATCCTGAAATGGAAGGATCCTTGCTAGGTCCCCAAACATCTGTGTGCACCAAGTCTAGGTAGTCTTCATGCATAAAACCTTTCCTTGTATAAGGTAACCTGTGAGACTTACCAAATTGACAAGCACCACACTTGTAAATCATGTGTTGCTTGGATACATTGGGTATCCCAAGCACACATTGATCCCTGCACATTTGCTTTAGAGTCCTTTCACCTATGTGGCCTAACCTCTTGTGCCAAATTTCTAACCCTGAAAGTGTTTGATCCTTGTAATTGTATAAAGCAATGTTTTTTGTGTCTTCTAGCTCAAAAGTAAATAATCTACCTGATTTCTCTCCCTTGGCTATCCTTCTGAATCCATGTCTTGGGTCTTCCACATATGCTCCATGTTGAGTGAATCTGACCTGCAAACCTTTCTCCACAATCTGACCAACACTCATTAGGTTCTTGGTGATGGTTGGTACATAAAGTACCCTACTCAATAGATTCTGGTTCCCATCACAAGTTTTCACATTTCCAATCTTTACAACAGAATGTTTAGTAACATCACCTGTCTGTACCTGATGTTTGCCCTTGGGTTCTTCCAAATCCGAAAGTAGTGCCACATTACCAGCTACATGGTTAGAACACCCTGAATCAATATAAAATAAATGATCATCATTTGTACCTGCCTTGGAGGTCATATTCATGATCAGTAGGGAGTCATCTTGCTCCTCAGTGTAGTTGTTGTAGTCCTTCCTATTTGTGTATCCACCTTGGAAGTTACCATTGTGGTTGTGGTTGTAATTGTTGTTGTACTGATTATTGTATCCATTGTAGCCTTGGTGTTGGTTGAACCTGCCTCTACTTTGAGAGTATCCACCTCTTTGATAGCCTCTTCCTCTCTGATTCTTATAATTTCTGTAGCACTCGTCTGTGGTATGATTAGACAATCCACAAATGTTGCATGGTGATGAGTTGTAGGGTCGGTCCCTACCTTGCTTACCTCCTCTGCCCCTACCTCTTGAAGATCTACCTCTCCCTGCATAGTTAGCTTGGGAGGTAGAGCTTTCTTCATCAACCTTCTTACTTTTACCTTTATCTTTAACCTTCTTATCCGTATATAGTGCAGAGGGGTTATTACCTTTTGATTGATCTCCAGCCTTTGTAAACTTTGCTTCATGTGTGAATAGTTGGCCCATGAGAGTTGTGAGATCTGGGGTATGCATGTCCATGTAGAGATCCATTGCAGTGGTGAAGCTCTCCCACTTATCATCTGCCTTTAGTCCATTGGTTACTTGCCTTACTATTTGTTCCTCTTCAATCTCCTCTCCAATGCTTGCTAATTGGTCTGCCACATCCTTGATCTTTGTCACAAATTCTGAGACTGATTGCTTTGGTTGCTTTCTAAGGGTTGTGAATTCAATCCACAATTGATTCTTTCTAGCTCTTGTGTTAGAAGAAAAGTATGATGACAAGGTTTCCCAAGTCTCTTGAGAAGTCTTACAATTCCTGATGTGAGGTAAAAGGAAATCAGATATAGAGTTAAGAAGATAAGACCTTGCCAATGCATCTTTTGCACACCATTGGTTGAGCCTCTCTTATTCATCCTTGGTGGGTAGTCCTCTAGCTTTGAATGAGGGCAATTCCTCATCTGCTGATATGAATCCAAATAAGCTTCTTCCTTGTAGATAGGTCTTCATCCTTAGAGACCAAGCTTGGTAATTGTTTCTATCGAATTTGTCAATGAATGAAGGAAAACCATCTCCCATGTTACCTTATTTGCTCAGATACCAGTGTTGGGAGAGGATGGTTGGATGCACTCAGAAGATTGAGTAGATGCTGCTTATCCTGCTTTGCACCAGCCCTCTTTGACTCCAGATATGCTTAGTAGACTCCTTGAGCTTCCAAATGATACCAAATATGCTATATGTACTTTGGAAAAAGTTTGAATAATGACTTGATCAAAACAGATCAGTTTGTAAATCACAAAGCTCAAAAACTTTCTATTTTTGTCTTGATACCTGCTCAGTCTTTCACTCAATATGACCAGTATAGTTAGAATTGGCAAAATTCCTTCTAGAGATATTCTATTAGCTTAGTAAGCTACCATTTGCAAGTGGAATGAGATAAAATGATAGACTATACTCAGAGAAATGACTTTAGCAAAGTTAGGGACACTCCCGACTTTTTAGGAACTCTGCAGAAAAATACCAGAGAGCCGTTCGATGACGATTTCTCGAAAATGGCTGAACCAAACTTCTTCAAACTTTGTAGTCTTGTAGAATACTTTGAGCTGGTTCCAACAAGCCTTGAATCACTTGCTTTGGATCAGTATGCACTGAGATATGCCTCTTTGAAGTTGTCAGACTTGGAGATGATGACTCAGAGAAAACCAGAGATAGTGAATGTAAATCTTTCTATTAGTTCACATGAATGTACAATCTCATTGGCTTGATAGATGTAGCCTAATGAGTTGGAGATGTGTAGGCTATAGTGTAGCACTCACACACTCAATGATCAAGAGTATTAGCCTCGGGAAAAGTGAAGGACACCCGCGACTTTTTCACTTGTTGCTTTTATAGGAGTTAAGTATGAATTTGAGTTTGAATTCAAATTCAAATCTCCTATGATCACTCCACTAAATGTAGGGAGATATTCTCTCCATTAATCAACTACTTTTTTCCACGAATCTATCAAGTAGGTGTATCTATAAGATTCCAAGTGATTTAGACTTTTACAAGAAGTAAAATGGTAAGAACTTATAAGCATGAGTTCCTATGACTCTTGCTTCATGTAGAGATATCCTTCAAGGGTTCCAAGCCAAAGGTGAAGGCTTGAATTGCACCAACACCTCCCTCCCTCCCTCCCTCCCTCCCTCCCTCCCTCCCTCCCTCCCTCCCTCTCTCTCTCTCTCTCTCTCTCTCTCTCTCTCTCTCTCTCTCTCTCTCTCTCTCTCTCTCTCTCTCTCTCTCTCTCTCTCTCTCTCTCTCTCTCTCTCTCTCCCTCATTACCCGCCAGCCCCCTCGCCTCCCCTCACCGCAGACTCCCTCCCCTCCCCTCACCGCTAGCCCCCTCCCTTTCCCTTGCTACCTGCATCTCTCTCTCTCTCTCTCTCTCTCTCTCTCTCTCTCTCTCTCTCTCTCTCTCTCTCTCTCTCTCTCTCTCTCTCTCTCTCTCTCTCTCTCTCTCTCTCTCTCCCCGCCTGCCCACTGCCTCCCACCCAGTCTCTCTCTCTCTCTCTCTCTCTCTCTCTCTCTCTCTCTCTCTCTCTCTCTCTCTCTCTCTCTCTCTCTCTCTCTCTCTCTCTCTCTCTCTCCCTCTCTCTCTCGCTCGCTCTCTCTCCCCTCCCTCTCTCTCCTGACCCGCCTGTCGCAAGCCCCTCCCCTCCCCTCACCGGCAGCCCCCTCCCCTCCCCTCATCGTCAGCCCCCCTCCCCTCCCCTCACCGCCAACCCCTCCCCTCAGCCCGCACCACCCTTCCCCTCAGCCCGCGCCCAATTCCCCCTCTCTCTGAGCCCTCCACTCCCAAGAACGTGGTATTGTGCCCATCATGGAGCCTGAGATGTTATCAAATGGTGATTATGGTATTGACTAGACTCTGGAAGTAGTAGCGAAGGTGTTCTATTTCTTTGCCAAGAACAATGTGGATTATGAAGGTATCCTCTTGAAGCCAAGCATGGTGACCCCTGGAGCAGAAAAGGAAGAGGAATTCAAGGACTATCGTATGAAGGGTTGGGGTATCTTAGCATTTAGATTATTCTTGGAATCACCATCCATCAAAGGCAAGGGATGTGATTCTTAGGCCCATTCAAATACCACGGGCGGATCTCAACTTGCATGCAAAGGGTCAGTAAAAATGTAGAGGGTAAAAGTGGAAGAGGAAAAGTGACTGGTTCCGCCAACCATTCGTGACGACGGCCTATTTTTGTCGATCCAATTCAAATCAAGTGGACTAATTGACCTACCCCTCCAATCTTGGGTCCGGACAACAACCTACAATTTATCCAAGATACATTCAAATATACTCAAGCAGAATTCAAAAAAGCTGATCCCATATGGAGGCACAAAGTTTTGGAAAAGAATCCCACACTGCGGGTACAATGGGAAGCATCACCTTACGTGCTTCAAGTAAACCCATCTTTTTGCCCAGTACCCCGAAGATGCTCCTGGATGCAACTTTGGGAAGGATAGCGCCAGGGAAGCATTAATAATCAATGGCTGAATTATCCGCGCGACGGTACCTGATTTAGCAGTTAAAATGATGAATAAGATTTTCAGCATGCTTCTTACAGTAATTAAACTCTTCCAGCATGCAAAGTATACTTTTTTGAATTTCATCGGCCTTACGCAAGGATGCGAGGTGCTCGTTTTTTATCTTTCCACCATTCCTAGTCGCTTAAAACTTATGGCATATTATTCACGAATTATGTTTTTGCCGAGCACGTACATGCAGACATTTGAAGAAGCATTTTTCACTGCCTTCTTTGAAATAGATTCATAAATCTTTTTGTCAAGATGACTTGAAACCTTAATGCAGGATTGGTGGCTTATGAAAGAAGCTTTTTTGCGGATCATCGCCAAGCACTAGAGGATGGAGTGAAGTCAACACAGTGGCGGGAATTTATGATTTGTCACACCAATTTGCTGAATCAAAGAGAGCAAGCAGCCATACCGACGTACTCACGTCGCCACAAAAAGCCTATCGGGGACGACAGAGTTCAGGAGGAGGGACGTGTGGAAGGGGAATCAAGCAAGAGGAGAAGAAGAAGAAGAAGATCAAAGTCAAAAACTGCTCAATAAAGAATGAAGATCATAAAGCAGAAGAACCATCCTTTACCCAAAGCCCCGCAGGGGCACGCATCAGGCAACAAATCGAAACAGCCAGGTCCTGAGGAATGGAATAAAAGAACAATCAGAACCAAGACATTTCATGGGAAGGACGGACTAGGGCTAGGAACTATACATGAAGAAGTGCAAGATAATATTTAGCAGGTAATATTCCTTCTGTTGATAGCCTGCATTGGCAACAAAATAAACAGGCTCAAAGCAATGCATCAGGCCCAGAGGATATGAAAGAAGAATCAAGATCAAGGCCATTGAAACGTAATGCCAGTCTGAGAAACAGGCAAAAACTGACCAAGGGATGCATGCAGAAAACAAGTGACAGACAAGAAAGTAAAGCCTGTCAAGGGACGACAGAGACAAAGAGGGGGAGAGTGTTGCAGAGCAAAGAAGCACAAGAGAAGAGCCCCAAAATTTTCAAATTTATGGGCAAAATTGTTCTTCTTCAAAGTCTTAGAGAATTCCCTCAAGCCATGTAAATGCACTGGAGGAGTACTCTAGTTGCATAATCCCAACTTGTTGTAAAATATCCCTTGTAAATTAGTAGGAATTTCACTTTTAGTAATAAAAGTGCCGGTCTCTTGTGTGAAAGGACCAAACTTAGGGCACATGTGTATAAGTCACTTTGTGACTCTTTGTAAAGACGTTTTGCCATTGTGAAGAAGGAGAGCTCCTGATTTTCGAAATTGCTTCTTTCTTGCAGATTTCCATCTTCTCTTGGATCTTCTATGTGTGTGTAATGCTTGGAATGTGTGTGTAGGATTGTTGTCTACCCCTCCCCACTATTTTTGAGCTACTGTAGTGTGTGTGTGTGTGTGAGCTTTTAGAAGTTGTGGAGTGATTGTGGGTGTTTCCCACCATTCACTATTTTGGTCATAACTTGAAGCACGGTTGTCAAAATCAAAGTGAAACCACTTCCAATAGATGCGTGTCGTCAAGAGCTTTGAAAGGAGTCTGCTACTGACTATATTTAAAGTTCGGAGCTAGGAGAAATCCTCGATTTACTAAAAACTGCTGTAAGTGGTATCGCGGCAGACACTTTTAGTATGTCAGTGAGTTGGAGAGGTTGATTAGTCTTTTCTCATACATATAAGCTGAACCACTTCATTTTCCATCATGTGTGCACATGTCCTCATACACTTGGTTAGGTCGTTTGATCGGATTGACAAGTAAGTGTGTGTCAATTTCCCACTATACGCACTTGTGTTAAAAATGAGGTTTAGTCTCTTTGGCATAAGTCCTTAAGTCTTCTTGACTTAAGTACACATAAGGTGTGCAAGAAAGGTGACTTAGAAGTGTGGAGAGAAGTGCTAAGCCATACAATCAAAGGTCCCAAGCTCCCATTGAAGCTGTGCATGTACCGAAAGAAGGGTCCATCCCTCCCCCTATTTGAAGCTTGAGTGCAAGGTGTGCATAAGTGCTAGTTTGGAGAAGGTAGAGGTCTGGTGCAAAGAAGGTTGGTAGCAATAATAACCTTGGGTATTTTGTACTTTGTGATTGTGAACTCTTGGGATTTCGCACAGAAAGCATTTGGATTGTGTTGTACATCACCATTGTACTTTTCTCCTTATAATATATCTACAGAAGCTTCCAGTGTCTGTATCTTCCTTCTTATCTTTCTCTCTTCTTCTACAAAAACTCAAATCCCTTTTTGCACAAGAATCCCCCAACAAAATTTGGCATGCTCAATGGGACCATATGGAGATTTGAGCATAGAAGAAGAAAATTGCAAGTGTAGAAGAGTTCAAGGGTATCGACAATACTATACTGACTCAAGAGGTAATCTTTCTTCAATTGGAATTCTCTTAAACTAAGAGGAAAATGAATAGCTCATGACCGCAACCTGGGCTCAAAGCTTGAGGATCCCTTTCAAAGCAACAAGAAGGAAGGTCATTTGAAGATCAACCAACCCATCGTCATTGAAATCATCACTAAAGAATATG
Organism: Ceratopteris richardii; assembly: GCA_020310875.1. Classification (NCBI taxonomy): domain Eukaryota; kingdom Viridiplantae; phylum Streptophyta; class Polypodiopsida; order Polypodiales; family Pteridaceae; genus Ceratopteris; species Ceratopteris richardii. The sequence goes on along the minus strand of CM035418.1, from coordinate 174,028,790 downwards.
GCCTCCCAAGTAGATTTGGAAACTTTACTTTCTAGATTGAATATAAAATTTCCATCTTTCAAAGGCTTAGCTTAAGAAGCTCTGGACGAGCACATTAGGAGATTCTTAGAATTATGAAAAGCAAGAGGTTTGATGGTAAGAGAGGATCCCTTTTGATCCTTTTTGCTGCCACATTAGAAGGGCTAGGAGATAAATGGTTGAGCCAGTTTGCTGAAAACCATTTCACCACATGGGATTTAATGAAAGAGGCATTCAAGACTTGATTCCAACATGGGAACACTATAGAGATAATCATTGAAGTTAGAAAACTTGATACTAGATCTTGGTGAAATGTTTCGAGAGTTTCTAACAAGGGCCAAGGCACTAATGTCCAAGTTGCCAGATCCTCCACATGATTTCTTTATTAAGAAATGGTTAGCTAAACTACTTTTAGTGATGACACAATGTAAAATCAAGAAATTATTGTTGCCAACAGCCTCCATAGAAGAATTTATCAACATAGCTATAAGATTGGAACAAATCAAACAGCAGTATGGGGCAAGCTCTTCCAATTTGTCATATCCTACAAAACCTGAAGACCCAAAAACTCAGCTAAGGAAAGATATTAAGAGCTCAAAAAGGAATAAGCCCCATAAAGAAGAGGAGAGTGTTGTGACTCAGTTGAGGAGGGAAATTAAAGCATTGAAGCTACAAAAGAAAGAGGAAGCCGAAGCAGAAGAACTGGCTCAACTTCGACACGAGTTGTAGGAACTCAAAGGGGGTGGCATCAAAAGTGGGCTACAGTGTACCATGTGCATTAAGCAGGGTCATGTGTTAAGTGAATGTCCATTGTTAAATGTAACTTTCCCGCTATGCAAGAAAGCTAGTCATGAGGCCCATGAATGTCAGTCAAGAGGGATGCCTGCACAACCTTATTGGGCAGAAAGAGGTGCTCAATTCTCAACCAATGTAATGGCCGTAGCCCCAAGTCAAGGTAACAACTACAATCAAACACCTAGAGGTAATTATTGAAATGGACCTAGAAAGACAATTATCTATTTTTGGTGTGGAGAGTGTGGTCATTATCAAAGTAAATGCACCTTGCTAGAAAATGCTCCTCCTTGTGCGAATTGCCCAGATTCGAGGGATCATTATACAAATTGTTGCCCACAAAACAAAGCATCTATATATGGGCCCCATCTCCAAATGATTTGAGTAAATAATCATGGAGCAGTAGAAGGAGCCACTGTTGTACAATCACCATCCACTAGAGTGACACAATTAGAAGAAATCGACTCCATGGTCATGCAGACAAGAACCAAAAGGAAAACTTCTAGAAGAATCAAACCAAGGATCAAGTTCTTGTGGAAGTGACAAAGATCAAAGGGTACATCAGAGCAAATCAAATATATGTGAAGATGCAAAACAAGTGAAAGGAAGTTCAACAAAATGTGAAGAGGTAACACGAAAAAAAAAATTAGAAACTAATGATTTCATTAGGAATGCATATAGTTGAATGCACAAGGAACTTGAGAAAGAAAACATCAAAATTGACCTTATGGAACCTAGAGCTTCAAGATTATTCAAGTCAATTAAAATAGAGGTTAGTATTCTTGAGTTGATAAACATGGATGAAAAATTGAGGTCTAAAGTACTGCAGATTATTAATCAGGCTTCCTCATCCACCTTGGTGGCCAAGACTACTACCTTTGGCCAAGGGAAGGGTGTAGAGGGAGCACCTCTCACCGAATATAAGAGCCCTAGACTGACAATAACAATTAAAGGATTAAAATTACAAGGAGTCATTGTGGATGGTGGGTCTCGCATAAATTTGATGCATAAGCATACCATGGAGAACCTTGGCCTACATCCATCCAGACCAGCCCACTTCACCATTACTTTAGCAGATCAAAACAAAGTCAGGCCTATGGGGGTGATCCCAAGAGTCCCACTCGAATTACAAGGTAATCTCTTCATTTTGGATTTTTTGTTATTAATATTGCCCAAGGAAGAGGGGGAGTTCCCCTCCTGATTTGAAGACCATGGCTGAGGCATGCAAGTGTCATTCATGATTGGGATAAAGACACTATGTGGGTACAAAAGAAAGGGCAAGAACTTACACAAATATATTTAGAGGAGGAATGGGATCATCAAGGGAACACCAGCATGATGCAATCAGTTGGCATTTGCATGGAACAAGAAATGGAGGATCAACCACAATTAGAGTTCGAGGAGGAAGAAGATATTCTGAATTGGATGCAAGTAGGCAACTCTTCCTCTTGTTTTGGAGTTTTTCTAAATAATTATTGCATAGATGAAAGTTATGATGAAGATGAGGATAAAGTTCAAGTTGATGGATTGGGAGAACCCATCATAGACCACAGAAGGGGAAGGAAGACACCTCTCAAGCACAACTTGGAGGAGGATGCAACAACAATAGAGAAGGAAGTTACTAAAGTTAAAGACAAGGTAAAACATACTAGTGAGGAATGTTCTTTGCCAATTCAATAAATTCTTGCACGATGGATATAGGACAAAGAGGAATAGATTAAGATCCAGAACACTCCTGCATATGCAACTATGCAGGAAAAGCTATTTGAAGAAAATAAGGTTGGAAATGAGCATGTGGATACCATGGTAGATAGAAACCCAGTCAAAGAAGTACAATTAGGCACTCACGAAAATAATAATCTAGATTTGGTGGCCACTTGGTTGTGGAGCCACACAAAATTTCTTGAAAAGGTAAAACCTTTCTTAAAACACTACGCACATACATGTTTTTTCTTGGGATTATAAAGACTTAGAAGGAGTGCCTACCAATTATGGAGAGCACGAAATCCCTCTTGTTGATGGAGCCAAACCAATAAGAGGAAAGAGTTATAGACTTAACCCAAAATATGGTGAAGCTATTTATGTGGAAATATAGAAGATGGAGGATGCAAGAATCATCATTCGTGTCAAACACTCAGAATGGCTTTCACCAATGGTTATAGTACCAAAGAAGAATACCAACAAGGTCATGATTTGTGTTGACTTTAGAGCACTCAACAAGGTGACCATTCCAGATGGATTCCCCATGCCTTTTGTAGAGCAAGTCATTGAAGAAGTGGGTGGACATGCATTATATAGCTTTATGGACGGCTTTAGTGGCTCTAATCAAATATCCATCCATCCAGAGGATCGTGAAAAGACTGCTTTTATCACATGTTGGGGAACATATGTGTATGTAAAAATGCTACTTGAACTCAGAAATGCTCCAACCACCTTTAAGAGAGCTGTCAACCTCATTTTTGGACCCTTATTGCTAGAAACACTCAAAATTTTCATGGATGACTTTTCTTCATTTTTAGGATCTCACAAAGAGACCCCTTTGGATTGCTTGGACCATCACTTGAGACAACTGCAGAATGTTTTTTAAAAGATGCAGGGAGAGTAAACTAAAGCTAAACCCAAATAAATGTCATTTCTTTGTAATAGACGAAACCCTCTTGGGACATGTGGTATAGACTAAAGATATGGCTCCGAATCTTGATAGAATTATTTCTATACTAAAGTTACCTAAACCGAAATCTCCTAACAAGATTCAAAGCTTCTTGGGGCATACTGGGTACCATAGAAGATTTATCAAAATGTATGTAGAGATAGCTAGGCCATTGGCTAAAAGAAGTACCCTTTAAATGGGAAGAAGAAGAAGAGAATGCTTATCAAAAACTAAGGTCCGAATTGGTGGGTGCACCAATTCTTATCACACCAGATTGATCAAAACCTTTTCATGTGCATGTAGATGTAGTGCATATCTAGTGGGTGTTGTTTTGGCCCAACATAGTGAAGAATATGAACTTGATAGACCTATTCAATATGCTAATCCAATTTAGACTAAGGTTGAAAAACATTATAGCACCATAGAAAGGGAGGCCCTAGCAAAGGTTCTCACTATACAAAAGTTTCATCATTATTTGCTAGGTGTGAAATTTGTTATCATCATTGATCATCAACCACTTAGGTACTTATTGACCAAGCCACAAACGAGTGGGAGGATATGGAGGTGGCTATTTTTGCTCCAAGAAATTGATTTTTCTGTAGTCCATAGACCAGGTAAAGAAAATATCATGGCAGACCACCTATCCAGGATCAACATGATGGATCAAGCAATTGGAGTAAATGATGATTTTCCACATGCTAATTTGTTCACTGTACAAGCTCAAGGTTGGTATAATGATATGCAGAGTTTTATTAATACTTGATTATATCTAGAGAAGGTAAGTGTGGTGCAATGAAAGAGGTTGCTCATCAAGAGCAGACCCTTTACCTTTATTGAGGGGAAATTATGTAGACATGGAAAAGATAGCATGTTTAGAAAGTGCATGGAAGAAGAAGAGGTAAGGGAAGTCCTTAAATCTGCAAATGAAGGAATAGGTGGTGAGCACCTTCTAGGACATATTATGAGCCAAAGAGTCCTTGATATTCGCTTATGGTTGCCTATATTACTCAAGGATGCAAGGATCCAAGCCAACAAAGCAGAGACACAAACCCTTGATTATTTCCACTTCTTGGCAACCATTTGAGAAGTGTGGGCTAGATTTCATAGGGCCCATCTACCCTCCGTCGATTCCAAAGAGAGAAAAGTATCTATTGATTGCCATTGACTATGCAACAAAGTGCACTGAAGCTATTGCCTCCCCTGATTGCACTACTCAAACTGTTGCTGATTTCATTTATAGTAACATCATTTGCAGATTTGGATGCCCCCTTGAAATTTGTGCAGACCAAGGTACTCATTTTGTGAGCAAGGTCCTAAATGAAATTTTTAACAAGTACAAAATTCTACATAGGACCTCTTGTTCCTATCATCCAAGAGCTAATGGACACACAGAATTGACCAATAAGGTACTAATTACCATGTTAAGGAAGGAATGTATGTTACAACCCACATCTTGGGGTATTGCTTATCAAGGTACTCTATGAGCATACAGATTAGCTTACAAAGAAGCTACTCGATACTCTCCATTCCAATTGGTTGACGGGATATTACCTATTGAACCCTTTGAATTTATACATGGGTCACCAAAACTAGAATTCATGCAGGGAAAGAAAGAATGTGGTGTCTCTTAGAGGCTTGTAGCACTGCACAAAGTGGAAGAGATACGTCTACAAGCTGCAAAACAATTGATAGATACTCAAATGAAGAGGAAGGAGGCACATGATCGGAATTTTTGGAACAATAACTTACGAACACGCATGTTAGTTCTTCTCCATAGACCTCAAATCCACACACAAGTAAGGGGAAAATGGATTCCACATCGGAAGGACCTTATCGAATTAAGATGATGCTGAATTGGGGTGTCGTGGAGTTAGAGACTCTAAAAGGAGAGGTCCTGCCACTCGCCAATATATCAAGGCTCAAGGCTTATCATCAGGACAACTGAAGATTTATGGATCACCTGGAACTTGCAAAATCTATCTAGGTTGTACATAGCCTTCTCATATCATTTTGCTCAAGTTTGGGTAGTTTCTATCCATTTTCATGCTTGTTCCTTGATTTTTATGCAACCTAGAAGCCATTTCACAAGCTTTGTATAAGAAAAAACTTTAAGGAGATTTATGGAAATTTTAAAGGAATTTTAAGAATTTTTTCTAGCACTTTTTCATCTTTTTAAATGCCATTTTCTTAATGAAATGATAAAATAAAGGACGCTTTATGTGGTTTTGAGTGGGAAAGGAGCTAGAAATGTTGGAATTTTTTTGAGAGTTTTTCTTGATTTTTTTTTGCTTGTTTTTTGAAATTTTAGGATTTCATTAGCATTGTTTTTTTATATTTTCAGGGTATTTTTAACCCAAAAAAAGCCCTCTAGAGGATAATTTATAAAAAAAGAAACACCTTTCTCTCTCTCTCCCTCTCTCTCTCTCTCTCTCTCTCTCTCTCTCTTCCCCCTCCCCCTCCCCCTCCCCCTCCCCCTCCCCCCACCATCAATTTTATTTTTATTTTTTATTTACTTTTTTTTAATTTTTTTTATTTTTTTTTATTTTTTTTATTTTATTCATTTTATTTTCTTTTATTTTATTTTTATTTTTTATTTAAGCTTTGCCCAACCACATGCAGTCAAATAAATAAATCAAAGTTAAAAAACAAAAAAAGGAGAAGGACACATTTTATATTTTCAGTATAAATAATTAGACTATATATATATATATATATATATATATATATATATATATATATATATATATATATATATATATATATATATATATATATATATATATATATATATATATATATATATATATATATATATATATATTCATTTGTACTCTACAAACGAATAAAGTAGAACGAGTCTTTATTCATTCAAGTTTCTTAGTGCGTGTTCAGTTTCTTAACAAGAGTGAATGTGCTTGAGAAATTGATCATATTCTCAATATTCGCATTAGGTTAAATTCATCCTTTATTTTTTAAAATATTTTCTTTTATTTTTATGAGTTTGTTTAGGAGATTTCTCATAGGAAGGTATTGTAATCTAGATGCAGAAAAACGTAAAGAAAATTTTCTATAGCTCTGTACATGCTTGGCAGAGACGGCCAACCATTTTCCATGATTGTCTCGCTCAACAATGGAGTACAAAAAGACGTTGGCATAAGCCGCATACTCATGGATAGCTATGCACTCATCACACACGTGCTGCAATGAACGAATGAGTAGGTCTTCCCTTTATTCTTTTTAGTTTCTCATATAATTAGGGAAAATATTCATAAAATAGAGAAAGTCTAACCCATTTATAGAGTGTATTCTAGCATATGCACAAGGTCATCCATTGACTTTGGTTCCATCATCTTGTCACCTATAAAATGCTGGTGGAGAATATATTGATAATAACCATTGTACTGAACAAAGAAGTGGAATTCCTCTAATACTATATCAATTGTTACACAAATTTCTATAGAGGCTTGGAGAAAGACTACGGACCGATTATTAGCTACTCTATTCTCCATCTACACTCATGTAAATTTATCGTAGTAACTGTTGGAGAGTGTTAATCTCCTTCAGAATAACCTACTCTTGTGATTAGAGCACCTCTATACCAAGAGTAAGTCACAAACTTCTCAACACAAAAGTCTCCTTCAAGTTAAACTTCTTCAAAAGGTTTAGTATAACTTGAGAAATCACCTTCACAAGTTACCTATGTCTGAAACTGTCATTCTGAACAGTTGACTTCACACCTGTAACTTCTAAGACTTGGTTCTCCTTGAATAGAACCCGTTTAAGCAAATGCTTCTGATTACGAGTAGCTTATCTTCTAACTTAAAGATTAAGCCTTCACTCATGCAAAACTTTAAAGTATGCACTGAGAAATGATCAAAACATTGATTACCGAAAATGCGCCTGTTTCAGTAAACTTTGAACACTCAACACATATGAATGTTTCTACTGACAATTCTCGGTTTCTGTTTACAATCAAACTTTGAAACTTAAGCTATAGATTGATTAACTATAGACTTAGATATCCTCAATAGGATTTCACAAATCATCTATCACAGATGAAAACATACAGAAATTTCGGCGCAGTATTTTTCGATTACTCAGAAAGTTACAGTTGAGTGATGAGAGGAAAACTCAACTAACTTCTCATATGTCTCATGACATCTAACTAACTTCTTATTCTCTTCTCTCTTCCTCATTCTAACTCTCATTCTTCCATCCTATTCATCACTTATTCATAACTTCTCTACACTACGCGCCTCGACATTTTCCAGGTATTTATAGATAAATTTGTACAAGCTTATAACGCGGACTATACTACTGTACATATGTGTACAACTTTTTCCGGTTCTTCTTCCAAGCTTTAAAATTTGTTCTTTTCTTCCTCCTTTTATCTTTCAACTCTTCATGAACTGAAACCTGTAAAAAACAATCATTTCCGGTAACATTCCGGTGACTTTCCTGTAACCTTCCGGTACTATTCCAGTGACTTTCCGGTACTGTTCCGGTGCCTTCCGGTGACCTTTTTAAGGAAATTTTTGCTGACGTCTCTGCGAACTTAAAGACCTTCAATTGTTGATTGTCTTGCACCAACAGCTCCCCCTCAATCATCAATTGAGGTTTTCTCTGTCTTCTTTATTCCTGCCATATCTTTAAACCTTTGTAACTTAGGTCCATCCAAACTTTTTGTAAGCATATCAGCTATCTGATCTTTCGTTGAAGTATGGATTACTTCAATCTCTTTATCCATCACCTTCTCTCTTAGAAAGTGATACTGAATCTCAATGTGTTTAGTCCTGGCATGAAAAACAGGATTAGCAGCTAAATATAATGAACTCATATTATCTCCAAATATGATTGGAGTCCTCTGTATAGTATCAAAATTCTTCATTAAAGTCTTTAGCCAAATCACTTCCTTTGCGGCTTCAACCATGCCTTTGTACTCAGCTTCAGTAGAAGACAAAGCAACTGTATGTTGCTTCTTGGAACACCATGAGATTAGCTTATCTCCCACATAACACATGTATCCATAGGTTGACCTTCTGTCATCTGGATTACCTGCCCAATCTGCATCACTGTATATTTTGATATTTGTATCTGAGGTAAACCCATAATACAAACCTTCATTGAGTGTACCCTTAATGTACCTCAACACCTTTTGTCCTGCAATCCAATGTTCTTTCCTTGGACAGTGCATAAATTGAGACAATACTCCTACTGCATATGATAAATCAGGTCTGGTTAAAGTAGCATAGATAAGACTACCAACCAAACTCTGATATTGTCTCACATCCTTGAATTCTTCACCTCCAAACTTACTCAGTTTGTGATTCACCTCCATTGGAGTAGGTGCTATCCGGCAATCATTCATTTTAAACTTGATTAACAAGTTCTTCAAATATCTTTCTTGGGTCACGAATACTCCATGCTGAGTATATGTGATCTCCATACCCAAGAAATAAGACAAGTTTCCCAAGTCACTTATCTTGAACTCCTTTTCCATTTGCTTCTTGAGTCTTTGTATACCTGACTCATCTGTTCCTGTAAGGATTATATCATCAACATATATGCACATGTATATAAAACCATTATCACTTGCTTTTATAAGCAGACTACTATCTGCTTCAGACACCTGAAAACCAAGTTCTTTCAAGAACTTTACAAGTCTATAATTCCACGCTCTTGGCGCTTGCTTCAAGCCATACAAAGCTCTCTTGAGCTTACACACATGTTCTGGATACCTTTTATCTCTGAACCCTTGAGGTTGCTCCATGAACACATCATCTGAAATATATCCATTTAGAAAAGCATTTTTCACATCTAACTGACATAACTTCCAACCTTTACTCGCAGCAACAACTATGAGTGTTCTGATGGTTGTCATCTTTGCTACTGGACTATAAGTCTCATCATAATCAACTCCATATGTTTGAGCAAACCCTTTGACAACAAGTCTAGCTTTGTATCTAGACACACTTCCATCTGCAAATCTTTTGGTCTTGTAGACCCACTTACATCCAATAATCTTCTGGCTATTTGGTTTAGGAACTAAATCCCATGTTTGATTTTCCACCAATACATCATGTTCTTCCTGCATAGCTTTTTCCCATTTTTCCTTACCTTTTGCCTCTTCATATGTAGAAGGGTCTTCATCTGCTTTCACTATGTAAGCATAATCTTTCGTAGCCAAAAATGAAGTATCATAACTATACCTTGTAGGTTGCCATCTATTTCTTGATGACCTTCTGAGTTCTCCAGTCCTTGAGGTTTCTGGTTCTTCACACTCAGGATCAAATCTTGGTCTTTCTTCAACTTCTTCCTGCTCTTCATAATTTTCTTCTTCATCAATTATTTGAACTTTTGATTTACCTTTCTTCTGATTCACTTCTTCTTCATCACCTGTATTGACATTAACTCTTCCTGCATACCAAGAACTTTGCTCATCAAACGTAACATCTTTTGACACCAGAAAATGTTTTGTGGATGGATTCCACAACCTGTATCCCATCTGTCTGTCATCATAACCAATGAAAACATATTTTTCAGCTTTAGGTTCTAATTTGTGTCTTAATTGTGATGGCACATATGCATATGCCACACATCCAAATACTCTGCAATGATCCAGGGTAGGTCTTTTACCCCACCAAGCTTCATATGGTGTCATACCCTGCAAAGCTTTACATGGTAACCTATTAACCAAATAAGTAGCTGTATTAACAGCTTCAGCCCACAAATAATTAGGGCAATTTTTCTCATTCATCATGGACCTTGCAAACTCAACAAGAGTCCTGTTCCTTCTTTCTGCTACACCATTTTGTTGAGGAGAATATCTGCAAGTAACTTCCCTTTTTATACCTGCATTCCATAAGTAGTCACTGAACTCGTTGGAGAAATACTCTCCCCCTCCATCTGATCTTAGTCTCTTCAGTTTATGACCTGTAGTTCTTTCTGCATACGCATGATAATGTTTGAATGTATTGAATACTTCTGACTTATCCTTGATCACATAGATAGTGATCCATCTGGTAGCATCATCAACATAAATCACATAATATCTTGATCCATTTATACTGAAATCCTTTGATGGTCCCCACACATCTGTGTGTACCAGTTCAAGCTTCTCCGAATGCATAAAACCATGCCTGGTATAAGAATTCTTATGAGCCTTACCAAACTGACATGCCTCACATTTGTATATCATATGTTGACCTGCAACATTAGGCAATCCAAGCACTGAACCATTGTTAACCATATCTTTAATACCTCTTTCATTGAAATGTCCAAGCCTTTTGTGCCAAAGATCTAACTCAGAAATTTTTTGTCCTTCATATGTAAACATGGCCTGACCAATGTTACCTTGAATCTTCAGTGTAAACAACCTTCCTTCTTTTTTTCCTAAAACAATCTGTTTATACCCCTGACTGGGATCTTCCACGTATACTCCTTCATTAGTGAATCTTACTTCATATCCTTTTTCAACAATTTGTCCTACACTTATCAAATTCTTAGGAATTGTAGGAACATACAATACCTTACCCAATAAGGTACTGCCGTCTTTGGCTTTCACTGATCCAATCGATTTCACTTTATGCTTTGTGTTGTCACCTGTTTGAACAACATGATTAGAAACTTTATTCTCCAAATCAGTCATCAATGATATGTTTCCACTCAGGTGATTGCTACACCCTGAGTCAATGTAGAAGACTCTTTGATCTTCATTCTGCCTTTCACAAGTAGCATTCAATATTAATGTTGAATCTTCCTTCTGTTCTGAAACATAATTGTAGTAGGTATTGTTATATTGTTGACTTTGGAATCCTCTACCTGCATTTCTTCCAAAGTAACTCCTACCACCTCTTCCTCTGAAATTTCCTCTTTGATTTCTGCCACCTCTTCCTCTTGCATTGTAACTTTGACTATATCCATTATTACTTTGAGTATTGTGCCAACAATCATTAGCTAAATGATTTGTCTTACCACAAATCCAGCAGGCTTTACCTCCATCTTTGTTGTTTCTGCCTTTTCCTCTACCTTTGCCACCTCCTCTTCCTCTTAGGAAGTTGGCTTGGCTAGTTGTTCCTTCATCTTCATTTGCTTGTTGCTTTCCTTTGCTATTCTTCTTTTTATCTTTTGAGTACATTGCATGACCTGCACTCTTGTCACCATCTCCTTTAACATCATTCTCAAATGTTAGCATATGACCTAACAACTGATTTAAATCTGGAGTGAAATGGTCAAGTGATAACTCTGTAGACAAAATAAACGGCTTCCATTTGTCATCACCTCTTAAGCCTGTAAGAATTTGCCTTACCAATTTATCCTCTTCGATATCTTCATCAACATCTCCTAAAGCATCTGCAATATCTTTCATTCTTGTCACATAGTCTGAAACGGACTGAGAAGCCTTCTTCTTGAAGGTTGTAAACTCTGCCCATAAGGATGCCTTCCTTGACTTAGTAGTATTCTGGAAATGCTCCTCCAATGCATTCCAAATGTCCGTTGCACTTTCAAGACCTCGAATATGAGGTAACAAGTAATCATTTACTGCCATATAGATAATGCTTCTAGCTTGCGCATCTTTCTTCATCCAAATTTTCAAATCTGCTAACTCTTCCCTAGTCGGAACACTAGGATCTCTGAACTGTGGCTTTTCTTCTTCTCCTATGATATAAGCTATCAGATCTTTGCTCATAAGATGAGCTTCCATCCTCATTGACCACGCAGGATAGTTTTCCCTATCCAGTTTCTCTATCTGTAGAGAATCTCCCATCTTGTGTCTTCCTGTGTATTGAAATCTTCAATCTTTATGACCAATATATGTACCTTTGCTTCAAATTGAACTCCGTTTGTCTTTCTTGATGTCGTATGATCTCTTCTTCAGGTTTTGCCTTCAAGCTTTCACCTTTTAGTTCTTCGGTTGTTGAATTCTTTGTAACCGCAGCAATCGGGAACCTCCTTTCTTTGATTTTGGTGTCTCCTGCTCTGATACCACTGTAGGAGAGTGTTAATCTCCTTCAGAATAACCTACTCTTGTGATTAGAGCACCTCTATACCAAGAGTAAGTCACAAACTTCTCAACACAAAAGTCTCCTTCAAGTTAAACTTCTTCAAAAGGTTTAGTATAACTTGAGAAATCACCTTCACAAGTTAGCTATGTCTGAAATTGTCATTCTGAACAGTTGACTTCACACCTGTAACTTCTAAGACTTGGTTCTCCTTGAATAGAACCCGTTTAAGCAAAAGCTTCTGATTACGAGTAGCTTATCTTCTAACTTAAAGATTAAACCTTCACTCATGCAAAACTTTAAAGTATGCACTGAGAAATGATCAAAACATTGATTACCGAAAATGCGCCTGTTTCAGTAAACTTTGAACACTCAACACATATGAATGTTTCTACTGACAATTCCAGGTTTCTGTTTACAATCAAACTTTGAAACTTAAGCTATAGATTGATTAACTATAGACTTAGATATCCTCAATAGGATTTCACAAATCATCTATCACAGATGAAAACATACAGAAATTTCGGCGCAGTATTTTTCGATTACTCAGAAAGTTACAGTTGAGTGATGAGAGGAAAACTCAACTAACTTCTCATATGTCTCATGACATCTAACTAACTTCTTATTCTCTTCTCTCTTCCTCATTCTAACTCTCATTCTTCCATCCTATTCATCACTTATTCATCACTTCTCTACACTACGCGCCTCGACATTTTCCAGGTATTTATAGATAAATTTGTACAAGCTTATAACGCGGACTATACTACTGTACATATGTGTACAACTTTTTCCGGTTCTTCTTCCAAGCTTTAAAATTTGTTCTTTTCTTCCTCCTTTTATCTTTCAACTCTTCATGAACTGAAACCTGTAAAAAAACAATCATTTCCGGTAACATTCCGGTGACTTTCCTGTAACCTTCCGGTACTATTCCAGTGACCTTCCGGTACTGTTCCGGTGCCTTCCGGTGACCTTTTTAAGGAAATTTTTGTTGACGTCTCTGCGAACTTAAAGACCTTCAATTGTTGATTGTCTTGCACCAACAGTAACTTTTTGATACTCTGTTAATATATTATTTTCAATCAACTACAATCAGAGGCAAACATGAATCCTTTGCATATCCAATCTTCATTTTTATTTGTCGGGTACCTCTTTCCCACAAGCTGTTACTATAATGGCTGATAATATCTGCCTATGTGTGTATCTATGAATATGTATGTGTGTTGATGTGTCTATGTATGCATGTGTATACGTCATAGTAATTTTGTCAATGTATGAGAGTCTATATGTGCTTGTGCGTATGTGCATGTATGTACATATGTGTGTGATTATATTTATGCTATATATGTATGTACAATGTATGAGAGTCTATAAGTGCTTGTGCGTATGTGCATGTATGTACATATGTGTGATTATTTTTATCCTATATAAAAACCTAAGTTATATCGTAACAAAATAAAGAAAAGGAATAAAAGGAAATTAAGTAGATTCAGTAATGAAAAATAAAACACAAAATGCATACGAGTGTGTGTGTGTGTGTGTTTGTCGTGCGTGAGTTCCGGTGTGTTGTGTACGTGACTTGAGTTGGTGGCGTGTATGCATGTGCATGTGCCATGTGTGTTTGCATGTGTGTGTGTGTTTGTGTATTATTTGAAGTGCAGTGAGGGTTTGCATGCCTTTGTGTGCGTGTGTGTGGATGTGTGTGACTGTTAAGTGAGTGTTTGTTGTGTGCATATCTCTCTGTATATATATATATATATATATATATATATATATATATATATATATATATATATATATATATGTATGTGTGTGTGTGTATGTGTATGTGTGTGCGTGTGTGTATGTGAGCCTATATGCTTGTATATTATCTTTTTTATGTTCTTTTTATGCAAGTTAAAGAGCTAGAAAAGAGGATTGAAGAGGAGAACGGTGGAATAGACATCAATTAAGGGTGTGCAAAGATTTGAAGATGTGCAGAAGAAGTTCATAGAGAGACATTGGTCTATCAACGCATTCCTTGAACCGTATGACAATCGATCATGAATCTATTTTGGAAAATAAAAAATGTAGAGACAAAATTAGTAAGACATTAAAACGTTATCCAACACATGACTGAGATTCAAGTTGATTTGAACGTGTTGACCATTGATGATTGTGCTTTATTGTCGGCAGGTGATTCCAACTATCGTGAGAGGGGCATTGATGTTTCAACTTTATGTGTTGTTGAAGTTCTACTTTATGTACCCTCTGTCTATTGAGGGATCATCCTTAGGTAGTCATAAAATTTCAAAATCCTTTGCACTTCAACCATACCTTTAACAAGAACCAACACATGGATATTGATGCACTTAAGATTTTCCTTGTACTTAAGGACTCAATGCTGTTGAACGTAAAGAACTTTTCACCCAAATTAAAAGTCACGTAAAAAAGCCTAAGTAAGTTGTACAAGTGGTTTGTGTGACATGAAATATAGCGTATATGGTTACTGTAATTTCAAAAATCTATGTGACTAAAGATCACGAATTCCTTGAACTGTGAACTAGGGTAAAGGAGCTATGAAGAAGCTTTACAAAAACATATCAACGAAAAACCTTAATTCTTCAGCAATGAAGCTAGATCCTTTGGACTATAATGAGTACAATTTGTATTAGTTATAAACTCAATAAAATTACTCCATTGAAGCTTTGATGAGATCATGAGATGTGATCATGAACAATAATGGATGGAAGTCTCAAAAAGTCATCCATGAAAATGTGCAGAAAGGTTGTTAACCACTTGCCCAATATCAGATACATCTTTCTATTAAATGAAGCTGCTGCATTTTTCAAACCAAAAGCCATACGGGTATAGACATAAGTGCCCCATGGAGTAACGAAGGTTGTTTTGTCCCTATCATCAGGATGGATCACTATCTGATTGTAGCCACTAAAACCATCCAAGAATCTATACAAAGTGTGCTCAGCTACTTCCTCAAGTACTTGCTCTATGAAGGGCTGAGGAAATCCATCTTAAACAGTTACCTTATTGAAGGCACGAAAATCAACACAGACTCTTATTTTTCCACTATTTTTCTTGGGTACAATAACCATAGAAGAAAGCCGCCTGGAATGTTCTACTGGAACAATTATACCTTCTTCTTCTAGTTTTATAATTTCCAACTTTAGCCCCTCTGCATACTTTGGATTGAGTCAATATGGCTTGCTTCTTGCAGGCGCGGCTCCCTCAACTAAGGGTATTCGGTGTAATTCGAGCTCCTCTGGTATCCCTGTTAGATCTTTGTAGGACCATGCGAAGACATTTTTATAAGCAAAAAGTAAAGAAGCTACCTTTTGCAGTAAAGGGGGATAATGCCATAGCCAAGAGACCAAGTGGACTACTTGAGGGTTCTCTTCATCTCCTAGATCTACTTCTTGAACAAGTGTTTCAGGACTGGTCCTACTTGAGAAATCATTTCCATTGTATACAGGAGTGGAATTTAGCTTATACTCTGCAATATGTTCTCTAGTCCACCCTTGAGGTATATCCAAAAAGGGAAGATCTTCCCTGTATTCACGCTCATAACTTTCCTTCCCTAATACTTTTTTATTTGATGCCCGTTCAAAGATTGTATTCCAGTGCACATTCTCATTCTCTATCTCCTTGTGAACTTCATGGCCTTTTTCTGCAACTCCTTCATCTGCAACTTCTTCCTCTATTTCATTGATTTCCACCGTGCAACACTTTGTACTTTCCATCATCCAATTCAATAACGTATCTTCTTCTTGGGATAAAGAGGGCATTACCTGAATGTCCATAGTATACCCAGTAGTTTTCCCTGAGTCGAATCCTTCTTCCAAATGTAGTTGCAGTTGGCTATTGGTGTTTGTTGATATTCACAGTTTCTTTTTTCCCCAATCTTGCAAAGATTTTGCTTGCCTTAGCCAAGCCCTTCCAGGAGTAAAGGGTAAGAAGTCTCCTGTGGAAGTGCAATAACATCAAAATTTAGAACAAAGTGACAAGCTTGTATGATCATCAGTACCTTTTCGATAATGCCAAGTGGCGCAACCCACTGTTAATATGCTAAGGTAACTGTGAATGGTGCCATCTTGGTGGGGTTGAAATGTAGTTTCTTCATTGTGAAATCTGAAATCAAATTGATGCCAGAGCCTCCATCTATGATCACACCTGTGAGAGCTTTATCCTTTATACAAACATATAAAATTGAGCGTTGGTAGTCTAGCAGAAGTGCAGCTTATCTCCTAGGTATATCATATACCCATGTGTTGACCTTCTATCATCTTGACTTCCTGCCCAGTCTGAGTCACTGCATGCTCTCCGCTTTATATCTGATGTAAAAGGATAATATAATCCTTCCTTTATAGTTCTTTTGATATATCTAAGAACTCTTTGTCCTACAACCCAATATTGATCCTTCGAACAATGCATGAACTATGAGAGAACTCCTACTGCATAACTAAGATCTAGTTTTTTTAGCGTAGCATAAATCAAGCTTCCCACTAAAGATTGATACTTCCTTATATCTTTAAACTCTGCACCATCATATTTACTGAGTTTATGATTTACCTCAAGTGGTGTTGAGGCTTCTTTGCAATTCTCCATGTTAAACTTCTTCAGTAAGTTTAGAAGATACCTTTCTTGTGAAACATATACACCATGATTTGTATATGTAACTTCCATTCGAAGAAAGTATGATAACTTTCCTAGATCACTGATCTGGAACTCTTTTTCAAGCAATCTCTTTACCTCCTTGATTCCTTCATCTGAGGTACCTGTGATTATAATGTCATCTACATAAATGCAAATGTAGATCATACCTTCATCTGTTCTCTTGATGAGTAGACTTGCATCTGCCTTTGAACTTTGGTATCCAAGGTCATTGAGATACTTAACAAGTGTGTAATTCCAAGCTCTTGGAGCTTGCTTCAATCCATAGAGTGCTCTTCTTAATCTGCAAACATGATTTGGGTAACTGGAACTTACAAACCCTTCAGGTTGTTCCATGTAGACCTCATCTGATATATATATCCATTTAGAAATGCATTCTTTATATCCAATTGACTTAGATTCCATCCTTTTGATGCTACTATAGCAATTAGTGTCCTTATGGTTGACATCTTTGCCACTCGACTGAATGTCTCATCATAATCTATGCCATGCGTCTGAGCATAACCTTTAACTACTAGTCTAGCTTTGTATCTGCCTATTCTTCCATCTACAAGCTTCTTAACTTTGTAAACCCATTTATTTCCAATCACTTTCTTACCATTTTGTTTTGGAACAAGTTCCCAAGTCTTGTTCTCCTCAAGCACACTAAACTCCTCCTTCATTGCTTCTTCCCATTTTTCCTTACCTTTTGTTTTACTATAATTCTGAGGCTCTTTATCTTCCTTTACTAAGTAAGCATAGTTTTTCTCAGTCAAATAAGAAGTATCATAGGAATAACTTGTTGGTTTTTTCCTTAATCTGTTTGACCTTCTTGGTTCATACTCTTCATGTGTATCTGAATACACTTCTTCAACAAATCTTGGTGCATCTTCATTTCTCATAACTGATCCATATCTGGATGTACTTGTCTGCATGTGATCTTCATCTACATTTACCTGCATATGTGCCTTTTTCATTTCTTCTTACCTCCTCTTCAAATGTTTCATCATTATGCTCTTTATTTGCATACCAACTCTTTTCTTCATCAAATGTCACATCTCTGGAAACAATAAACTGTTTGGTTAAAGGACTCCATAATCTATAACCCATCTCCTTTTCATCGTATCCGATCAACACATATTTTTCAGCTTTTGGTTCAAGCTTATGTCTAAGTGGTGATGGTACATAAGCATAAGCTTTTGATCCAAACATTTTGCAATGATCAAGTGTTGGTTTCTTACCCCACCAAGCTTCATAAGGGGTCATTCCATTTAAAGCTGCACATGGTAATCTGTTTACAAGATATGTGGCTGTATTTACAGCCTCAACCCAAAGATAGTTTGGACAATTCTTCTCCTTTAAGATTGCTCTGGCAAACTCAACCAGAGTTTGGTTTCTCCTTTCTGCTACTCCATTTTGTTGCGGGGTATACCTGCAAGTTATTTCTCTTTTTATACCTGCATTCCATAGACAATCATTGAATTCTTGAGAAAAATATTATCCTCGTCCATTAGACCTTAGCCTTTTGAGTTTTTTTTCTTGTAAGTCTTTCAGCATATGCATGAAAATGCTTGAAAGCTCCAAACACTTCTGATTTCTCTTTCAAAACATAAAGAGTTATCCATCTTGTTGCATCATCAATAAAAAGAACGTAATACCTTGAGCCACTGATAGATCCTTCTTTTGTTGGTCCCCATACATCTGTATGTATGAGTTCTAGCAAACCATCATGTTTGTAACCCTTCTTCTAAAATGGTAACCTGTGTGCTTTTCCCATCTTACAGGCTTCACATTTGTGAATCATATATTGATATTTCATATTTGGTAATCCTCTTAAGGATTGTTTCTCCACCATAGTTTTGATTCCTTTTTCATTAAAATGTCCTAACCTCTTATGCCAAAGGTCTAATTCTGTAAATACTTCATCACCATGTGTGATCAAGGCTTGACCAACATTCCCGTATAATTTAAGAGTAAAAATTCTACCTTTCTTTTTACCATAGATAATTTGATTGTATCCATTCTCTAGATCTTCAACAAATACTCCTTCATTTGTAAACCTGACTTGAAAGCCTTTTTCTACTATCTGTCCCATGCTGATCAGATTCTTTGGGATTGTTCGAACATACAAAACATTTGTTAGCAAGTCAGCTCCATTCTTACATTTTACTTTTCCAATTGACCGCACATTATGTTTTGTGTTATCACTTGTTTGTACTGTATGATTCGAAATACCTCCTTCTAGTTCTGATAACAATTCTATATTTCTTGACAAATGATTTGAACAGCCAGAGTCAATATAGAATACCTTGATATCTTCATTCTTTGACACACTTATCGAAATCATCATCAATGTTGTATGATTGTCATTCTGTGTATCATTTGCATAGTTGTAGTAGGTAGTGTTGTGAGACTGATTCTGTCCCCAACTTCTTGCTCCACCTCTACCATATCTGCCTCTTTGACTTTGTCTACCTCTTTGATATCTTTCGCTTCTGCCTCTACTATTGTTATTCTGATTCTGACTTGATCCTTGAGAATTATGCGAGCAATCATGAGCCAAATGATTGCTTAATCCACAAATCCAACAATTCTTCATGTTGTTATTTTGATTATCTCTTCTTTTTGTATTACCTCTACTTTTACTTCTGACATTACCTCTTCCTCTTGCATAATTTGCTTGAGTAGTCATCTCTTCTTCATCATTTTCTTTACCTTTATCACCTTTCTTCTTAGTCTTTGCATACATAACAGAACTATGTCCTTTATCTCCATCTATCTTCAAATCTTGCTCAAATGTTAGCATTAGTCCAAGCAATTGATTTAGATCTGATACAAAATGATTTAATGAAAGTTAGAGTACGAAAGGTTTCCACCTTTCATCTCCTCTCAATCCTGCAAGGACTTGCGCTAGTTACCTATGGTCTTCAATATCCTCATCAATAGATCCAAGACTATGTGCCAAGTCCTGCATCTTAGTGACATAATCACTAATGCTTTGACTTTGCTTTTTCTTGAACGTTGTAAACTCTGACCATAAGCTAGCCTTCCTGGCTTTCGTAGTGTTTTGGAAATGATCTTCCAATGCACTCCATATATCTTCCGCTTTTTCCAAGCGTCTAATATGTGGTAGTAGATGATCTGTAATGGTATTGTAGAGATAAGCTCTTACCGTTGCATCTTTCTTCTGCCACAACATTAAGGCTTCTAACTCTTCTTTCTTTGGTTGACTATCGTCTCCAAAAGTAGGCTTCTTTTCTACTCCTGTTATATATATCATTAAGTCCTTACTCATAAGTAAAGCTTCCATTCGCATTAATCATGCGAGATAATTGTCTCTATCCAATTTTTCAATAGAAATGTGATATGCCATCCTCTTTTTGTTTTTCTTGCTGTCGATGAGTATAATGTTAAAAGATTTTACCTTTCATAAACCTTTACCCTTGAGAATGACTTCGGGATGCTTCTTTGATGCCATTTGTTGTTGATCACCTCAGCCTTCACCTTTCTTATGAAGAATTCTTTAAATTCTCTTGTGTCTTCACTTCTGTTTACTCTTGAGGACCTTTCTGCTCATCATAATCTTTCTCCTCTAATACCACTTGTTGATGCGACGAAAGCTGAACTTAGCTGCAAAATTCTCCACACCACAAGAACTAAGCTAGAGTGATACTAGAACACCTCTATAATCATCAGTAGCTTAGCAACCTTTCTGAAATAGAAAGTTTTATAATTGTATTTAGTGAAATCTGAAAAATTCACTTTACAGAAACTTTGCCTTTTCTTCAGGCTTCAATTCTAATATAATTTGCTTCAATCTTTCCAATTCTTCATTTGCTTACTGTTAGATATTCTTTTTGCCACTTAGATGTGTCGAACCTGTGTTTTTAACTCACTGAAATATCACTGGAACTTCACCGGACTGTTATCGGACTCTCACCTTAATTGCACTAGAATTTACCGAAATCAACTGCAATTCTGATTGTAGTTACTTCAAATGATTGTAGATGAAGTAAGGAAGTAATACCTCAGCTTCTTTCAGTGAATGAACTCTATCTGTAGTTTGAGAAGAAAATTCACCAGTTTTGGATGTCTTTACTGCCAGACATAGTACTGTGTGTACGTGTTTCGTTTCACAAAACTCTTTTGATCAGTTTGTAGTTGAGACGTGTAGCTTGAAGATAAGCTATCACTCATAAAAAACTTTACACTATACTGTGAGATCTAACGTTTAGAAGTACTGTAAAATGTGCACTGAGAAAACCGTAACTGTTACCTAACTTTCACACTAACATGAAATCACTTAGACTTTTTCACACAAGAAGAATGTGCGCAAATCTTTCCACAGAAACATGTGTTTTCTATTAGAGAAGATGTGTACAAAATGGCTTAGCCACACTTTGCTCATAGCCATGGAAAACTCTCCTATGCTGAGTAGTTTCTCCTTACCATCTCTCTTAGATGAATATGTGACTGTTCAGATTCTATTATTCATCTCTACATATGTGCACTTTCTAAGCCTCTCCCTCTGGCTAACTCAAGCTCTCTCTACAGCCTCTTCTGTATCCTTAACAGACTCTACGTCTCTCTACATATTACAACCTTCTAACTCATATATGTATATATATATATATATATATATATATATATATATATATATATATATATATATATATATATATATATATATATATATATATATATATATATATATATATATATATATATATATATATATATATATATATATATATATATATATATATATATATATATATATATATATATATATACATATTTGTTTCGAGATTCAAAACTCCTAATTCGTGAAGTTTCTATGAACTATATTATAGTCATGAATATGTCCCTTCACTAAGGTTTAATTTTCTGAATGCTTTGTTTCTACTTCTTTTCGTCTTCCTTCATTCTTCATATATCTTCATGCCTTTTATGTCTAATAAGTGAGTGATTCTTCAACAAAGAAGGCATTATATGGTTTAAAGCAAGCACCACATGCTTGGTATGAAAAGATACATGCCTATCTGATTGCACATGGTTTTGAGAACAGTCCAACTGAAATCACCTTATATGTTAAGCATGCTAATGATGTGCTTGTGATCATTGTTTTCTATGTTGATGACATGCTGCTCACTGGTCCAATTGAGAAGCATATTGCTGATTTTAAGGCAGATTTGCATGCCTCATTTGAGATGTCTGATTTGGGGAATTTGCATCATTATTTGGGCATTCAGTTTATGCACGTTGATGGTGGAATGGCTTTGTGTCAAACGAAATATATTTACACATTATTGTAGCGTTTTGGCCTTGAAGACTGTAAACCTATTGCCACTCCTATGGAAACAGGTTTACGACTGAGTCTTCATGATGCTCGAGATGCATTTGATGTTGTTCTCTATCAGCACGTTGTTGGATGCTTGATTTACTTATGCATTACTCGGCCAGATATTCAGTTTTCTATCTCACAGATGAGCAGGTTTAGGCATTGCTCAGGAATAAGCATTGACAGGTGGTTAAGCACATCTTTCGCTACTTGAATGGTACACAGATACTTGGTTTGTTTTATCCCAAGGGGGGATCACTACCGCCAGATTTGCATGCTTTTTCTGACTCTGATTGGGCTGGTTGCTATGACACAAGTGTGTCCACTAGTGGCTTTTGCTTCATGCTTGGTAGATCATCTATATCTTGGTTGAGCAAGAAGCAGCCTATTGTGGCCACTTCCAGTTGTGAGGCTGAGTATAGGGCAGCTTTCACAGTGATTGTTGAGTGTGTGTGGCTTAGATGCCTTATGCCTGATTTGGGTGTTGGTCAGTCTTCTACCACCACCATCTTCACTGACAATGAGAGCGCATTGACAGTTGCAAGGAACCCTGTGTTCGATGTTTGCACTAAGCACATTGAGGTGCATTATCATTATGTCATGGAGAGGTTCTCTGCTGGGGAGATGAGTTTGGCATATGTGCCCACGTAGGAGAACATTGTAGACCTTTTCACGAAGGCTTTGCCTAGGGAGAAGTTTATAGCTTTTTGCAAAGCTTTGGGCTTACTTCCTTTTGATGAGTGATCTCCACATAGCTTGGCACTTCCTTATACATGAGTGCGAGCTACTTGTTCACCGCATCACTCCCAGGGGGGATTGGTTGATATATTTAGGTAGTGATGTGTGTAAACACCCTAGGACCATCGCGGCACTTTTTTCCCTCTTTAGGAGGTTTTTTCCCCGGCCTTGTATATATGCCTATTGCCCTAATGGGCTACTTATCTTTGTACATTCTCTAGTAATGCATTCAGTATTGTGTGTTGTGCTCCAAGCTTCTTCTTCTTTGTTGTGATGTTCATGTGCTTCCGCAGATGTCTAACTACAATAGGATGGTGTGTTCACAGGGTCACGGGATGGTAGGTTCCCGGGGTCACGCGATGGTGGGTTCGGGGGGTTGTTGGATGGTGGGTTCGTGGAGTCGCAAGATGATGGGTTCACGGGG
Source organism: Ceratopteris richardii (assembly GCA_020310875.1). Lineage (NCBI taxonomy): Eukaryota > Viridiplantae > Streptophyta > Polypodiopsida > Polypodiales > Pteridaceae > Ceratopteris > Ceratopteris richardii. Next base: position 174,005,181 of record CM035418.1, on the reverse strand, counting down.
TCGCAGGATGGTGTAGTAATAGGGCCATAGGATGGTAGGTTCGCAAGATGGTGGGTTCGTGGGGTCGCACGATGGTGGGTTCACGGGGTCACATGATGGTGGTTTCAGAGGGTCGTGGGATGGTGGGTTCGTAGATTCACGGGATGGTGGCTTCACGGAGTCCCAAGATGGTGGGTTCATAGGATTGCAGGATGGTGGGTTAATGGGGTCGTGGCTTGGTGGGTTTGTGGGGTCATGGGATAGTGGGTTCATGTGATCACGGGATGGTGGGTTCGCGGGTGGCAGGATGGTGGGTTTGCGGGGTCGCAAAATGGTATATTCGTGGGTTCACGAGATGGTGGGTTTGTGGAATTGCTGGATGATGGGTTTGCAAGATGGTGGGTTCACCGGATGGTGGGTTCGTGGGATGGTGGGTTGGAGGAGCCGCGGGGTGGTGGGTTCACGGAGTCGCATGGCGATGGGTTTGCAGAGTCATGGGGCAGTGGGTTTGCGGAGTCACGGGGCAGTGGGTTCACACGATCGTGGGATGGTGGGTTCACGCGGTCATGGAATGGTGGCTTCCCTGGATCGTGGGATGGTGGGTTTGCGGGGTCATGGGATGGTGGGTTCGCGGGGTCGTGAGATGGTGGGTTCAGAGGATCACAAGATGGTGGGTTCGCAGGGTCGCAGGATGGTGGGTTCGCACAAAGCCTTCTCCAATATTGTTGACATACGGCTTTAGATCATATACTTGCTGATGAGGTCTTTGTTGTCCTTGCCGTCGATCCTAAGCCCCTCATGTTTCTTGAAGTTATTTGTTTCTCAAATAGAAAAATGGTATGTCCCACATTCTACATTGGAAACAACTCGAGCCTTAACCTATGTGGTATGAGGGCTGTTATAACCATATAGGTATGAGGGCTGTTATAACCATTGTTGTGCTGAGGATATAATTGAGTAGAACTGGCACCAAGGAAAGGATAAGAGTCGTGGTACATTGATTGGTGAAACAAAGCTCTGCTCTACATCCCTATTGAGGATATTGCGTATTATGCATGTCTCTCGTCTTCCCCAAGAATTTACTGTAGAGACATGCTACTGGGTGAATGTATTCATCTTTACATCCCTTCTTGGCAGGTCCTTATCTAAAAATTTCTAAACTACTGTTGTGCCAGGTGAAATGCTTACTTATTTCAGAACGACAGATTAATAATTCAGAATGCATTTTTCTATTTGAAAACCTTTTTTTTTTGAATGGAGGTTCGGTCGAGGCCTACTTCCCCAGGCTTTAATTTTGAAATTGCAAGTGTACAAAGAAGGGCATAGTACCCACGGGACCCCTCTTATCCCACAAGAATAGGGGTTCAGATAAGTGGGTTTAGCGGTGGTTAAAACTCCCACGGGGCAAAATATACGGTGGCACATCAGCCACATGTTACATCATTCCAAGGTTTACATGTCCCTCATAGGTGCCGTTAACAAGGGTTGAACCCTCACTCCCGCCTCAAGAGGCAAGAGGCCCAGACATCGATGAATCAATTAAATAAGTCTATCTTGGAATTTGACGCTTTCTAGAAGCCATGACAACAGCAGGAACTCGTTTATCGATCTATTCGCTTGACAGACTGAACGTGCTGTATTTTACATGGGACTATGATTTTAGTCAATCGTAACATTATTTAGAACTTTCAATCTAGAATACACTTTATTCTCAAAAAGTACAGAGTTCATCACGCATATGGGGCACAGAAAGCACGATAACTCGAGCTCAATATCGAGAAAGAAAGCCGCAATCGAGCAGAAAGAAGCGGTACCAGCTAGCAGTCCTCGAGGGTTCTGTGTTATTTAATATTTTGGCCTGCTGCAATGGATTCCTTAAGCTTATCCTCTGTGTGTGTGTGTGTGCGCGCGCGCGCGTATGTACCTGTGAGTATAGAGAGAAAGACGGAGAAAATCTCTACTCTTTATAACTATATTTGTGTTTCAATGACTGTATGATGAGCCACGTGAGAACTTGCCACTTTGTGGCATTTGTCTCTTTTTATTTGATTGATTTAGGTAACAGCTAGCAAGCCTCGAAGGTTCTGTGTATATTTAATATTTTGGCCTGCTGCATTGGATTCCTGAAGCTTATCCCTCTATGTGTGTGCGTATGTAACTGTGAATCTAAAGAGAGATAGATAATACCTCTAATCTTTATAATTATATTTGTGCTTCAATGATTGTATGATAAGCCACGTGAGAACTTGCTACTTTGTGGCATTTGGCTCTTTTTATTCAATTGGTTTAGGTTCACAGTGATTAAGAGAATTTGCTCTCATTTCAGTTTCTTAGGTACGCTCTTTTCCTTTTTTTTTTTTCGAGGAAACAGTCTTTTGCCTTTGAATGAAATCATATCCACATTTGAATTGATCTCGAAAATACATCTATTTCGCAAATATTTTTACATACTGTTTTTTCTTTCTAATCATGTATACGAAGATGTCGCATCGGTCTCGCATCGAAAAATAAGCGGGCATCAAAATACTTTATTGAAACGTTCTAACAGATCTTTCAAATTAAAAATTAGACAAGTACACACACACACACACACATATATATATATATATATATATATATATATATATATATATATATATATATATATATATATATATATATATATATATATATATATATATTCCAATCAAATATTCAAAACTGGACTTTTCATCCCGCACATGGAAAATGTAAAAATCCTTGCTATTATGAAGAGATTTGATCTAGATAATCATGTTATCTGCTAGAACGCTAATCAGTTTCAAAGTGCATTGATCTTTGAAGAATGAAAGGTACATGCCTTTCCACTATTATACACCATCGTTTAAAAAGAATACATCATGTTATCACTGAAATGAATGATTGATTTTTCGACGAGGCTAAAGGGGGAAACATGACTATTTTCTATCCTTTTGTTCCTGCGAAGAAACCATATAAAATTACACTAACTAAAGTGTGAGATTTCCTACGTCCTTAGACATGCAGCCAAGACTGAAGGTTTGAAGGGTATTATGGTGAATGTTGGGATTATAGAATTGTACTTCATCTCTTGTGTCCACAAGCTTTCGAGATATGTCATGAATAGCACGTTATAGAATGAAGTACATGTGCTATTTTAAGTTATTTCAATGTCGTAGAAAAGTAATCTTAGTTCTGAAAAAACGCGAACGCTTCCGTGAATCTTACCTTCTGAATATAAAATTATTTTGGGCTTACGTTTACTGTTTCCTCTTTTAATGTTGACAAGACTACAGATAACTACATTAGTTTTTTTGGGTTTCTGAGTCATGGTCTTGGAGTCTTTCTAAATGTCAGAATTTAATAGACATGATTTCCGTGGATCTATGGCGAACATAGATAACCGATGAGAGAAAATGTCATCTCATCTGTCTTTCTGATGTGACCAAGGAGCGCATAGGCATGCTCTACCTCAGATTCTCAAAAAATTTAATAGTGTCTAAGTTACAAACATCTCCAACATTTTGCTGCTTTCTTAGGCATTTGATATTCTTGAAAAGACACAACCGAGAAAGTATCTTGTCAGACTAATTCCTCGAAAACTATACTGTTTCTGGCTTGTAGGGGTTCTGCCTGATGACGTTTAATGACTATTTCTTTGTTATCGGAAGCTTTGATGAAAAGGTTGCAAATGTCTGTACAAAGAAATTATGACGTAGAATATCTTTTTGTTCTTGTGGGTTTCTATCCACCTGTCCCTTATCTGTAAGGTATAACATCAGATAGAAAATATTATAGTGCTCCTGGACCGTGGATCCTCGACTTTCCCATAAATTTAGAAATTTTTCTCCTGTAAGAGCGATGCAAATTGCTGTTCACGTTAGCGAAAACAATGTCTTTTGTTCTTCTACATTATTTTCAGCATAATAGTATTTCCTATTTGTTCAAGTTATAGGACAGGTCGCAAATGTCTTTATGTTTAGTGATGGACAATGTCAAACGAGAATCCTAGTCCATAAAATATCTGTTAAGTTTTTCTACCTTTCTCTATGGATGTTGTCAAATGGCTATTTTTATTCCTAATCACATATAGGTAGGGGAATGGCAATTTACAAGTGAAGAAGAGGAGAGCGCAGAAGGTGTCGACAATGACAGTGTGAATTGAAGCGGATGCTTTTCTTTATCCTTGGAATTCATATTAAGCCCAAGAAAGCTAGCATGTAGCTCCTGATCGAGACTAAGTCACAAAATTTAGAAACTCCTTCAAGAACACAAGAAGGAAAGTTACTCATAGTGTAACTAGTCTTCCTTCATCAACATCACTATTAGGGAAGAAGACAGCCGAGTAGACTTAGAAACCATAATATCAGTATTAAACTTACTCCTCCTTTCGGTATTAGCACATGAGGATTAACACATGAGGATCATGATGAGCATGCCATACGGTTTTTAGCCTATGTAAAGAAGGGGGCTAATGTGGAGGGCACATGCTTTCTTGACAATCTTCCCGACAACATTGGAAGTGCAAACCATTTTTCTACTTCGAACCTAATGGATGATGCTTTCAATGAAGAAATCAAGCAAGCTAATAAAACAAAAAAAGCATAATTGAAAATTTTGAGATCTTACACCCGAGTGTTGGGAAGAGGACTCATGAATTTTTTAGTAGAGCCAGAGCCCTTATAACCAAAACACAAGACCATTCCCATGACTTCATTTTTCGAAAGGTGACTTGCTACCTTAGTGTCCACCATATGCAAGGTAAAGGAATTTTTGCTCACTATGGCAATGATTGATGCATTCATAACCACGACAATAAGGTTGGAGGGAATTCAAGAGCTATATGGAGTGAGGTCTTGTAGCGTTCCATATTCCATGAGATTAGAGGAAGCTATGGCCAAATGATGAAAGAGATCAACAACTTAATGAAGAATAAACCCTCTAAGGAAGAAGAGAGTGTACTAGCACAACTATGGTTTCAGATTGAAAGCTACGAAAAGAATAGTATGCCTAGTCAAAAGAGATTATACAACTCCATCACAAGCAAGAAGAAATTCATGTAGGAAACAAGGACATGGGTTAAGTGAATGCCCATTCTTAAATGTAATTCACCAATTATAAGATACTCTTAGTGATGAAGCCCAACAGTTGCATTCATGAAAGATTCCTACACAAACACATTCGGGACAAAGACCATCCCAAATAGGGCATCTTCCACCACCACCACCACCAAATGTAATGGTTGCAGAGCTAACACGAGGTAATACTCATAACCCACATCCTCAAGGCAATTTTGGAAATGGGTAGAGAATTTCAATCATTTGCTTTAGGTGTGGACAGTGTGAACATTAGCAAAGTGAATCTCATTCGCTAGAGGATTCTCCTTCATGAAGAACTTTCCCACAACCATGAGACCACTATACTATGTGTTCCACATCAAGATAACATATATAGATGATCTCCCTAGATAAAGAAGAATTTGTGGATGAAACCACTATTCCATAAAAATTTCTAGGGTAGTACACTTAGAAGAAATTAAATCTATGTTTATGTAAATAAGTAGCAAGGGAATGCTACCTCATGACGAACCTAGTATGGAGTTCACTATGCATGGAGTGATGAAAAAAACAAAAATGTATAAGAGGCATGCATATTCCGAATGGAGATATCCAATGAAGAGAATATCTTACAAACAAAAGTGAAGCAATTTGACAAGCATATAGCAAGGCCCAAAAAGATTTTGAGGAATTTCGAATTCCCCATGTCCCTACGGTGTTAGAGGTTTTGAGATTATTGAAATAAATAAAGAAGGAGGAGAGTTTGTTTGGTCTATTAAAAGTATATTCAAGATTCATATCAAACGTTTTACACATCAGAGATGACGTCTACACATCCACTTTAGTTGCAAAGACATACTTTGTGTGGAGGATGGTGGTATTGTTGGAGTTAGACGTCTACGGAAGCACGCGAACAACACAAGGAAGAAGAAGAAGCTTGGAGCACAACACACAAAACTGAATGTATTACTAGAGAATGTACAAAGATAAGTAGCCCATTAGGGCAATAGGTGTATATACAAGCCGGGGGAGGAAAACCTCCTAAAGAGGGAAAAAAGTGTCGCGGCGGTCCTAGAGTGTTCACACACATCACCACCTAAATATATCAACAAATTCCCCCTGGGAGTGATGCGTTGAACAAGTAGTTGGCACTCATGTATAAGGAAGTACCAAGCTATGTGGAAATCACTCCACAAAAGGAAGTAAGCCCAAAGCTTTGCGGAAAGCTTCAAACTTCTCCCTAGGCAGAGCCTTTGTGAAAAGGTTTGCATTGTTCTCCTGCGTGGGCACATATGCCAAGCTCATCTCCCCAACAGAGAACCTCTTCCTAACATAGTGATAATGCACCTCAATGTGCTTAGTGCGAGCATGGAACACAGGGTTCCTCACAACTGCCAATGCGCTCTGACTCCTCAGTGAAGATGGTCGTGGCAGAAGTCTGACCAACACCCAAATCAGCCATAAGGCATCTGAGCCACACACACTCAACAGTCGCTGTGAAAGCTGCCCTATACTCAACCTTACAACTGGAAGTGGACAGAGTAGGCTCCTTCTTGCTCAACCAAGATATACGTGAGCTACCAAGCATGAAGCAAAAGCCACTAGTGGACACACGAGTGTCATAGCAACAAGCCCAATCAAAGTCAGAAAAAGCATGAAAATTTGGTGGTAGTGATCCCCCCTTGGGATAAAACAACCCAAGAAGTTGAGTACCACTCAAATAGCGAAAGATGTGCTTAACTTCCTACCAATGCTTGACTCCTTGGCAATGCATAAACCTACTCATCTGTGAAACAACAAACTGAATATTTGGCCGAGTAATGCAAAGGTAAATCAAGCATCCAACAACCTGCTAATAGAGAACAACATCAAATGCATCTCCTGCATCATGAAGACTCAATCGTAAACCTGTCTCCATAGGAGTAGCAATAGGCTTATAGTCTTCAAGGCCAAAACGCTGTTGGTGCAATTCAAGCCTTCACAATTTGGCTTGGATTACTTCATGAAGACACTATTTGAAGGAAGGATCATAGGAACTTATGCTTATAAGTTCTTACCATTTTATCTCTTGTAAAAGTCTAAATGACTTGGCATTCTTATGTAATCACTTACCTAATAGATTCATGGAATATTAGATGGTATAAGTTGAGAGAATATCTCCCTACTTTTAGAGGAGTGATTATAGGAAGTCTTAGATTTGAATTTGAAATTCAAATCAACTTCCAATTCATATAAAAGTGAGAAGAAAACTCGCGGGCTGAGTGAGAGAGATCCCGAGCTTCATTTCTGCTAGTATTGAGTGTGTGAGCTCTACTCCATAGCCTACACATCTAAGTACCATTTGGCAATGTCTATCATGCCAATGGGAATGTACATCAATGTGAATTAATACATATATTTACACCTATCACTTCTGTGTTCTCTGAGTATACTACTTCAAGTAAGTCAACTTCAAAGAGGCATATCTCAGTGCCTAGTTCACCAAACCAAGTGATTCAAAGCTTCGTGGATCCAGCTCAAAGCATACTACAAGCATACAAAGTTTGAAGCAACTTGGTTCAGCCAATCTCGAGAAATTGCCGTCGAAGTGCTCACTAGTATTTGTCTGCATACTTCCTAAAAAGTCGGGGGTGTCCATAATTTTGCTAAAGTTATTTCTCCTAGTAGAGTTTATCGTTTTATCTCATTCCACTTGCAAATGGTAGCTTACTAAGCTAATAGAATACCTCTAGAAGGAATTTTGCCAATTGTAAGTGTATTGGTCATACTGAGTGAAAGACTGAGCAGGTGTCAATATCAAAATAGCAAGTTTTCTTAGATTTGTGAAGTATCAAGTAGTCTGTTTTGATTTGATCACTACACACATCATTTGCAAAGTACATATATGATCTCTTGGTATCATTTGGAAGCTAAGGGTGTCAACTAATCATATCTGGAGTCACTGAGGGCTGGTGCAAAGTAGGATTAGCAGCACCTACTCAATCTTTTGAAGGATCCACCCATCTTTCCCAACAGTGGTATCAGAGCAAACAAGGTAACATGGGAGATGGTTTTCCTTCATTCATTGACAAATTGGACAGGAACAATTATCAAGCTTGGTCTCTAAGGATGAAGACCTATCCAGAAGGAAGAAGTCTGTTTGGATTCATCTCAGGAGATGAGGAATTGCCCTCATTCAAAGCAAGGGGTCTACCCACCAAGGAAGAACAAGAAAGGCTTAATACATGGTGTGCAAAAGATGCATTGGCAAGGTCTTATCTTCTTAACTCTATATCCGATTTCCTTTTACCTCACATCAGGAATTGTAAGACTTCCCAAGAAACTTGGGAAACCTTGTCATCATATTTTTCATCTAATACAAGGGCCAGGAAGAATCAATTGTGGATTGAATTCACAACCCTTAGGAAGCAACCAAAGCAATCAGTCTCAGAATTTGTGACCAAGATCAAGGATGTGGCAGACCAATTAGCAAGCATAGGAGAGGAGATTGAAGAGGAACAAATAGTATGGCAAGTAACCAATGGACTAAAAGCAGATGATAAGTGGGAAAGCTTTACCACTGCAATGGATCTCTACATGGATATGCATACCCCAGATCTCACAACTTTGATGGGCCAACTATTCACACATGAAGCAGAGTTCACAAAGGTTGGAGATACATCTAAAGGTAACACTCCTTCTGCCCTATATACTGATAAAAAGGTTAAAGACAAAGGTAAAGGTAAAAAGCAAGAGGATGAAGGTTCTACCTCCCAAGCCAACTATGCAGGGAGAGGTAGATCTTCAAGAGGCAGGGGCAGAGGAGGTAAGCAAGGTAGGGGGAGACCCTACAATTCATCACCATGCAATATTTGTGGATTGTCTAACCACACCACAGATGAGTGCTACAGAAACTACAAAAATCATAGAGGAAGAGGCTACTCAAAAGGTGGATACTCGCAAGGTAGAGGAAGGTTCAACCAACACCAAAGCTACAATGGCTACAACAATAACTACAACAACAATCACAACAACAACTATAATGGTAACTACCAAGGAGGATTCAGAAATAGGAAAGACTACAACAACTACACAGAGGAGCAAGATGACTCCCTATTGATCATGAATATGACTTCCAAGTTAGGTATCAATGATGATCATCTGTTTTATATTGATTCAGGGTGTTCTAATCATGTAGCTGGCAATGTGGCACTACTCTCTGATCTTGAGGAACCCAAGGGCAAACATCAAGTACAGACAGGTGATGATACTAAGCATTCTGTAGTAAAGATTGGAAATGTAAAAACTTGTGATGGTAACCACAACCTATTGAGCAGGGTACTTTATGTACCAACCATTACCAAAAACTTGATGAGTGTTGGTCAGATTGTGGAGAAAGGTTTGGAGGTCAGGTTCAATCATCATGGAGCATATGTAGAGGACCCAAGACATGGATTCAAAAGGATAGCCAAGGGAGAAAAATCAGGTAGATTATTCACTTTTGAGCTAGAAGACACCAAAAACATTGCTTTATACAATTACAAGGATCAAACACTTTCAGAATTAGAAATATGGCACAAGAGATTAGGTCACATAGGTGAAAAGACCTTGAAGCAAATGAGTAAAGATCAATGTGTGCTTGGAATACCTAATGTATCCAAGCAACACATGATTTACAAGTGTGGTGCTTGTCAATTTGGTAAGTCTCACAGGTTACCTTATACAAGGAAAAGTTTTATGCATGAAGACTACCTAGACTTGGTGCACACAGATGTTTGGGGACCTAGCAAGGATCCCTCCATTTCAGGATCAAGGTACTATGTGTCTTTCATTGATGATTATAGCAGATGGACTGTGTTATACTTTATGAAGCACAAGGATGAAGTGTTTAATTGTTTCAAAAGATATCTTGCACTAGTTGAAAATCAAATAGGAAGGAACTTGAAGAAGCTAAGGTCAGATGGAGGAGGAGAATACTTCTCTAATGAGTTTGAAGATTTCTTGCAGGAAAGAGGCATCAAAAGGGAGATAACCACAAGGTACTCACCTGAACAAAATGGGGTAGCTAAAAGAAGGAATAGACTAATTGTTGAAACAACTAGGTCTATGCTTAATGAAAAGAAGTTGCCAAATTATCTTTGGGCATAGAGTGTATCTACTGCCACCTATCTCATAAATAGGTTGCCATCAAAATCACTTGATGGAATGACACCTTATGAAGCTTGGCATGGTAAGAGACCATCATTGGATCATTGCAAAATTTTTGGTTGTGTAGCATATGTGCATATTCCCTCACAGGTAAGGGGAAAGCTAGACCCTAAAGCAGAAAAATGTATTTTTATTGGTTATGACTTGAATAAAAAAGGGTACAGATTCTACAACCCAACCAATAAAGGGTTCAAGGTAAGCAGAGATGTCATCTTTGATGAGAATGACTCATGGTATGAGAATGAATGCAGGAAGGTTAGTCTACCTTATGATTTGGAAGAAGAGTTTCCAAAACTGTCAAAGGAAGAACCAATCCAGAAGGAAGACTCAAGTTCAGAAGATGATGACACAATCAATCTTGAAGAATTCAAGACATGGAAGTCCAGAGGAATGATGAAGATGAAGAAGCTTGAGGATATACCAGAATCTTCAAATCAAGCAAAGAGGAGATCTCTGAGAGAAAGTAAGAAGCCTATCCGATATGGGTATGATACATCTCTTGTAACTAAGCATTCAATTTATCTTGTAAAGGACTTGTTAAGTGAAGAACCAGGTTCATATGAAGAGGCAATCACCAAACCAGAATGGAAAGGTGCTATGGATGAAGAAATAGAAGCTCTCAAGGAGAGTGACTCATGGGACTTGGTACCCAAGAAGGACTTTATGAAAGTGATAGGATCCAGATGGATCTACAAACTAAAGAGGAACTCTGATGGTACAATCAACAGGTACAAAGCTAGGTTGGTAGCCAAGGGTTTTGCACAAACCCAAGGCATTGATTATGAGGAGACATTTTCTCCTGTGGCTAAGATGCCAACAATCAGAGTATTGGTGAGTGTAGCTGCATCCAAGAGTTGGAACATGTACCAATTAGATGTCAAGAATGCTTTCTTGAATTGATGGATATCTGAAGAAGTCTACATGTCACAACCACCTGGCTATGAAGATCCCAAGAAGGTAAATTATGTTTGTAAATTGAAGAAGGCTCTATATGGATTGAAGCAGGCACCTAGAGCATGGAACTACAGGCTGACAACATACCTCCAAGACCAAGGGTTTACTATGAGCAAGGCAGACACTTCATTGTTTATCAAAAGGAGCAATTCATGGGTAATCTATCTCTGTGTTTATGTTGATGACATCATCATTACAGGTAATGATGTCCAAGGAATCAGAAGCATCAAAAATCAGATGATGAAGGAGTTCAAGATCAATGATCTTGGATTATTGAAATACTTTCTAGGACTTGAATTGGTTTATACTAATTCAAGTATATATATCACTCAGAAGAAGTATGTGCAGGACATGTTAAAGAAGTTTGGGTTGCATGATGCAAAAGTCTCAAGTACTCCAATGGAGGTCAACCTAAAGCTAAGTGTTCATGAAGGGGATGAAGTCCAAGACATTACAGGATATCAAAGTATGGTAGGTAGTTTGAATTATGCTACCTTGACCAGAATTGACATAGCATATGGAGTTAGTGTGCTAAGTCAATTCATGCACAAATCAAGGGTACCTCACCTTGAGGCTGCAAAGAAGATCTTGAAAACTCAGAACCATGGTTTGTACTTTCCTTATACATCAGATATTGATATTAAGGTATATTCAGATGCAGATTGGGCAGGATGCAAAGATGATAGGAGGAGCACATCAGGATACTTATCTTTTGCAGGTGATAAACCTATTTCTTGGTCAGCCAAGAAGCAACCAATAGTGGCATTGTCATCCACTGAAGCAGAGTATAGAGGGCTAGCCAATGCCACTCAAGAAGCTATTTGGTTAAAGCTTTTGTATACAGAGTTAGGCCTATACACTAGGCCCCCAATTATCTTTGGAGACAACACAAGTTCTCTTCACCTTGCAGCTAATCCAATATATCATGCTAGGACAAAACACATAGAGGTTCATTACCACTATGTGAGAGAGAAGTTACTAAGCAAGGACATTTAGTTGATCTATGTGTCTACTAATATGCAATGTGCAGATTTACTCACTCAAGCTTTGGATGGAAACAAATTATGCAGATTCAAAAACATGATTGGATTGCAGGATGTGATTGAAGAATGAAGATGAAGACTTAAGCCAAAATGTTTGGCTTGAGGGGGAGCTGTTGGTGCAATTCAAGCCTTCACAATTTGGCTTGGATTACTTCATGAAGACACCATTTGAAGGAAGGATCATAGGAACTTATGCTTATAAGTTCTTACCATTTTATCTCTTGTAAAAGTCTAAATGACTTGGCATTCTTATGTAATCACTTACCTAATAGATTCGTGGAATATTAGATGGTATAAGTTGAGAGAATATCTCCCTAATTTTAGAGGAGTGATTATAGGAAGTCTTAGATTTGAATTTTAAATTCAAATCAACTTCCAATTCATATAAAAGTGAGAAGAAAACTCGCGGGCTGAGTGAGAGAGATCCCGAGCTTCATTTCTGCTAGTATTGAGTGTGTGAGCTCTACTCCATAGCCTACACATCTGAGTACCATTTGGCAATGTCTATCATGCCAATGGGAATGTACATCAATGTGAATTAATACATATATTTACACCTATCACTTCTGTGTTCTCTGAGTATACTACTTCAAGTCAGTCAACTTCAAAGAGGCATATCTCAGTGCCTACTTCACCAAATCAAGTGATTCAAAGCTTCGTGGATCTAGCTCAAAGCATACTACAGGCATACAAAGTTTGAAGCAACTTGGCTCAGCCAATCTCAAGAAATTGCCGTCGAAGTGCTCACTGGTATTTGTCTGCATACTTCCTAAAAAGTCGGGGGTGTCCATAATTTTGCTAAAGTTATTTCTCCTAGTATAGTTTATCATTTTATCTCATTCTACTTGAAAATGGTAGCTTACTAAGCTAATAGAATACCTCTAGAAGGAATTTTGCCAATTGTAAGTGTACTGGTCATACTGAGTGAAAGACTGAGCAGGTGTCAATACCAAAATAACAAGTTTTCTTAGATTTGTGAAGTATTAAGTAGTCTGTTTTGATTTGATCACTACACACATCATTTGCAAAGTACATATATGATCTCTTGGTATCATTTGGAAGCTAAGGGTGTCAACTAATCATATTTGGAGTCACTGAGGGCTGGTGCAAAGCAGGATTAGCAGCACCTACTCAATCTTCTGAAGGATCCATCCATCTTTCCCAACAAATGCTGCAATAATGTGTCAATATATTTTGGTTTGACACAAAGCCATTCCACAATCAACGTGCATAAATTGAATGCACAAATAATGATGAAAATGCCCCAAATTAGACATCTCAAATGAGGCATGCAAATCAACTTTAACCTCAGCAATATGCTTCTCAATAAGACTAGTGAGCAGCATGTCGTCAACATAGACAACAATGATCAGAAGTACATCATTAGCACGCTTAACATATAAGGTGCTTTCAGTTGGATTGTTCTCAAAACCATGTGCAATCAGATAGGCATGTCTTCTCATACCAAGCACGTGGTGCTTGCTTTAAACCATATAATGCATTCTTTAATTTGCACAACTGGTTCTCATGCCCTTTCTGCACAAAGCCATGGGGCTGAAAAACATACACTTCTTCATGCAAGTCACCATTTAGAAATGCAGTTTTAATGTCCAACTAATGTAGATTCCAACCATGATGGGCTGCAAGTGCACAGATGCTCCAAACACTAGTGATGTGGCATGTAGGGGCAAAGGACTCATCAAAATCAATGCCTCTTTCCTATGCATAAACCTTTGCAACAAGCCTAGCCTTGTACCTGTCAACTGTACCATCAGGTTTACGCTTTAGCTTGTATACCCACTTAGTGCCAATGGCCTTCTTGGCAGGAGCCAAGTAACATAATGACCAAGTACCATTCTTCATTATTGCATCATATTCAGATTGCATAGCAACCATCCAATTTTCTGAATTTTTTGCTTCATCAAACAAAAGAGGCTCATTCTCATCATAGAGACTAGATGCAGCCATAGCATAGCAATGTGATGCAAAAGAGGCACTATGAGAGCCTGAACGAGTACGATATGACAGAGATGCATCTAATTTGCTATCATGCAAGGTCTGCACCAGCCATTTTGGCATAGCTCTTGCCTCCTTAATATCAGCTCTCTCATCAATAAGTGCATCATGTACATCTGCATCAGAAATGGAATTATCTGCATCATCACATGAAACCTGCAAAGCCTAAGAAGTTGCCTCATTAGGACCAGCACTAGACTGTCCACTTGTAAAAAGAGGCAACAAAGTATCACACATGTCTTTCGAGCTAACAAATGTCTCCTTAGTACATGAAAGCAATGGCTGAATAGCATCTTCCACAAAAACAACATCACAGCTAACCAAAATGCGTTTAGTATGTGGATGATATAGACGATAGCCTTTACTTTCATAACTGTACCCAACAAAAATACATTTTACTGCTTTATCATTCAGTTTTCTTCAATGTTGTTCAGGCACTAATGCATATGCCAAACAAGCAAAAACATGCAAATGAGCAACAGATGGCTTATGATCATGCCAAGCCTCATATGGAGTGATAGACTACAGTGCTTTAGTGGGACACCTGTTCAGTACATATGCTGCACACATGATAGCCTCAAGCCAAAAACTATGCGGTAAAGCCTGACTCTTGACCATACACCTCGCCATCTCCATGAGTGACGTGTTCTTTCGTTCAGCAACTCCATTCTGTTGAGGTGTATACGGCACTATACATTGGTGTTTTATCCCACGTTCAACCAAAAATGCATTAAATTCAGAAGACATATATTTCCCCCTCAATCAGAACGGAGGGTGCCCATTTTACATGATGACAGATTTTCATCCAAAACCAAAAGCTGTTTGAAGCACATGAACACTTCGGACTTTGCCTTCAATGGATATACCCATGCATGCCTAGAAAAATCGTCGATGAAATTCACGAAGTAAAGATAACTACCAAACAAAGAAGTCTGCATAGGACCACAAACATCACTATGTACAAGCTACAATTTCTGAGTAGCCCAAACTGAACCATCTTTTGGAAAGGATGAACGCTGCATTTTGCCCAAAATACAGCCTTCACAAACATTTTTTCTAGGTGCCTTAAGTTTGGGCAAAGAGGACACCATTTTAGATTTCTGCAGGCGTAGCAAACTAGCAAAATTCAGATGACCAAAGCGTGCATGCCAAAGCTTTGCATCTACCATAGCCTGAGAATCATTTAATGCACATGCCAAATCATTTACAGATCTTTCATAGCCTATGAGCTTATACAGCCCACGACATAAAATGCCAGAAGCAATAATCACATCGCCACTTGAGAGAGCATGAACTGTACACCTGTCATCAACAAATTTCACAACCAAGCCAATCTTGGCTAATGCAAAAAGTGATAACAGGTTCTTCTTGATCCCTGGCACAAATAAAGCATCTGACAAAGTGTAAGAACTACCATCAGTAGTAGTCAAAATGATCTTACCAACTCCCATCAAAGGATAAGAGGAGTTGGTGCATGTAACAGTATTCCCTGTAGGGGCACGCTCGAGTGAAGAGAAGAAATAGCGCTGCGAGGTAATATGTTTGGTCGCCCCACTATCAAAATACCAAACATTTGAGTCTACTGCAGACATGCACTCCTCATGAGAAGATGGGTCAAAACTGCAAACAGTAGTAAACGCCCATTCTGATTCCTGCACAAGATTAGCAGACTCCGTTTTTGGTGTAGAGGCTTCTGCAACAACCATTCCTGCATCTTTCTTCTTTGCCTCTTTTGCAGCCAGTTTTGGAGATTTCTTTATGATATGATCATTCCCTTTACAGTGCTTACAAAACAATTTCTAGTTTTTTGATATTTTGTCATCTTTGTCTTGGTTCTTCGAATGTGTAGCATTTGCAGATTTCTACGTACTACTAGAAGAGCTCCATTTTCCTTTGCTTCATCTGCAACATGCATAATGGACGTGTTCTGCCTCGGCTGATCTTCTTGCAATAGAACAGAGAATCACTCCTCAAATGACAAGGCATTTGGATTGCCTTTCATCATCAACCGAAGAGTAGAAGCAAGACTCTGATATGAATCAGGAAGACCATTTAGAACGGTCTGCACAAGTGAGCTATCTGGTATAACCTCATCAGCAAAAATCAATTGGTCCTTCAAGTCTTTGATCTTTCTTAGGAAACTATCCATAGAATCACCTTCATTCATTTGCTCACTCTCCAACTCGTTTTGGAGGTAAGCAACACAAGCCCCATTCCTAGCTTGGTACAATGTGGTAAGTGTATCCCAAGCATCCTTAGTTGTTCTACAAGAGCGAATGTGAGGAATAATGGCACGTTTGATAGAGAAAGCTATCAATGCATGTGCATGGGCAACTCTACCATCCCAACGAATCTGCTCTTCAGTAGGTGCAGCAAAAACCGCAGCACGAACAGGAATATGCAGAATATCTTCATCCTCGACACCTTCTGCATTAGCTTGAGTACCTGTAGTTGTAACAGTTGCAGGTGTAATAGGATGTTTTTCAAGACCCTGCACAATGTTCCACAGTCCTTTTGCAACCAATACATGTCGCATCATATAAGCCCACAACGGGTAGTTGGTACCATCCAACTTGTCCTCAACAGCCAACATACGGAATACATAAGTGCTTTCAGCCATGGCCGGTGACTAAAATACCTTGATGCAAAAAATTGGGTATATCTCAAAAAGTTGAACAAAACTACCCAGATGAATTCCGCTAGACCTATAGTAGACTTTGAGATGCTTATACTGGCGAACAAAAACTGGTATATAGCTTTGGCACAAAAAGACAAAATAGCTTGCAGAAGCGCTACGATAGTGCGTTCGGAGACTGAAACGAGCTCAGATTGTGATTTCGGCACCACAGAGCAAAGCAGTTTTGATCTCGAAAACACGCTGGGTATGCGCACCAAAATTCATGCTATTCTGAGACTGCAACTGGAGGAGTGTCGACGGTGCCCTAGATGAAGCGACGACCTGCTCTGATACCAACTGTTGGAGTTAGACATCTGCGGAAGCATGCCACAGCACAAGGAAGAAGAAGAAGCTTGGAGTACAACACACAGTACTAAATGTATTACTAGAGAATGTACAAAGATAAGTAGCCCATTAGGGCAATACGCATATATACAAGCCGGGGGAAAAAAACCTCCTAAAGAGGGAAAAAAGTGCCACGACAGTCCTAGAGTGTTCACACACATCACTACCTAAATATATCAACAGGTATAGGAAGCCCTCCTTACTGGTTGTAAGAGTGCATGAATTACTCTCACCACAAGGGGAAACAATCTACAAAGATTTATAGTGGATGTTTGCTCAAGCATAAACCTAATGTCAAAATACACAATGGAGGATCTTGGGTTTCAAATATTATGACTAGCTAGTTTCATAGTAACCAAAGTACGATAAAGCCCTTGGGAGTGGTTACCTAAGTTCCATTTGAGGTACAATGTAATGACTTTAGATTGTACTTTGTTATATTAAGATTGACATAGTTGGATAAGGGCTTTACACTAATGATTGGGATGACCTAGTTGTGGCATTCCAGTGCCTCACATGATTGAGGTAAGGATACAATGTTGGTAAAACATGAAGGAAAGGAGCAAAACAAATCCATCTCTGAGAAGGACTATACAACAATGAATAATCCATCATGATGCAAACCATGATCATTTCTATGCAACGATACATGATGGAAAGCCTACAATTGGACATGCATAAGGAAGAGGAACTTTTGACGTAGCTAGAAATAAGTAACTAATTTCCCTAACATTGTTTTTTTCTAGATAAGACAAGTACAAAAGATCTTGTAGAAGAAAAGAACACAAGTTGTTCAATTGTCTGATCCTGTGACACATTATAGAAGAGGGACGAAAATACCCCTTGATTTCATCACAAATAAATTTTGTTTTAATGCTAGGAAGGAAAGTAAGTGCAAGGTAAAGCAACCTATTGTAAAAACGTTTTTCTACAATTCTACGATTTCTACTAGGTAGATGGAAGAAAATAGGGAGAAAATTGACATTAAAAGTGCTCTTATATATGACACTAGGAATATGTGGGAAAACATGATGTAAGATTTCAAACATGAAGAAGAGCCTCAACCCATATTGATGGATCTAAACAGAGTCAAAGAAACTAGAGATGAGAGAAATGGAGGATGTTGCAATTACACTTCATAGGAGCATTTAGATTGGTGTTTTCCATGGTCATTGTGCCTAGGAAAAAATGATAAAAATCTAGATATATATGGATTTCAATGTCATGAATACGATAAAAGTTCTTGATGAATTCCCTAGGCCATTTGTAGAATAGGCTATCAAAGAAATTGTTGGGCAAAAACTATATAGCTTCATATATTGATTTAGTGGGTACAACCACATATCCACCCATCTTAAGCATTTGAACAAGGAAGTCCTCATTAGGAACCTATGTTTATGTGTTTCAGTACAGTACTGAATCCTATCTTTAGACTCGTCCTTTTGAAGGCCCTTTGGATATTCATGGATGATTTCTCATGTAATTGTAATAGTACTCATATGGATTTCTTAGATGATAATATAACCCAATTGCCAAAGGTTTTCAATAGATGCAAGGAAACTAAGTCAACGTTAAATCCAAACAAGGCCACTTTCTAGTGAGGGAGGGTACCCCCCTTGGATATGTGGTGTTTTCCAAAAGCATGGCCCCTAGCCTCAATAAAATAATAGCTATATTGAAGCTACCTAGGACTAACAAAATAATAAATACAAAGATTTTTTGGGACATAATCGATACCATAGAAGGTTTATCAAAACTATATGTGCACATAGCTCGAACACTTGCAAGGCTTACAAGAATATATTTCCCTAGGATGATGTAGAGGAAAAGGATTACCAAGTTCCAATATCAAAGCTTGTGGGAGCACCAATCCTACTTAATTCATACGAGTCTAAAGCTTTTCATGTCTAGCAAATTCCAGTGCCTATGCCATGGGGGTAGTTCTCACATAGAATATTGAAGAGCATCAACTAGATAATCCCACCCACTATGCAAGCCAAATGTGAACTAAGGCAAAAAAGAAGTATAGTAATGAGACAAAAGATTTGGCAATGGTATTTGAAGTATAAATATTTTTCCATTATATGTTCGAGGTGAGATTTCTTATCATTATTGACCACCAACCATTAAGGAATTTATTGAATAAGCCACAAACAATTTCTCATTATGTCTAGAATAGAAGATACATGAAGATGGCACTTTGAAAAGCATGCATTTATGAAAAATTTGCATTAATCACAAATCATCACTTTCTAAGTGACCTACAACTTTTACAAAAATATTAATTTCTAAGCAATCTAGTATTTAGAAAAAAAATTATATAAAATACTATCTTGTAAATATCTTCAAAAACATCTTAATAAATCCATGCGAATTCATGCCCTCATCATTCTATACCTTCTAAATCAAAACACGTTCACATTAAAAACCTCAAGACATTAAAATCCATTTAACACTCCATTATTCCGTAAAGAATAAAATGCCTCCTAGTTGACATGCAATTGACCTCAATTGAAAACAATAAAATAGTAATAGTTTTTCTTTTGTAATCATTTTTGGGTTCTTGTAAAACTAGTAGATTGCTTAGAAAGCAAAGATTTATAAATAAAGCAAATTGTTTTGTAAACACATTCTTTTTGAAGCACTACCCTCTTGTATCTTCTATTCACAACATGTTGTAAAATACGTATAAATACACATACTCTAATAGAATCATCGATGAGAGTGTGTGGGGGGAGATTGTACCCAATATTGTGTTCAATCTCTTGTCTCTCTCTATTCTGTGTATGACTTTTGTGAGATTTTCTTACTATACTATCTATGTCTACATGCATCTTCAAGATCCCATCAATAGTGGTATCAAAGCCTACACTTGTCTGTGGAGGTGAAGGTTCAAGAGTGAACATGTGTTTAGTTGTCTATAACTAGTGAAGAGAAAATTTAGTCTCTCTTGAAGGTATTGGTTCCCCAAGTAGGAGTGATCAAATTAAGTGAAATAACTTTCAATGGCAAGGCCTGAAAGTCTAGTTAATGTGTGCAAAAGGTCTTAGGTTCAATCTGCATATTCTCAATGATTCGGCCATTTCAATAAGAAAAGTTTCTGTGAAGTTACCTATGAGGATACCATAGCTTGAAGGCTACATAGGGACGTTTTGAGTTCTCTCAACAATGGTGTTAGGGCTATTTGAGCATTCAAGAGTCCCTTTAGAAGACTCTAAAGGATTTTGAAGGAAGAAGTGTTGCTTGATCAAGCTCAAAGCCACACACCAAGCAAGGGGGAGCTTAACCCTCAAGAAGGAAGACATAAGCATCATCTATTGAATACATCTTGAAGGTCAAAGGTAAATATTGGTTTATTATTAGGTTCCTGTACATCAAAGGGATCTAGAAGAGTGCACTAGAACTCATCATGATAGAGCATAAAACTCAAATTGCGAAGTTAGTTAAAAACATTTATCATCCATAAGAGTTTAGTATTTCTCGTTATCTTATGGGAATAGAATTATGTGACCAATCAGTTGTAGATATGCAAGATCTACACTAGGATAGAGTACCGTCCTATATCTCTAAGGGTTGAAATCTTTTTGTACTCAGCAACCTACCAAATTTCAATGATCACTTGAAGAATGGATTTTCCTTTGTTGAAGACAAAAAGGCCTAGGAAAACATCTGTAAAATGTCTTAAATAATACATTAGGGTTATTTTCTAGCCCCAAGATTCTACCTTCACGAATGGTCTCAATTTCATAAACGATAGCCTTTCTAGAAATGGGAGAGTTGGGAAAGTGAAAAAGTTGATGTGGAAATTTCTTAGATCGAACCCTTGAGATGGACGCCATGTAATTGCACCTTCTAAGAGAATCATAGAAGAAACATAAGAGATTGATAGCTAACTCTTAGTTTCAGCACTCAAACTACATTCGACACTATTGTTGTGAAACATTTGAGGGAGAGTCTGATGACCATGTTAGCCATGGGATTCTTCCATTATTTTTCCACTTATTATACTCTTAAGCATCCTTTCAATGTCATTGTATGTTGCCCAGTTCACCATAGAAATGACACGGTGATGGTACAATCTTGCCCATAGGGTTTGGAATTACTTAGTTTCATATGATAGGGCGATAGTTTGGGGGAAAACTTGTAGTTGGTGGATACCATATATGACGTAAGTGTGGAGGCATGTAGCTATAGGTGGCTTCTCTTGGCCCTTGGATTACTACGTTGATGGCTAGTCGACTATGTGTTTTTGCATCGTAAGAGCAATTATATATGGAATGAGTGGAGCATTCACAAATAGCACATTATATTTGATTCAAAGCACAATTCATAGAAATATGCCCACATTTTTTTCATTTAACACAAAAAACTTGTTTAAATTCTTCATATGCATTTTTAAAAAAAGTAGGAATCCAATCTATTTCTGAAATCTCAAATCTTATGGTCTAGTTGTAGTGCTATGTCTATACTGAAAAAACTTGGAGAAGCTTCTAGAAGGTAGAAAAGTGCGTTTTGAAGCGACGAAGTTTGGTCAAGCCAACCAGCACAAGACCAGCCCTTGAGTTTATGGAGACTCAAATAGACCTTATAAGCATGTAACAAGTGCAAAGAGACACACTATGTACTTTGGAGCATCAAAGAGAATGAGTCGATACAAAACAGATAGGTTCGCGGGTTGACTAGCTCAAAAAACTTACTATCTATGGAAGAGACAATGAAATTTAAATGCCCATAGCGACCCGCATGATTACAATTAGAAAACATCCTCTTATGGGAGTGATACACATAGGGTTGAGTGTATGGAATGCAAAAAATTATAAGGAATAAGCAAAATATGCTATAGGAATGAATGCGACATTCACCGGTGGTACTTCGTATTTTTCAGGAATACGTAGAGATTGACCCCGAGATAGAAGAACCCCGATTTCTCCAAATCTACTGAACCAAATGCTTTGAACCTTTAAATGCATAAACTAGACATGTATAACTTTCCAATGGGTCATCTTGCACTCAATTTGGAGCTCTAGAGAGAGAGCAGCACCCTCTACAAGATTACTGTTGGCGAAGAAGATGATGGAGAGAATTGAAGGAGCAAGACAATGATGGTCACAAGTGTATGTATATTGCTTCATGTAATGTACAAGTGATTTCAAGTCCTTATATAGCCTCTAGGAGTGTTCCACGACTTTTACAAGTTGAATTTGAATTCAAATGAAGGTGGGAATGGTTGTTGGAGGGAATCAATTCACTTCCCTACAATCTAGGAAAAGTGAAGATCTAGTTTGATCTACTTTTAGGTGATGGGTTGCTTGATTGAATGCAACTTCAACCACTACAAATTTGTGGCATTTGGGCTCTATCTTTCTACCTTTACATGTGTAAAGCTCAAGTCTTTTACAACGGTAAATGAACCATAAAAAATTTCTCAAAAAAATACAATAAATGAGCATATGAAAAAGAACTCTCCAACGGATATTTTCGACGCGATAGCCTTTGATGTAGATCAAATCCACCTCAAGCGTAGTGTAAGCTTGATGTTCCAACAGATCCCCCTCAAGCTAAAGTATGCTTGAGTCTTCATTCTCTGATAGGTTGAATATCTGCCATAGCTTAGAATCTACAAAGCTTTATTCCATCAAGTGCCTTCGTCATCATATCTACTACTTGCTTTTCAGTAGGAACAAAAGAAATGTCGATCTCCTTTGCCATGAGCTTCTTCCTGATGAAGTGCTATTGGACTTCTATGTGCTTGGTTCTCGCATGGAAAATAGGATTTGCCGCTAGATGCATGGAACTTACATTATCTCCAAATATGTGAGGTTTGGAACTCACTAGTCCCAAATCTGTATACAATGCTTTTAACCATATTGCCTCTTGAGTTGCTATGGTCAATCCTCTGTACTCTAATTCACTTGAAGATAAAGCAGTTGTTGGTTGCTTCTTGGAACTCCATGACACTAGCTTTGAACCTGCAAATGCTAAGTAACCAGATGTACTTTTTCTATCATCCTTAGCTCCTGCCCAATCTGCATTTGAATAGATTTTGATATCCAAATCTGAAGAGTAAGGATAGAATATACCTTCGTTGATTGTACCTTTGAGATGCTTAAGTACTCTCTTAGTCGCATCCATGCGTGGTCTTCTCGGTGAGTGCATGAACTGACTAAGCACTCCCACACTATATGAGATGTCTTCCCTTGTATGAGTAGCATATATCAAGCTACCTACGAAGCTTTGATACTCTTTAATCTCTTCAATTTTCTCACCTTCATAAACACTTAGTTTATGATTCATCTCCAAAGGTGTACCTGCAGGTTTAATGTTCTCCATTTTGAACTTGAGAAGAAGATCCTGAATGTATCTTCTTTGAGTCAAATACATTCCTTCATCTGTATATATCACCTGCATACCTAGGACATATGTGAGCTCACCTAGGTCACTGATTTTGAACTCGTCTTGCATGTGTCTCTTGATCCTTTGAATGCCATTTAGATCATCACCTGTCACAATAATATCATCTACATATACACATAGATACATAACCTCATTGTGATCCCTTTTGATGCATAAAGAAGGATCTGAGCTGCTAACTTTGAAGCCTTGGTCTTGAAGATATGTAACCAACCTGTAACTCCAAGCTCTAGGAGCTTGTTTCAATCCATACAATGCTTTCTTAAGTCTGCAAACATAAGATGGATGATTAGGGTTTTCAAAATCTGGTGGTTGTGACATGTATACCTCTTCACTTAGCCAACCATTTAAGAATGCATTTTTCACATCAAGTTGGAGGAGTCTCCAATTCCTTGCAGCAGCTACACTTATCAATGTCCTGATTGTAGTCATCTTTGCAACTAGTGAGAATGTTTCCTCATAGTCTATACCATGCGTTTGTGAGCATCCTTTGGCAACTAATCTTTCCTTGTACCTACAAACTGATCCGTCTGAATTTTTTTTTAACTTTATATATCCATCTGCAACCAATTACCTTTTGATTCGACAATATTGGAACCAAATCCCAAGTGTCCATCTCCTTCAATGCATCTATCTCTTTGTTCATGGCCTTTTCCCAATTAGGGTTTCCCTTTGCCTCTTCATAGGTTGAGGGTTCCTCTAAAATAGAGTCTTTTGCCAAGTATATTGAATGCTTCGTAACAAATGTGGAATCATATCCATACCTTTCTGGTTGTTTCTTCTCTCTTGCTGATTTTCTAGGTGCTTGTTTGGAGCATTCTCCAACCTCTTGCATCTTTGCTTTGCCTCTTGACTTCCATAGCTTGTAATCCCTTTGTCTTTCATCTTGGTCATCTGTATCACTTCTTGGATCCGGGACCTGTGTATCATGCTTGCTTCCTAATTGATGAGAGTCAGAATCAAGATCATATGGTAGTGTTACCTTTTGTTTGTCTTCATCATACCAAGACCTGTGTTCTTCAAACACAAAATCTCTACTTGTAGTGAATTACTTGGTTGAAGGATTGAAGAACCTATATCCCATCTGAGTTGAATCATATCCAATAAACACTGCCTTTGCTGCCCTTTCGTCTAGCTTACCTCTTATTTGTGATGGTACATGAACATAAGCTAAACAACCGAAAACCTTGCAATGTCCAAGACTAGGTTTTCTTCCATGCCATGCTTCATAAGGAGTCATACCCTGAAGTGATTTGGATGGTAGTCTATTGACGAGGTACACAACAGTTGAAATAGCTTCTGCCCATAGATAATGTGGCAACTTCTTCTCTTCAAGCATTGTTCAGGCTGATCCAACCAATGTCTTGTTTGTCCTCTCTGCAATTCCATTTAGTTGAGGAGAGTACCTAGTAGTCACTTCCCTTTTGATACCTTTGTCCTGCAAGAATTCATCAGACTCGTTGGAGAAGTATTCTCCCCCTCCATCAGATCTGAGCTTCTTTAGTGATCTACCTGTATGATTCTCCACATGTGCAAGATACTTCTTGAAGCAATCAAAAACTTCATTCTTACTCTTGATAAAGTATAGAACAGTCCATCTACTATGGTGCTCAATAAATGAGACATAATACCTTGATCCTGCCAATGAAGGTTCTTGACTTGGTCCCCATACATCTGTATGTACTAAGTCCAATAGGTTGTTGTGGATGTAGCCTTTGTGATTGAATGGTTGTCTTTGTGCCTTCTCAATCTGACATGCATCACACCTGTTGATCATGTGTTGCTTTAATATGTTCGGCAATCCTAGAACACTTTGATCCCAGCATATATTCTTCAAGGTTCTTTCATTCACATGAGCAAGTCTCTTATGCCACACTTCAAGCTCACTTAGGGTTTGAGACCCAAAGTTGAATAGAGCTATGTTCCTGGTATCTCCTACTTCAAAAGTAAAGAGCCTACCATGCTTCTCACCTCAGGTTATCTTCTTGAAACCTTGACATGGATCTTCCACAAAAGCTCCATGTTGGGTGAGCCTAACTTGCAAGCCTTTTTCAACTATTTGGCCCACACTTATTAGGTTTCTAGTGATAGTGAGTACATAGAGAACCTTACTTAGAATGTTTGTCCTGCCATTGGAAGCTTTGACATTACCAATGTTCTCCACATTGTGCTTCGTGTAATCCCCTGTTTGCACTTCATGTCTATGCTTTGGACTTTCCAAATCAAATAGAAGAGCAATGTTGCCTACAACATGATTCGAACATCCTGAATCTATGTAGAACAAATGATCATCCTCTTTACCTTCTTTGTGGCTTAGATTCATAAGAAGCAATGAGTCTTCATGTGGTTGATCTTCTGAATAATTGTTGTAGTCCCTTCTATTAAAGCTTCTATTGTTATTATTGAAGTTGTATCCACCGCTGCCTGTATTGCTGCCATATCCACCTCTTCCACTTCCTTTCTGGGTCTTCCCATTGAAGCAGCAATTCTGAGTGGTGTGGTTGGTCTTATCGCATATGGCACAAGGTTGAACATTCTGACCTTTGGATTTGTCTTGCTTTAGTCCTTTCTTCTTCCCTTTCCACTTGCTCTTGCTTGCAAAGTTGGCTTGGGAAGCCTCTTCTTCATCTTCTTCCTTCTTCTTGCCTTTCTGCTTCTTATCCGTCTTATCTGCATATAGAGCACTAGTTGAATTACCATGATAGGAGTTACCTTCCTTTATGCTATTGTTGGCTTCTTGATTGAAGAGTTGTCCAAGAAAGATGTTGAAGTGTGGAGTTTGCACATCCATGATAAGATCATAAGCCATTGTGAAGGATTTCCATTGCTTATCAATTCGAATGCCGTCGAGAATTTGCCTCATGATGACCTCTTCTTTAATCAGCTCTCCAATGGATGCTAACTGATTTGCAACCTCCTTGACCTTGGTAACAAACTCTGTGATGGTTTGCTTAGGTGTCTTCTTCATTTGGTTGAACTCATTCCAAAGACGATTCTTTCTTGCTTTGGTACTAGCAGAAAAGAAAGTCTCGAGGGCATCCCAAGTCACTTGAGATGTCTTGCATCCTCTAATATGTGGTAATAGAAAGTCAGAGATAGAGTTAAGTATGTACGACCTTGCTTGAGCATCCCTTGCGCACCAAAGTGTGAGCTTATCTATCTCCTCTTGTGTAGATCCTCCTATGGATCTTGGAATAGGCATAGTTTCATCACCTACTAAAATTCCATAAAGATTTCTACCTTGCAAATAGGCCTCCATTCTGATTTGCCAAGCCACGTAGTTGTGTCGATCAAGCTTCTCGATCATTGATGGAAAGCCGTCACCCATCTTGATCTAGCTCTGATACCACTGAAGAAACTTGGAGAAGCTTGTAGAAGGTAGAAAAGTGCGTTTCGAAGGGATGAAGTTTGGTCAAGCCAACCGGCACAAGACCAGCCCTTGAGTTTATCGAGACTCAAATAGACCTTATAAGCATGTAATAAGTGCAAAGAAACACACTATGTACTTTGGAGCATCAAAGAGAATGAGTCGATACAAAACACATAGGTTTGCAGGTCGACTAGCTCAAAAAACATATTATCTATGGAAGAGACAATGAACTTTAAATGCCCATATTGACCAGCATGATTACAATTAGAACAAATCCTTTTATGGGAGTGATACACATAGGGTTAAGTGTATGGAATGCACAAAAGTATAAGGAATAAGCAAAATATGCTATAGGAATGAATGTGACATTCACCGGTGATACTTCCTATTTTTTAGGAATATGCAGAGATTGACCCCGAGACAGAAAACCTCAGATTTCTCCAAATTTACTAAACCAAATGCTTTGCAACTTTCTAGGCACACCTCTGACTTTTATACCTTTCCAATGCGTCATCTTGCACTTACTTTGGAGCTCTGGAGAGAGAGCAGCAGCCTCTGCAAGATTACTATTGGCGAAGAAGATGATGCAGAGAATTGAAGGAGCATGACAATGATGGTCACAAGTGTATGTATATTGCTTCTATGTAATGTACAAGTGATTTCAAGTCCTTATATAGCCTCTAGGAGTGTTCCACGACTTTTACAAGTTCAATTTGAATTCAAATGAAGGTGGGAATGGTTGTTGGAGGGAATCAATTCACTTCCCTACAATCTAGGAAAAGTGAAGATCTAGTTTGATCTACTTTTAGGTGATTGATTGCTTGATGGAATGCAACTTCAACCACCACAAATTCGTGGAACTTGGGCTCTATCTTTCTACCTTTACATGTCTAAAGCTCAAGGCTTTTACAACGGTAAATGAACCATCAAAAATTTCTCAAAAAATTACAATAAATGAGCATATGAAAAAGAACTCTCCAACGGATATTCTTTCGACGCGATAGCCTTTGATGTAGATCAAATCCACCTCAAGCATAGTGTAAGCTTGATGATCCAATAGCTCCCCCTCAAGCTAAAGTATGCTTGAGTCTTTATTCTCCAATAGGTTGAATACCTGCCATAGCTTTGAATCTACAAAGCTTTATTCCATCAAGTGCCTTCGTCATCATATCTGCTACTTGCTTTTCACTAGGAACAAAAGAAATGTCGATCTCCTTTGCCATGAGCCTTTGATGTAGATCAAATCCACCTCAAGCATAGTGTAAGCTTGATGTTCCACCATATACTTGCATCTCAATTCATCTTTCCAATACATTGGATGATCAACATTTGCCATAACTAGGTGTTTAAACCTTCAATGAACCACTATGTAATGACATCTCTTCGTAGGACTATATTGGCTATTGATAACTATCCTAAATGAGTCTAAGTCATCTTTTGGGAATCCACCTAATTTGGCATAGTTCATGGCTATCGGATACCTTCTTCATAGAGGTAATGTTGTACCGACCTTTCTTCTAGGACTAAAATCTTCTACTGCAACCATCACTTCTTTAGAATCCAAACTTGTAGGAGATAATTATACTAAAGGTGGTGTTTCCTTTCTGATAGGTGCTGAATTCCATGGCTTAAGTGGTTTTGGTTCACTAGTGACTATATTATCTAGATCCATGTTATCATTACTCAAACTCCTATTATTAAGGCATCACTCTATAGTTATTCCCTTGGTATTGGGTTGGAAATGTTCTCTTTGGACTTATCTCAATTGTGGGCATCATTATTTGAGTATTCTAGGAGTTAATTTCATTTCCTCGAAGTGTGGACATTAAAGTGTCCATAGAGAAGAGATTAAAAAGTAACTATGATAAGCATTGGTTTCTCCATAGCGAGGAGGTTATTTCAACCTAGATCAGTTTTATTTTATGTTTCTATATTTTGATATATATTCTTGCAAAATATCATTTTATTTATTTATTTCAAGTGAGATGAACATAAGAAATATCCTATCGAGGCTCTATCTACATAGGAAATAATGGTGATAACAACTTCTAGGTTCATGATTGTTTTTCTTCACTCCCAACTTGGCTTTTAGAGCAACTTGGACATCAAAACACATGTGAACACGCAAGAGAACGGTTACACAAACCATTATAGCATCAAGGAGGAGCGACATTGATGCTAAAGCGAAGAAAGGAACTCATTTGTTTGAAAGGAAAGCACTTGAAATGTGCGATCTTTGTCATTCTTTTTATGGAAACCTCTAGGAGGAGGTTTAGGAAGTCACGTCTTTAGAAAGAAATATGGTAGATATCACTATCCGATAGATTACCTAGAGAAGAATAATTTTTTTTCTTTGATGTTTGTAGTTTCAAGATTAGAATTGTGCTGATTGATGACTAAAATCAAGCCAAAGCTTGGTCTAGGAGACAAACCTACCCATGAGGAAATGGTGGCATAGAGGAAATATAATGAGAATAATATATTGATATACATACTTTCTCCACATATAGCCGATGGCATGATTCTTCATTTTGGATACAAGTATGATTTTTTAGGAGACACTTGAGAAATTGTATACCAAAAATACAAAGGAATCGATGAAGAAACTCAATATTGAGGTAATAAATCTTATCAACGAAGAAGGCCTATTCATAAAATTTGGGAATTATTCAAGTCCCATTTATAATACAAGTGATGGTATTAACTTATAATTTGTGTATGTTATATTCTTCTTACAAAGATCAGGTCATGAATACATCTTCTTTTTGTTAAAATGGTTTAAGTTTTCAATAGATAGAAAATAATATTAGATGATGAGTTTATTTTAAAAAACACCAAGGAGAATATGAATATACAAAGAAAAGCATTCAGACTTGAATTGTTTTTGAATATGTAGTCTGTTATTATCCAATTCAATAATAATAGATCAATTATATATCATTTGATCTATCAATAATTTCTCATACAACCAATATCTCAAAATATGATGTTTAAAAAATCAATAAATTGATTTAGATTTAATTGAATAATAAATCTCTCCTAATATGAATTTAGAGCTTCCAATTTAATATAAACAATAAATATATTCAATTTGGTCCCAAGTCGCTTGTCCGGATGGTTGGATCTCTCGCCTCTTAAGGTAGGGCGAGGGTTCAACCCCCATCGACATCATGTAAGGGACATGTTTAACATGGAAAGTTGTATCTTGTGGTTGATGTGCCACCATTTGTCCTGCCTCGCGGTAGTTGTGACCGCAGTTTAACCCAACTATGTAAACCCCTATTCTTGTAGGATAAGGGGAACCCATGGGTACTATGCCATTCTTTGTACACTTGAAATTTCAAAGTCATGCACAATCTTAATTGGAGGAGGATTTTGACTTTCTTTCGGCTATTTCTTTTCTTGAATCTATGTTAGAATTTCTTGTGAGTACGGATTTGCAGAAGTAGAGATTCTTGACAAGGTGGAATTCAGAACATAAGCATCCTTGGGGAAAGGCTTATCATTTCACTTTTGATGTTACTCACTTTTGATGTAGCTTGCTTTCGTCACTTAGATATAATCTTTTCCAATCGTTCTAATAATTCCTCAAAGTGTAGCTATGTTTTGGTTGAGGTTGTGGAGTTGTGTAGAATTTTAGCCTCAAACATTGTTTGAGCCAATGCTACCATTGTTGCACATAGCTTAGTTCTTTCAGCCTATAGGTCAGCTCTAGGGTAACACTTGTCATGTTCTATCACATTTGTCACTTCTTGAATTCTAGCCTTATATGCTTTAAGCATCATGTCCAAGTCCTTGCGAGTAGGATCCACTAAGAGTGATCCTACTCTGGGTGGTGATGGGGTTACATGAGGTTGATTATATCTTGATGGTGCTATTGTGAAAATATGTTTGAGATAAAATTTCTTTAAGTTAAGCTTTGGTCTCTCTCAAGGTTTCCTCAAGTTCTCTCATCTTCTTTGTCTATTATCTTTTCATTCATTCATGGCTATCCTTCTAAGCTCTTATACTTTTTTTAGCTAGAATCTTAGTCTGACTAACCTCAGAACTCTTTTCCTCACCTTCGCTATAATGCCTGAGGTCTAGTGACTACCTGCACTAGGGAATTGGAAGTCACACATACATTAGAATGTACTACTAGTCCTATGATATTGATACGTGTGATCTTCGGAACATAGTTTGGGTTCTTAGGAGACTCCCATAAAAGGTGCTCCTCCCCACAATCTAGACAAAAACCTTGAATTGTTAGTGATTGGGTTTGCATGGACGTAGGTATGGAGCAATCAAGAATGAAGTGATCACCCTGCAATCTATAACATGACCCTTTGGTTGTTGGGGGCTCTATCTCTCTTGGTTGGGGCCTAGAGTTAGGATTTGCATACGTGAAATTAGAGTGTTCTAGCTCCCAACTAGGTTCACTAGGGATTTTGTAAGGGTAATTCTGGTTTTGCTCTGGTGAGTCCATGTAGTAATTTTGCAGACTATAAATCTGAGTCGAGTCAAAATTTGATTATTTGGGTCACTTTCTAAAATCAATGGCTTTGCTGGCACTAAGTCCCTACTCATATTATCTTCAACAACTGTATACTTCACTCGGATCACATTGGCCAAAGGTGGAGGTTGTTGACCTTACACTAGTTGAGTCCTTTCTTTAGCATGCAAGAGTGGCTTATGGGGTTGCTGAGGCCTCAAGTATTTATGTGGTGGATACTCATTTTCTCCCCTTTTGTTGATACATATGTGGATACTTTTTCGTAACCACTTGCTTGTTATATGGGTAATCTTGTGTAGAATGGTTATTGTATCTCCTTTCTATTATATAGGATTGAGAACTCTGGTTCCCTTGATGCTCTTCCATAATTGAAAAAGCATTGGCCATGTGGACTTGTCCATAGGTATTGCATCATTTCACTGAGACAAATCTAGGTGTATGCTTGCTAGAGATAGTTAACTTCTAAACTACTTCTTTGCTAGCTCGTCAATAGATGTAGATGGTTTGAATTTGAGGCTAGTACAACTATCTAAATCTTTTTAGATTTTTGAAAGATCAAATTTTTCACCAAGATTATCCTCAATGTCTATGCACATGTGTACACATTGTTCTATGGATCTTGGTTGCTTCAAGCACACATAAGATTGCAATTTGGTACTTAACAAAGCATCTAGGAATGAAGCCACTTGTTTTGATGGTGCGTGTAACTTTAGAGCACAACATCTCTCTAAGTATTGTTTTAACCATATCCTTGCAAGTATAAATGTATCTAGAGGTTTTCGTTTGAAGCTATGTATTCGAGATGGGGTGTTGTCTATGATTCCACTCCTAGAAAATTTAGTGATAGAGGCTTCCAATAGTTGATCAATGTTTCTAAATTTCCTCTAGTGAAGTGTTTGAAATGAAGTCAAGGCATTTTTCTTGAGAGTTAGGCCAAACTCATTGTATTGAGTAAGAAAGTATTCACTTTTTTCAACTCTCAAAACTTTCCTAAACACTACTACATGCTTGTAGAGGTCTCTTGTGCCATTGAAGTAGTTCTTCATGGACTTAACCAATAGTGTAGGCCTCAAGATCCTAGGATGTTCTCTAGGACTTAGTAGGGGAAACTTATCCATGCCTTTTTGAAGCCTTGGGCCTACTATGCCTCTCATTATCCATTCTACTTGTTTTTACTCCCCTTCGTTCTCTTCCAAGTGCAAAACCTACTTTAGGTCTCGCTCTTCTCTTGTCCCTCTTAGTTCCATGGGCTTGGGATGTTCCAAATCCTTGCTCCCTAAAAGAGACATTTGATCTTGGTTGGAGAAGGATAAATTCACCCTTCCAAGTGTAAGCATGCCTACCATGCTTTGATACCACAAACACTCTCTCAGAGACATTGTTTACGTAGACCACCTTTTTTTTTGGTGTATAAGGATCTTTAAATTCATATGTGGTGACTACACCAACTTTTTTAGGTTGGTCGGGTTTATATCTCTAAAAGGCCTCCTCTATTTTTCTATTCAAGAATAACTCTATGCTCTTATTTTCTTGGGGGATCCACTTTGGGTTACTCACTCTAGTAAAGTCCGATTTACCTATAGGGGCCTTAGGTTCTCATCCTATGTGTCCTTGTTCTAAGTCTTCTACCTTAGTTTTTGGAATCCCAATTCCGAATCCATCTATTCTATCTAGCAGGTGTATGACTACATAGATGGTCCCCTCTTCATTAATGTATGAGATATCCTCAAATTTGACTATCAAGTGTTCAATTCCAAAGGGCTAATCTGGTTTTTTAATTTGAATAATGGATCTTCTTAGACTATTCTTATACATGCAAGCACCTAATTGGATGGTCATAATGTATTTGATATGAGTCTTATATGTCCCTCTTTTCTTTCTAGATATGCAACACCTGAGTTACCTGCTAGTCTCCCCAAGCTATATGACATCTTTGAGTCAAGTCTCTGAACTCTACATGTATGGATAATCACTAAGTTGCTAAGCCTAAGACTTAGTTGTAGGTTGACACTAGCCTCAGAATATCTAGTGCTTTGTCTATCCCAACCTAGATGTCTACCTAATCTAAGGTTCATAAGCCTGATCAATTAATAATGATTTCCTAAGTACAACCACGTTGCTATATCCTCTTGTATCAATCACTTGTTCTTTCTATTTGTGTCATGAGGAAAACTTGAGTTTTTATCACACTTGAAGCTTTTGTTGAACAATTTATATTCTTTTCTTGTAGCATATTTGTTTGCAACAATATTCTTG
Organism: Ceratopteris richardii; assembly: GCA_020310875.1. Lineage (NCBI taxonomy): Eukaryota > Viridiplantae > Streptophyta > Polypodiopsida > Polypodiales > Pteridaceae > Ceratopteris > Ceratopteris richardii. The sequence goes on along the minus strand of CM035418.1, from coordinate 173,971,397 downwards.
CTATGCTTGCACTTGAGTGATTAGGTTTTCTTGTACTTATGTCGTGCTTATCATCACCCTAACTAGTTAATACTACTATTCATGCTTAGAATATACTAAGACTTGACTAAGGGGGTTAAGAACGCTTCCAGCCTCAAGTCTGTTCCCCCTTGATTGCACTTGAATATCAAGGATACACATTCTCAAGCTTGCAATACAATTTTTTCCTTGCTTTTTCCTCTCCAAGAGTTGTCAATACTTGCAAAAAATCCCAAAAATGGAGTCAATTTGGACAAAAATTTGATAAACCCTAAATTTGTTGAGTCTGTATCTCTATCATGATAAATGGTGTCTTTCGTGATAAACATGTTTATCATGATGGATGGGTGTTTCACACGATAGATGTTCTCTAAAGTTGGTGGCTTTTTGTCATGATAGATGGTTGTCTATCATGATAAACAGGTGTCTGTTGCGATAGATGCTATTTGTCCTCTCTTGTGACCTTTTGTCTGTTGCAATAAATCGTGCCTTTTGTGATTGATACGGTCTATGGTGGTGCCCATTGTGCAATAAATGTTTCCTCTATCATGGATTTTGATTGCTGAGATAGAACAAAATATGCAAATTTTCAAGATGTTTCCAATGATTTGGGATATTCTTGTTGTGGGCACTATCTTGCCTAGCATGCAATCAAAGCAAAACTCACTTTTTTGTATATTTGGAAAGATAGAGGTCGACATCTCCATTTACATATAGAGGCAGGACATACTTGGAGATGCTATTGGAGATGATGGTACTACTGGGACTCGCAAGAGATGCTCACGACACACAAAAGCTGAATGCATTCAATCATTCTATCACTTCTCTCACAACACAAATTAAGTGGATATGAAGATATGATGAAAAATTTGTTTTTTGTTTTCTGTGAAGAAGGAGATGAAAGAAGGAGATTAATAGAGATGGTGATGGACTAGGAAATCAAAGAAAACTAATGAAATTACTTTATTACTTACCATTTGAACATTGATTCTCTACATGTTACCATCAGACGCTCCTCCTTGAAGCTCATGCCTCGAGAACAACACCGAATTTGTTGTCACACTAGCACAATGGTGAGTACCAATGTGAGGAGATCCACCTCATAATTATAAACCTATAGAGAATTGAGAGAGATTTGATGACCATGAGCACATGGAGTGCACAAGTGAGTGAGTAAGAGGCACACAAGCACGCACACACATACACACACATGCACACAAGGTACGACAAAGTGGAACAATGGAATAATCTATTAGAAATCTCCAAGAAGGTATACAATGCTAAATAGTATGTTCACTCTCCAACAAGCTAACCCAAAAAATGAGCTTTCTAGCTCTTTTTATACTTTTTTAACTAGCTTTGGCCATGCCTAGACCTATTGTCTTGCGTAGTTAGAAAATAGGTTCCAAGGCTTATTTGAGGGCTCAAATGGAGTCTAAAAATCATGAAAATTGGTATGTAGATACTTCTAAATTTCTTTATATGTTTTCAATAACTTTGGCCCCATCCAAACCTAGTCTCTAGCATAGTTAAGAATTAGGTTCGAGGGCTTATTTGAGGAATTAATAATACTCTAAAATCCATGAAAATTGGTATGTATATACCTCTAATACACCTCAAGGCTGATGAATCCTCAACTTGAACAAGTTTGAGTTGGACTCATAAAAAGGGATCTACAAAGTGGTGGAGTGATTAAAATAACTATTGGATGGTGGTTTCAATAAAAAAACAAAACCTTGGTGTATTTGCTAGATCATCATTGCTTCCCCTATCTATTTGTTCTTGGTTGCTCTTGTCTTTATCTTGGTCTTTATTCATTGGAGCCTTCCCCTTGCTGATCAAAATCTCCCGCACATCAAGCCCTTAAGTGCAAGCAGATTTGGTAGCTTCACCACCTAGAACCACCCTGAGTGTGCAACCAATCCAACCCGCAATCACACCATTTCTAACCCCTTTTGCAACCTCCATTTCCACTCGTACCATGCTCCCACATACCCACCAATAAACAGTCAAAACCTTTACCACAATCACCACTCTATCTCTCCCATCCTTTCTCCAATCCTCCCTCAACCCTTATACTCAAAGTGCCTTATTTCAAATCACATTACCTTACTCTTCCCCACTAGCTCAATCATCTTTACTACATAGCTCTATTCTCGTAACTACAATTTCATGTACACCTATATCACTTTTCATAGTTGACACCACAGACACCAAGTCCAACACCATGGACATCTCACTACCCATGGCACCTCCACCTAGAGTTTACGCATTATTCCCCATGCACCAACCTCATAATCACTCACTGGCACATTCACTCTAGCATCCGTGATGCCCATCCCCTCCCCCTTTTCTACTAAATCATATACTGATACTCATAAAATTATTCATCCTCATTCCACGTACTCCTCATCCACCATCGACACAACATTACATCAAATGTTGAGTAGTATGCATCAAGTATGTGAAGAGTTCAATAGGTCAATGCTATCATGAGTTGTAAAATATCACTATGTAGCTATTAGCTAAGCTCAATTTATTTAGCATAGAGAACACCTTGCTTAGTGCAATATACATAGAGCTCAAAGAAAATTACAATGCTATGGAAGTGAAGTTGGACCAACAAAACAAAGATGCCATCATGAAAATCGAGATCTAGTTTGGAGTGCAAAATGAAGAAAATACAAGACTAAGATGCAATATGGGACTTTTGTTGCAAACATTTAGCAGCTAGACATGAGGCAAATCAATGATTGCAAGAACAAAACAAAAATAATTTCAAAGTTATTATGGACAATCCAACAATGGCTTTTAGTACTAGTGGTTTCCAAGCAATTCCGTCAGATGCTATTAAGTTCATTTTGGAGTATCATGCACAAATACTCAAAGCTCTTGATAAGCTAACCAAAAAAATATGCCAATTTGTAGAACACACATGAAACAACTGAACATGGAAGAGCTGAACAATCTATGAGAGAAAGTCAATACACTCTAGAGTAAACTAGCAAAACAAGCTATACTCTAAAGACTTGCTTCCCCACAAAACCTTCCCAAGCATGATCAGACCTTTACTATTTGAATTGAACTCTCTTTTGAAAAATGCATGCACCTCAAACACCCATTGGTAGTCATGTCATGGAGGAGCATGAAGTCACTTCCAAACTACCAAGACCTACGTAGGTGAATCCGATAGAGGAAATGGGATCTCAACTCCAAGACATGGTCATGATAGAGGAGACCATCTTGAATTCAAATTAGTTTAGAGAAATCATGCCATAGATATACATTTCTAACAATGAGATCCAATATAAACTGTGTTTCCTATGTTTGGTTGAGTACTTATTAGAGATTCAGAGGATTATCATGAAACCTATGGAGGCATGCTATAGAGTTCCAATCAAAGGACATACCTCCCTACACAAGGGCACCATCTTTCAACTAATTTGGAGACGTAAATTATTACTTGAATACCAAGCTATGATGTATACATGGTCAAAGGCCCATATGCATATTATGTAAAGTCCTTGTTATGACCTAGACAAACAAGTTATTGCCTTTAGAGCGTCTAGGAGAGAAGAGATTGTGTGCAACAACAATGATATATGTAGCAAACAAAAGACAAAATGTTTTTTTGAGGCACATGTAAAAGATAAGGGCTTAGGATTTCGTGACCTAGTGTTGTTATACACACTTACAAAAGCACATCCTAAAAAAATGTGGTTATGGACCAATGATTATTAATAAAATCTCCACAGCTAACACATTGCAGTTAAAGAACCTTGAAGGAGAAGGAAAACCCAAATACATAAGTGGTTTTAGATTGATACTTAATCATGAAGGAAATGCTTACACAATTAAATCAAGCTAAGCATCATAAAGAAGAAAAACAAATAATTAGAGAAGATGCATAGGCGAAGCTCCAACATATCAAAAAAATGAAACTAGGATGGAAAGTAGTACTATCTAATCCTAATTCCCCATGATATCATATAGAAATGTTTCAAAATGGAACGAGCCAATCTTAGTATTATAGATTGAAGACACATTATCTCAATTGAGCTAGGAGAGGGCACTAAAAGCATGATGATGAAAATCATGATTGATTTTGGAGTATCTATAATGGCTATTAGACACTCTTGTTGTTTAGTCATAGGTTTATAAGTAGATCTGATATAGGCATATCTTATAAGTCTAGGACGTGTAGAAACTTCATGTTTAGGAGGTGGAAGTACCTATTCTTATGCATGAGGTCCCCCTAACCATCAATCTCATAGTCCTCTATGAAGACGATCTGATCAAATCTCTAGTGTCCTGACAAAACTAGATTTATGATGATGTTGTGGATTTTCAATTTATATCATTGACTACCATTGGGATCGTGTTCAATTCTTCTGACAAGATAACTTCCTTTAAAAGAAAATATTATTCTCACAAGAGTTCAAAGCACTCTATAAGTCGAACTTAGGTGTACAATATCTAGGAAAATTCTAAACTAGATGAGTAATTTGCAACTCTAGTGCCAAAGCTAGACTTCTACTACATTTACTTTTAATCCACACTTTGAAAGAAGGCATAGATAGAAATGTACTAGGTATCTTTGTATTCACATCACTCTATTGGATCAGTCATTCAGGAAATTTCACTTGATAAATTAATTAGTGAGAGAGGCTCTTAAGATGTTTGTTATCCATGCATCTTTTGACAAGGAGAAGCTAATACTTAAAGAGATGAAGAAAGATTGAATTCTTGAAGCTTACTAAAGAGTCATCCATTACTCAAAACATGCCTACCACACTACACATGTACATGCAAAACTTTGCATTCCTAGGCCAAGATAGACTTACCCAATGACACAAAACAAATTGGTTCTTCTTATATCATGCACAATATTTGATACTAAATATCGACCTCCCCCACTATTTCATTGATTGACTATATGCCACCAATATGAGGTGGAATAGGGAACAAGTGCCAAAGTGATTTTGTAAAATAACATGGATTGTGTATATGTGTCTTACATAGAATGTGTCTATGGAATAGGCACCTATGGAAAACTACAAACATTCAAAGAAGGTAGAGGGTCCACTTCTCACCGGAGTTCGATAGTGTGTGGCACATCCCTTTCTTACAACTTACAAAAACATCAGCCATACCTCTACTTTCACCAACAACACCACCACATGTTGTGCTACTTTTCGCAATCACATTATCATGAATACAATGCCAACAAAAAAACTAATGAAAATAAATGAGTAGAAATAGAAACAACCCAAGTGGCACCAATAATAGAGGAAGAATTTGTGTTGCCCATGACTAAGACAAACACAAAAAATAATGGAACCTCCCTTGATTTTGAGATAAGAGACCCACAATCAATTTTTGAATTTTCATACATTTAATTTGTCTCACAAGAATATGAATGACCCAGCTATGTAGCCTAACAAAGCGATAGAGAGCAAGAATAAGAACAAGGGGAATTGAAGTATTAGGAAGAGGAAAGAGAAGAAGAAGAGGACCAACTTGATTGCCCAACTTGTAGAGAAGCGCTACAAAGATTATATTCTTGAATGGAACAAGTGCAAGTACAACATCAACTAGATGTAGAGAAAATCAATGCATACTACAAAAAGAACTCAATGTTGACAATGGCGTCAATGCGTCAATGAAGATTGTTTTTGAACCATGCACCTACTAACACGAAAAATAGGTGTACTTCATCCTCTTTGATTCTTGATGAATAGAACACCCAACATATATGAACCATGATGTGTTCAATAGAAAACCCCTACATGTACAAGCATCGAGTACTACTACCACCTAGTATTTCCAATAGTTGAGTTCTCCAAGAGCACACCTGATCACCCATCCCTCCCATTGACACTTCCTCCTTTGCCACTTGGACCCAACCATATATGTCCACTAAAACCCATTCAGATGAATTCCAATAAAGCTTGCAAACCCCACCAAGAATACACACCCAATATCAACTACGGCCTCTTTACCAATTCCTATCCATCCACCTCCAATCGTCTCATCTCCTATAGCTACCACCTTACCACCAGCCCAAGCTTCATTTGCAAATTTTCCATCATTCCCTAGATCTTTTCCCACTTTGAGAACTTTTGAAAGTAAGTAGAGGACATGTCTATTCAACTACAAAAATACCATATCACTCTAAAACTTGCACATGGAACCCACCCCCGCCCCCAATCTACGAAGAAGACTATGAATTACAACAAGTAGCCAGAGTTTGGGTTATAGATAGGGGACATGATGTATTTGAACTTCAATGAACAACATGATTAAAGATAATTGAAGAGATTTATAAGACACAATCAATAAGGGTAGATATTCTAGAAGTGTCATGAGCTCTCTACAAGGAAACAAGAATGAAATTTGAATACTTCCTGCAAATAGCACCTAGAAGATTGATCATTATTTATTAATTGCAATTTTAACCATATTTTTTTCTATTGGGGAAATATAATGCATCTCTATACCCCACTGCGACCTTTGATTCAAGGAGACTTGAAAACCATAGGTATGCCTAGAAGCGTAAAGATTTCCCCATCTTTTAGCACTTCACATCCAAGTTCACTAATGCAATCAGGCACAAAATTATCAGAAGCTTTGAAAGTCATGGAGCTCAATCTTCTAGCTAGGGATGAGGCAAAGATTTTGTATATACTGGTGAGGCATGTAATAGGTCTGTAGTTAATCAAGTCCTCTTTAGCTCCTTTTTTATGGATCAACCCTAATGTTAGGGCTATCACTCTTGAGAACAAACCTAGGAGGAGAGTGATCAGAGATACATAATGTTTGGTCAACATCAACCTTGATTTAACTAAGTTGCTACAAGTATGGAAGATTGCTATATGCATGATCTAATCTAGCAGCACAATAATGAGGAGACTTTTGTTTATTGCTCCACGTGAATCCAAAGTGGGAGGAGAAATCATATAAATCATGAATGGCAGAGAGATGGATCCATTTCTTCCATTCAAGACCCGAGATAGTATTCCCTTTTTTATCAAATCTGTCCTTTATGGCCGTGACCATATTGAAGTATCCCACAAGGATAATGGGGCTTCGAATCCTTCTAAGCTCTTCCCAACACTTGGACCTTTGGGAAGGGTAGTTGGAAGCAAAGATGCTTATAATGGTGCACTCAAATGGTTCCACAAGAGTGACACCAGATCACTAGTGCTATTAGCTTTTCAAGGAGTCAACAATGAAAGGACTGAGAGGCTTAGACATTCTTGTGGAAGCTCCCCCATACCATAGGGGTGATCAGTGTAAGACCATACATGATTATTAGACACACAATTTAAATGGTAAGGCAACCTAGATCCAGCTAGCTTAAGCTCTTGGAGGCAAATAAACTCAGGCATAAAGGATAAATCAGCCATCCACTTATTAATGCACTTGGCCCAAACAGGGTCAGTAATCCCTTGATTACGTCTAAAATAGTGGTTACATGAGGGCGGCTTCGAAAAGCAGGCATGAAATTAAAAGTTGGTAACTTTTACAGAAAGCCATTGCTTTTAATAACAGAAATTGCGGTCTACAACGACCATTATTCTAACCATTACTTTTCTAACAATAGAACCTTCTACGCAGGTTTATTTACAAGCTAAATAATAATTATTTCGGATTATTGATGTCCGCCCTTTCACGCCTTGCACGCTCCTCATGAACCTTGAGCTGCTATATCAAAAACATCAGAAAAACACATTAATACATTAATAATTTAACATTTTAACAATGCCTTGTTCAATAATATACAACATGCCTCTCAGTTGACAAGCAACTGACCTCAGTTGATAAAATAATTTAACACTCTAATAATGAGAATACATTGTTTAGCATATTCCATGTTACTGTTACAATCCAACAATGCATTGGCCAATATAGTCCATGTTACAATCCAAGAATGCATTGACATTCGATATTTCAATCCAACAATGCATTGGCTATTCCATATTTCAATCCAACAATGCATTGTTCAACATATTCCATAAGGTATAACATGCCCCGCAGTTGAACTAGCAACTGACCTCAATTGATAAAATAATAAACATGGATTGCCAGTCACATGTTTCATCACTGAATAATAAAAAGAAATAGGCATGTGCCATGTAAAAATACATGCATGGAAATGTTCATGGAGCTGTTACATTAATGTGTTAAGTTATTAAACGTATCTGTGAGATGCGGACATAGTCTTTCTAATGAATTTGGGCAAACAAAACTTGAATATGCTCCTATGGACTAAATTCAATATATAAATGCATCACAATTATCAAACATGTAGGGTAAACTTTAGAGGTAGAAATGAATCCTTAAACTCTTCTTGAAAAGCTTTCCAGGTGCGTGGACAATCTGCACTATGACAAAGATCATTCCACCATTGCTGCGCTCTTCCTACCAAATAATTAGTGGCAAACTCGATTTTCTTATTTTCTGAATATAACTCATCGGAAAAGAAATCGTTGAATAGGGATAGCCATGATACGACAAAGGGGCCATCTTTTTGTCCGTCGAATTGAAGCATAGCATAACATCCTTGTATGGCTTGTTGAAGTGCTTGAGGTTCTTGGTTCATAATCTCTAACTCTTGCTCGAATGAAACTCCAGGTAAAGGTGAATTACAGAAATCTTCCATGGTGCTCTTGGACGCTTGTTCTGCACCTTGGTGTATTGAACCTTCTTGTTTGCAACCTTGGTGTCTCGAGCCCGTGTTCTCAACCTTGCTTGGTATCTTGAACACTCAATCAAGTGCCACCCAAGGATTTTGAAGGAATTCACACTTCCAAGCTATCTCATTGAAAAGTTCGTTCCGAGAGCTTTCCAACGGTGTATTACACGCCTCAATCCGACCTACGGATTGAGAGATACACTTGATTCTTTCTTGGGTCCAATCTTGAAATCGACGCGCACGCCTTCCACAAGTAATAAAGAGAGAGAACTTGAGTACAACTCCAAGAGATGGTGGAGTGGTCAAGGTACTTCCCTTGAAAGAAGGAGGTTGTGGGATCAAATCCTCCTACCTTAGGGACTCTAAACCTCTCTATTACCACTCAAAAATTAAATCTGCCTCGCGCGTAGCCAACGGCTGCAACGGTCGTCAAGGGAGCCTTGGGTGCCAATGTTGCCAATGTGTTGCCTAAGTTATTGCCTAAGTTATTGCCTAAGTTGATGCCTTGGAGTAAACGTAGGTGAAAACGTAGGTTCTCGAACAAGAACAGGAACAGGAACCGAAACAGAAACAGAAACAGAAACCGGAGACGGAGACGGAGATGGAAATGGAAATGGAAATGGAATCGGAATTCAGAATCGCGAAAAGAGAACAGAACCCTCTGTATTGACGCGTGCAGAGCTTTGATACCACTATTGTCAGGATCTTGCTCACGCTGAAACAAAAGTTACGAACGCAGAAAAACACACACAAGAATTGACGCAACAAGAGACGAGACAGAACGCAGTATTGGGTGCAATCTTCCTCCATGCACTCTGTTCCGACAGTCCACAGAGTGCATGTATTTATAGGACTTTTGATTACGTCAAAAATAGTGGTTACATGAGGGCAGCTTCAAAAAGCAGGCGTGAAACTAAAAGTTGGTAACTTTTACAGAAAGCCATTGCTTTTAATAACAGAAACTGCGGTCTACAACGACCATTATTCTAACCATTACTTTTCTAACAATAGAACCTTCTACGCAGGTTTATTTACAAGCTAAATAATAATTATTTTGGATTATTGATGTCCGTCCTTTCACGCCTTGCACGCTCCTCACGAACCTTCAGCTGCTATTTTTCATGCATATACAACATGCCTCTCACTTGACAAGCAACTGACCTCAGTTGATAAAATAAATCAACACTCTAATAATTATAATGCAGTGTTCAACATATTCCATGTTACTGTTAGAATCCAACAATGCATTGGCTATTCCATATGTCAATCCAACAATGCATTGGCTATTTCATATTTCAATCCAACAATGCATTGGCTATTTCATATTTCAATATTACAATGCATTGTTCAACATATTCCATAAGGTATAACATGCCCCGCAGTTGAAGTAGCAACTGACCTCAGTTGATAAAATAATAAACATGGATGGCTAGTCACATGTCTCATCACTGAATAATAAAAAAAAATAGGCATGTGCCATGTAAAAATACATGCATGGAAATGTTCATTGAGGAATTACATTAATGTGTTAAATTATTAAAAGTATCTGTGAGATGCGGACATAGTCTTTCTAATGAATTTGGGCAAACAAAACTTGAATATGCTCCTATGGACTAAATTCAATATGTAAATGCATCACAATTATCAAACATGTAGGGTAAACTTTAAAGGTAGAAATGAATCCTTAAACTCTTCTTGAAAAGCCTTCCAGGTGCGTGGACAATCTGCACTATGACAAAGATCATTCCACCATTGTTGCGCTCTTCCTACCAAATAATTAGTGGGAAACTCGATTTTCTTATTTTCTGAATATAACTCATCGGAAAAGAAATCGTTGGATAGGGATAGCCATGATAAAACAAAGCGGCCATCTTTTCGTCCGTCAAATTGAAGCCTAGCATAACGTCCTTGTATCGCTTGTTGAAGTGCTTGAAGTTCTTGGTTCATAATCTCTAACTCTTGCTCCAATGAAACTCGAGGTAAAGGTGAACTATAGAAATCTTCCATGGTGCTCTTGGACCCTTGGTGTATTGAACCTTCTTGTTTGCAACCTTGGTGTCTCGAGCCCGTGTTCTCAACCTTGCTTGGTATCTTGAACACTCAATCAAGTGCCATGCAAGGATTTTGAAGTAATTCACACTTCCAAGCTAGCTCATTGGAAAGTTCGTTCGGAGAGCTTTCCAACGGTATATTACACGCCTCAATCCGACCTACGGATTGAGAGATACACTTGATTCTTTGTTTGGTCCAATCTTGAAATCGACGCGCGCGCCTTCCACAAGTAATAAAGAGAGAGAACTTGAGTACAACTCCAAGAGATGGTGGAGTGGTCAAGGTACTTCCCTTGAAAGTAGGAGGTTGTGGGCTCAAATCCTCCTACCTTAGCGACACTAAACCTCTGTATTACCACTCAAAAATTAAAATTGCCTCGCGCGTAGCCAACGGTCGCCAAGGAAGCCTTGGGTGCCAATGTTGCCAATGTACTCCCTAAGTTCTTTGCCTTAGTCGACGCCTTGGAGTAAGCCGAAGGAGTAAATGTAGGTGAAAACGTAGGTTCTGGAACAGGAACAGAAACTGACACGCCTCAATCCGACCTACGGATTGAGAGATACACTTGATTCTCTCTTGGGTCCAATCTTGAAATCGACGCGCACGCCTTCCACAAGTAATAAAGAGAGAGAAATTGAGCTCTAAACCTCTCTATTACCACTCAAAAATTAAAATTTCCTCGCGCGTAGCCAACGGTCGCCAAGGGAGCCTTGGGTGCCAATGTTGCCAATGTATTGCCTAAGTTATTGCCTAAGTTCTTTGCCTTAGTCGATCACTTGGAGTAAGCCGAAGGAGTTAGCGGGGGAGTAAGCCGAAGGAGTAAACGTAGGTGAAAACGTAGGTTCTGGAACAGGAACAGGAACAAGAACCGAAACAGAAACAGAAACAGAAACCAGAGACGGAGACGGAGATGGAAATGGAAATGGAACTGGAATCGGAATTCAGAATCGCGAACAGAGAACAGAACCCTCTGTATTGACGCGTGCAGAGCTCTGATACCACTATTGTCAGGATCTTGCTCACGCTCAAAAAGAAGTTACGAACGCAGAAAAACACACACAAGAATTGACGCAACAAGAGACGAGACAGAACGTAGTATTGGGTGCAATCTCCCCCCATGCACTGTGTTCCGACAGTCCACAGAGTGCATGTATTTATAGGACTTTTGATTACGTCGAAAATAGTGGTTACATGAGGGCGGCTTCCAAAAGCAAGCGTGAAACTAAAACTTGGTAACTCTTACAGAAAGCCATTGGTTTTAATAACAGAAACTACGGTCTACAACGACGATTATTCTAACCATTACTTTTCTAACAATAGAACCTTCTACGCAGGTTTATTTACAAGCTAAATAATAATTATTTCGGATTATTGATGTCCGCCCTTTCACGCCTTGCACGCTCCTCACGAACCTTTAGCTGCTATTGCTCATGCTCAAACAGAAGTTATGAACGCAGAAAAACACACACAAGAATTGATGCAACAAGAGACGAGACAGAACGCAGTATTGGGTGCAATCTCTCCCCATGCACTCTGTTTCGACAGTCCACAGAGTGCATGTATTTATAGGACTTTTGATTACGTCAAAAATAGTGGTTACATGAGGGCGGATTTGAAAAGCAGGCGTGAAACTAAAAGTTGGTAACTTTTACAGAAAGCCATTGCTTTTAATAACAGAAACTGCGGTCTACAACGACCCTTATTCTAACCATTACTTTTCTAACAATAGAACCTTCTACGCAGGTTTATTTACAAAATATATAATAATTATTCGGATTATTGATGTCCGCCCTTTCACGCCTTGCACGCTCCCTACGAACCTTCATCTGCTATATCAAAAACATCAAAAACATATTAATATATTAATAATATAACACTTTAACAATGCTTTGTTCAATAATACACTTTAACAATGCATTGTTCAATAATATACAACATGCCTCTCAGTTGACAAGCAACTGATCTGAGTTGATAAAATAATTCAACACTCTAACAACTACAATGCAGTGTTCAACATATTCCATGTTATTGTTACAATCCAACAATGCATTGGCTATTACATATGTCAATCCAACAATGCATTGGCTATTTCATATTTCAATCCAACAATGCATTGGCTATTTCATATTTCAATATTACAATGCATTGTTCAACATATTCCATAAGGTATAACATGCCCCGCAGTTGAACTAGCAACTGACCTCAGTTCATAAAATAATAAACATGGATGGCCAGTCACATGTTTCATCACTGAATAATAAAGAAAATAGGCATGTGCCATGTAAAAATACATGCATGGAAATGTTCATGGAGCTGTTACATTAATGTGTTAAGTAATTAAAAGTATCTGTGAGATGCGGAGATAGTCTTTCTAATGAATTTGGGCAAACAAAACTTGAATATACTCCTATGGACTAAATTCAATATGTAAATGCATCACAATTATCAAACATGTAGGGTAAACTTTAAAGGTAGAAATGAATCCTTAAACTCTTCTTGAAAAGCCTTCCAGGTGCGTGGACAATCTGCACTATGACAAAGATCATTCCACCATTGCTGTGCTCTTCCTACCAAATAATTAGTGGCAAACTGGATTTTCTTATTTTCTGAATATAACTCATCGGAAAAGAAATCATTGAATAGGGATAGCCATGATAAGACAAAGCGGCCATCTTTTCGTTCGTCGAATTGAAGAATAGCATAACGTCCTTGTATGGCTTGTTGAAGTGCTTGAAGTTCTTGGTTCATAATCTCTAACTCTTGCTCGAATGAAACTCCAGGTAAATTTGAATTACAGAAGTCTTCCATGGTGCTCTTGGACCCTTGTTCTCAACCTTGGTGTATTGAACCTTCTTGTTTGCAACCTTGGTATCTCGAGCCCGTGTTCTCAATCTTGCTTTGTATCTTGAACACTCAATCATAAGCTACCCAAAGATTTTGAAGTAATTCACACTTCCAAGATAGCTCATTATAAAGTTCGTTCCGAGAGCTTTCCAACGGTATATTACACGCCTCAATCCGACCTACGGATTGAGAGACACACTTGATTCTTTCTTGGGTCCAATCTTGAAATCGACGCGCGCGCCTTCCACAAGTAATAAAGAGAGAGAACTTGAGTACAACTCCAAGAGATGGTGGAGTGGTCAAGGTAGTTCCCTTGAAAGTAGGAGGTTGTGGGTTCAAATCCTCCTACCGTACCGACTCTAAACCTCTCTATTACCACTCAAAAATTAAAATTGCCTCGCGCGTAGCCAACGGTAGCCAACGGTAGCCAAGGGAGCCTTGGATGCCAATGTTGCCAATGTTGCCAATGTATTGCCTAAGTTATTGCCTAAGCTCTTTGCCTTAGTCGACGCCTTGGAGTAAGCCGAAGGAGTAAACGTAGGTAAAAACGAAGGTGAAAACGTAGGTTCTCGAACAGGAATCGAAACAGAAACAGAAACCGGAGCCGGAGATGGAGATGGAAATGGAAATGGAAATGGAATCGGAATTCAGAATTGCAAACAGAGAGAAAAACCCTCTGTATTGACACGTGCAGAGCTCTGATACCACTGTTGTCAGGATCTTGCTCACGCTCAAACAGAAGTTACGAACGCACAAAAACACACACAAGAATTGATGCAAGAAGAGACGAGACAGAATGGAGTATTGGGTGCAATCTCGTCCCATGCACTCTGTTCCGACAGTCCACAGAGTGCATGTATTTATAGGACTTTTGATTAGGTCGAAAATAGTGGTTACATGAGGGCGGCTTCGAAAAGCAGGCGTGAAACTAAAAGTTGGTAACTTTTTCGGAAAGCCATTGCTTTTAATAACAGAAACTGCAGTCTACAATGACCATTATTCTAACCATTACTTTTCTAACAATAGAACCTTCTACGTAGGTTTATTTACAAGCTAAATAATAATTATTTTGGTTTATTGATGTCCACCCTTTCACGCCTTGCACGCTCGTCACGAACCTTCAGCTGCTATTGCTCACGCTCAAACAGAAGTTAGGAATGCAGAAAAACACACACAAGAATTGACGCAACAAGAGACGAGACAGAACGCAGTATTGGGTGCAATCTCCCCCCATGCACTCTGTTTCGACAGTCCACAGAGTGCATGTATTTATAGGACTTTTGATTACGTCAAAAATAGTGGTTACATGAGGGCGGCTTTGAAAAGCAGGCGTGAAACTAAAAGTTGGTAACTTTTACAGAAAGTCATTGCTTTTAATAACAAAAACTGCGGTCTACAACGACCCTTATTCTAACCATTACTTTTCTAACAATAGAACCTTCTACACAGGTTAATTTACAAAATAAATAGTAATTATTCAGATTATTGATGTCCGCCCTTTCACGCCTTGCACGCTCCTCAAGAACCTTCATCTGCTATATCAAAAACATCAAAAACATATTAATATATTAATAATATAACACTTTAACAATGCTTTGTTCAATAATACACTTTAACAATGCATTGTTCAATAATATACAACATGTCTCTCAGTTGACAAGCAACTGATCTCACTTGATAAAATAATTCAACACTCTAACAATTACAATGCAGTGTTCAACATATTCCATGTTACTGTTACAATCCAACAATGTATTGGCTATTCCATATGTCAATCCAACAATGCATTGGCTATTTCATATTTCCATCCAACAATGCATTGGTTATTTCATATTTCAATATTATAATGCATTGTTCAACATATTCCATAAGGTATAACATGCCCCGCAGTTGAACTAGCAACTGATCTCAGTTGATAAAATAATAAACATGGATGGCGAGTCACATGTTTCATCACTGAATAATAAAAAAAAGTAGGCATGTGCCATGTAAAAATACATGCATGGAAATGTTCATGGAGCTGTTACATTAATGTGTTAAGTTATTAAAAGTATCTGTGAGATGCGGACATAGTCTTTCTAATGAATTTGGGCAAACAAAACTTGAATATGCTCCTATGGACTAAATTCAATATGTATATGCATTACAATTATCAAACATGTAGGGTAAACTTTAAAGGTAGAAATGAATCCTTAAACTCTTCTTGAAAAGCCTTCCACGTGCATGGACAATCTGCACTATGACAAAGATCATTCCACCATTGCTGCGCTCTTCCTACCAAATAATTAGTGGCAAACTCGATTTTCTTATTTTTTGAATATAACTCATCGGAAAAGAAATCGTTGAAAAGGGATAGCCATGATAAGACAAAGCGGCCATCTTTTCGTCCATTGAATTGAAGCATAGCATAACGTCTTTGTATGGCTTGTTGAAGTGCTTGGAATTCTCGGTTCATAATCTCTAACTTTTGCTCGAATGAAACTCCAGGTAAAGGTGAATTACAGAAATCTTCCATGGTGCTCTTGGACCCTTATTCTCAACATTGGTGTATTGAACCTTCTTGTTTGCAACCTTGGTGTCTCGAGCCCGTGTTCTCAACCTTGCTTGGTATCTTGGACACTCAATCAAGTGCCACCTAAGGATTTTGAAGGAATTCACACTTCCAAGCTATCTCATTGGAAAGTTCGTTCCGAGATCTTTCCAACGGTATATTACACGCCTCAATCCGACCTACGGATTGAGAGATACACTTGATTCTTTCTTGGGTCCAATCTTGAAATCGACGCGCGCGCCTTCCACAAGTAATAAAGAGAGAGAACTTGAGTACAACTCCAAAAGATGGTGGAGTGGTCAAGGTACTTCCCTTGAAAGATGGAGGTTGTGGGTTCAAATCCTCCTACCTTAGGAACTCTAAACCTCTCTATTACCACTTAAAAATTAAAATTGCCTCGCGCGTAGCCAACGGTTGCCAAGGGAGCCTTGGGTGCCAATGTTGCCAATGTATTGCCTAAGTTCTTTGCCTTAGTCGACACGAAGGTGAACACGAAGGTGAAAACGTAGGTTCTGGAACCGGAACAGGGACAGGCACAGAAACAAAAACCGAAGACAGAGAAAGAGATGGAAATGGAAATGGAAATGGAATCGGAATTCAGAATCACGAACAAAGAACAGACCCCTCTATATTGACGCGTGCAGAGCTCTGATACCACTGTTGTCAGGATCTTGCTCATGCTCAAACAGAAGTTACAAACACAGAAAAACACACACAAGAATTGATGCAACAAGAGACGAGACAGAACGCAATATTGGTTGCAATCTCCCCCCATGCACTCTGTTCCGACAGTCCACAGAGTGCATGTAATTATAGGAATTTTAATTACGTCGAAAATAGTGGTTACATGAGGGCGGCTTCGAAAAGCAGGTATGAAACTAAAAGTTGGTAACTTTTATAGAAAGCCATTGCTATTAATAACTGAAATTGCGGTCTACAACGACCATTATTCTAACCATTACTTTTCTAACAATAGAACCTTCTACGCAGGTTTATCTATAAGTTAAATAATAATTATTTCGGATTATTGATGTCCGCCCTTTCACGCCTTGCACGCTCCTCACGAACCTTCAGCTCCTATTGCTCACGCTCAAACAGAAGTTACGAACGCAGAAAGACACACACAAGAATTGACGCAACAAGATACGAGACAGAACGTAGTATTGGGTGCAATCTCCCCCCATGCACTCTGTTTCGACAGTCCACAGAATGCATGTAATTATAGGACTTTTGATTACGTCGAAAATAGTGGTTACATGAGGGCGGCTTTGAAAAGCAGGCGTGAAACTAAAAGTTGGTAACTTTTACAGAAAGCCATTGATTTTAATAACAGAAATTGCGGTCTACAACGACCCTTATTCTAACCATTACTTTTCTAACAATAGAACCTTCTACACAAGTTTATTTACAAAATAAATAATAATTATCCGGATTATTGATGTCCCCCCTTTCACGCCTTGCACGCTCCTCACGAACCTTCATCTGCTATATCAAAAACATCAAAAACATATTAATATATTAATAATATAACACTTTAACAATGTTTTGTTAAATAATACACTTTAACAATGCATTGTTCAATAATATACAACATGCCTCTCAGTTGACAAGCAACTGACCTCAGTTGATAAAGTAATTCAACACTTTAACAATTACAATGCAGTGTTCAACATATTCCATGTTACTGTTACAATCCAACAATGCATTGGCTATTCCATATGTCAATCCAACAATGCATTGGCTATTTCATATTTCAATCCAACAATGCATTGGCTATTTCATATTTCAATATTACAATGCATTGTTCAACATATTCCATAAGGTATAACATGCCCCGCAGTTGAACTAGCAACTGACGTCAGTTGATAAAATAATAAACATGGATGGCCAGTCACATGTTTCATCACTGAATAATAAAAAAAAATAGGCATGTGCCATGTAAAAGTGCATGCATGGAAATGTTCATGGAGCTGTTACATTAATGTGTTAAGTTATTAAAAGTATCTGTGAGATGTGGACATAGTCTTTCTAATGAATTTGGGCAAACAAAACTTGAATATGCTCCTATGGACTAACTTCAATATGTAAATGCATCACAATTATCAAACATGTAGGGTAAACTTTAAAGGTAGAAATGAATCCTTAAACTTATCTTGAAAAGCCTTCCAGGTGCGTGGACAATCTGCACTATGACAAAGATCATTCCACCATTGTTGCGCTCTTCATACCAAATAATTAGTGGAAAACTCGATTTTCTTATTTTCTGAATATAACTCATCAGAAAAGAAATCGTTGAATAGGGATAGCCATGATAAGACAAAGCGGCCATCTTTTCGTCCGTTGAATTGAAGCATAGCATAACGTCCTTGTATGGCTTGTTGAAGTGCTTGAAGTTCTTGGTTCATAATCTCTAACTCTTGCTCCAATGAAACACTAGGTAAAGGTGAATTACAGAAATCTTCCATGGTGCTCTTGGACCCTTGTTCTCAACCTTGGTGTATTGAACCTTCTTGTTTGCAACCTTGGTGTCTCGAGCCCGTGTTCTCAACCTTGCTTGGTATCTTGAACACTCAATCAAGTGCCATCCAAGGATTTTGAAGTAATTCACACTTCCAAGCTAGCTCATTGGAAAGTTCGTTCTGAGAGCTTTCCAACGGTATATTACATGCCTCAATCCGACCTACAGATTGAGAGAAACACTTGATTCTTTCTTGGGTCCAATTTTTAAATCGACACACGCGCTTTCCACAAGTAATAAAGAGAGAGAACTTGAGTACAACTCCAAGAGATGGTGGAGTGGTCAAGGTACTTCCCTTGAAAGTAGGAGGTTGTGGGTTTAAATCCTCCTACCTTAGGGACTCTAAACCTCTCTATTACCACTCAAAAATAAAAATTTCCTCGCGCGTAGCCAACGGTCGCCAAGGGAGCCTTGGGTGCCAATGTTGCCAATGTATTGCCTAAGTTCTTTGCCTTAGTCGTTGCCTTAGAGTAAGCCGAAGGAGTAAACGTAGGTGAAAACGTAGGTTCTGGAACAGGAACAGGAACAGGAACCAAAACAGAAACAAAAACAAAAACCGAAGACGGAGACGGAGATGGAAATGGAAATGGAAATGGAATCGGAATTCAGAATCGCGAACAGAGAACAGAACCCTCTGTATTGATGCGTGCAGAGCTCTGATACCACTGTTGTTAGGATCTTGCTCACGCTCAAACAGAAGTTACGAACGCAGAAAAACACACACAAGAATTGACGCAAGAAGAGACGAGACAGAATGGAGTATTGGGTGCAATCTCGCCCCATGCACTCTGTTCCGACAGTCCACAGAGTGCATGTATTTATAGGACTTTTTATTACGTCGAAAATAGTGGTTACATGAGGACGGCTTCGAAAAGCAGGCGTCAAACTAAAAGTTGGTAACTTTTACAGAAATCCATTGCTTTTAATAACAGAAACTACGGTCTACAACGACCATTATTTTAACCATTACTTTTCTAACAATAGAACCTTCTACGCAGGTTTATTTACAAGCTAAATAATAATTATTTCGGATTATTGATGTCCGCCCTTTCACGCCTTGCACGCTCCTCACGAACCTTCAGCTGCTATTGCTCACGCGCAAACAAAAGTTACGAACGCAGAAAAACACACACACAAGAATTGATGCAACAAGAGACGAGACAGAACGCAGTATTGGGTGCAATCTCCCCCCATGCACTCTGTTTCGACAATCCACAGAGTGCATGTATTTATAGGACTTTTGATTACGTCGAAAATAGTGGTTACATGAGGGCGGCTTTGAAAAGCAGGCGTGAAACTAAAAGTTGGTAATTTTTACAGAAAGCCATTGCTTTTAATAACAGAAACTGCGGTCTACAACGACCCTTATTCTAACCATTACTTTCATAACAATAGAACTTTCTACGCAGGTTTATTTATAAAATAAATAATAATTATTCGGATTATTGATGTCCGCCATTTCACGCCTTACACGCTCCTCACGAACCTTCATCTGCTATATCAAAAACATCAAAAACATATTAATATATTAATAATATAACACTTTGACAATGCTTTGTTCAATAATACACTTTAACAATGCATTGTTCAATAATATACAACATGTCTCTCTGTTGACAAGCAACTGACCTCAGTTGATAAAATAATTCAACAGTCTAACAATTACAATGCAGTGTTCAACATATTCCATGTTACTGTTACAATCCAACAATGCATTGGCTATTTCATATTTCAATCCAACATGCGTATCTGTGAGATGCGGACATAGTCTTTCTAATGAATTTGGGCAAACAAAACTTGAATATGCTCCTATGGACTAAATTCAATATGTAAATGCATCGCAATTATCAAACATGTAGGGTAAACTTTAAAGGTAGAAATGAATCCTTAAACTCTTTTTGAAAAGCCTTCCAAGTGCGTGGACAATCTGCACTATGACAAAGATCATTCCACCATTGCTGCGCTCTTCCTACCATATAATTAGTGGCAAACTCGATTTTCTTATTTTCTGAATATAACTCATCGGAAAAGAAGTCGTTCAATAGGGATAGCCATGATAAGACAAAGCGGCCATCTTCTCGTGCGTTGAATTGAAGCATAGCATAACGTCCTTGTATGGCTTGTTCAAGTGCTTGAAGTTCTTGGTTCATAATCTCTAACCCTTGCTCGAATGAAACTCGAGGTAAAGGTGAATTACAGAAATCTTCCATGGTGCTCTTGGACCCTTGTTCTGAACCTTGGTGTATTGAACCTTCTTGTTTGCAACCTTGGTGTCTCGAGCCCATGTTCTCAACCTTGCTTGGTATCTTGAACACTCAATCAAGTGCCACCCAAGGACTTTGAAGGAATTCACACTTCCAAGTTAGCTCATTGGAAAGTTCGTTCTGAGAGCTTTCCAACGGTATATTACACGCCTCAATCCGACCTACGGATTGAGAGATACACTTGATTCTTTCTTGGGTCCAATTTTGAAATCGACGCGCGCGCCTTCCACAATTAATAAAGAGAGAGAACTTGAGTACAAATCCAAGAGATGGTGGAGTGGTCAAGGTACTTCCCTTGAAAGAAGAAGGTTGTGGGTTCAAATCCTCCTACCTTAGGGACTCTAAACCTCTCTATTACCACTCAAAAATTAAAATTGCCTCGCGCGTAGCCAACGGCTGCCAAAGGTTGCCAAGGGAGCCTTGGGTGCCAATGTTGCCAATGTATTGCCTAAGTTCTTTGCCTTAGTCGACGCCTTGGAGTAAGCCGAAGGAGTAAACGTAGGTGAACACAAAGGTGAAAACGTAGGTTCTGGAACAGGAACCGAAACAGAAACAGAAACAGAAACAGAAACCGGAGACGGAGACGGAGATGGAAATGGAAATGGAAATGGAATCGGAATTCAGAATCGCGAAGAGAGAACAGAATCCTCTGTATTGACGCGTGCAGAGCTCTGATACCATAATTGTCAGGATCTTGCTCACGCCCAAACAGAAGTTACGAACGCAGAAAAACGGACACAAGACTTGACGCAACAAGAGACGAGAGAGAACGTAGTATTGGGTGCAATCTCCCCCCATGCACTCTGTTCCGACAGTCCACAGAGTGCATGTATTTATAGGAATTTTGATTACGACGAAAATAGTGGTTACATGAGGGCGGCTTCGAAGAGCAGGCGTGAAACTAAAAGTTGGTAACTTTTACAGAAAGCCATTGCTTTTAATAACAGAAACTGCGGTCTACAACGACCCTTATTTTAACCATTACTTTTCTAACAATAGAACCTTCTACGCAGGTTCATTTACAAAATAAATAAAAATTATTCAGATTATTGATGTCCGCCCTTTCACGCCTTGCACGCTCCACACTTTAACAATGCTTTGTTCAATAATACACTTTAACAATGCATTGTTCAATAATATACAGCATGCCTCTCAGTTGACAAGCAACTGACCTCAGTTGATAAAATAATTCAACACTCTAACAATTACAATGCAGTGTTCAACATATTCGATGTTACTTTTACAATCCAACAATGCATTGGCTATTCCATATGTCAATCCAACAATGCATTGGCTATTTCATATTTCAATCCAATAATGCATTGTCTATTTCATATTTCAATATTACAATGCATTGTTCAACATATTCCATAAGGTATAACATGCCCCGCAGTTGAACTAGTAACTGACCTCAGTTGATAAAATAATAAACATGGATGGCCAGTCACATGTTTCATCACTGAATAATAAAAAAAAGTAAGCATGTTCCATGAAAAAATACATGCATGGAAATGTTCATGGAGCTGTTACATTAATGTGTTAAGTTATGAAAAGTATCTGTGAGATGTGGACATAGTCTTTCTAATGAATTTGGGCAAACAAAACTTGAATATTCTCCTATGGACTAAATTCAATATGTAAATGCATCACAATTATCAAACATGTAGGGTAAACTTTAAAGGTAGAAATGAATCCTTAAACTCTTCTTGAAAAGCCTTCCAGGTGCGTGGACAATCTGCACTATGACAAAGATCATTCCACCATTGCTGCGCTCTTCCTACAAAATAATTAGTGGCAAACTCGATTTTCTTATTTTCTGAATATAACTCATCGGAAAAGAAATCGTTGAATAGGGATAGCCATCATAAGACAAAGCGGCCATCTTTTCGTCTGTTGAATTGAAGCAAAGCATAACGTCCTTGTATGGCTTGTTGAAGTGCTTGAAGTTCTTGGTTCATAATCTCTAACTCTTGCTCGAATGAAACTCCAGGTAAAGGTGAATTACAGAAATCTTCCATTGTGCTCTTGGACCCTTGTTCTCAACCTTGGTGTACTGAACCTTCTTGTTTGCAACCTTGGTGTCTTGAGCCCGTGTTCTCAACCTTGCTTGGTATCTTGAACACTCAATCAAGTGCCACCCAAGGATTTTGAAGTAATTCACACTTCCAAGCTAGCTCATTGGAAAGTTGCTTCTGAGAGCTTTCCAACGGTATATTACACGCCTCAATCTGACCTACGGATTGAGAGATACACTTGATTCTTTCTTGGGTCCAATCTTGAAATCAACGCGCGCGCCTTCCACAAGTAATAAAGAGGGAGAACTTGAGTACAACTCCAAGAGATGGTGGAGTGGTCAAGGTACTTCCCTTGAAAGAAGGAGGTTGTGGGTTCAAATCCTCCTACCTTAGGGACTCTAAACCTCTCTATTAACACTCAAAAATTAAAATTGCCTCGCGCGTAGCCAAGAGTCGCCAAGGGAGCCTTGGGTGCCAATGTTGCCAATGTATTGCCTAAGTTCTTTGCCTTAGTCGACGCCTTGGAGTAACCCGAAGGAGTAAACGTAGGTGAAAACGAAGGTGCAAACGTAGGTTCTGGAACAGGAACACGAACAGGAACATGAACTGAAACAGAAACAGAAACAAAAACAGAAACCGGAGACGGAGAAGGAGATGGAAATGGAAATGGAAATGGAATCCGAATTCAGAATCGCGAACAGAGAACAGAACCCTCTGTATTGACGCCTGAGGAGCTCTGATACCATTGTTGTCAGGATGTTGCTCACACTCAAACAGAAGTTACGAACGCAGAAAAACACACACAAGATATGACGCAACAAGAGACGAGACAAAACGCAGTATTGGGTGCAATATCCCCCCATGCACTCTGTTCCGACAGTCCATAGAGTGCATGTATTTATAGGACTTTTGATTACGTCGAAAATAGTGGTTACATGAGGGCGGCTTCCAAAAGCAGGCGTGAAACTAAAAGTTGGTAACTTTTACAGAAAGCCATTGCTTTAAATAACAGAAACTCTGCTCTACAACGACCATTATTCTAACCATTACTTTTCGAACAATAGAACCTTCTACGCAGGTTTATTTACAAGCTAAATAATAATTATTTCGGATTATTGATGTCCGCCCTTTCACGCCTTGGACGCTCCTCAGGAACCTTCAGCTGCTATTGCTCACGCTCAAACAGAAGTTACGAACACAGAAAAACACACACAAGAATCGACGCAACAAGAGACAAGACAGAACGCAGTATTGGGTGTAATCTCCCCCATGCACTCTGTTTCGATAGTCCACAGAGTGCATGTATTTATAGCACTTTTGATTACGTCGAAAATAGTGGTTACATGAGGGCGGCTTTGAAAAGCAGGCGTGAACCTAAAAGTTGGTAACTTTTACAGAAAGCCATTGCTTTTAATAATAGAAACTGTGGTCTACAAGGACCCTTATTCTAACCATTACTTTTATAACAGTAGAACCTTCTATGCAGGTTTATTTACAAAATAAATAATAATTATTCGGATTATTGATGTCCGCCCTTTCACGCCTTGCACGCTCCTCACGAACCTTCATCTGCTATATCAAAAACATCAAAAACATATTAATATATTAATAATATAACACTTTAACAATGCTTTGTTCAATAATACACTTTAACAATGCATTGTTCAATAATATATAACATGTCTCTCAGTTGACAAGCAACTGACCTCAGTTGATAAAATAATTCAACACTCTAACAATTACAATGCAGTGTTCAACATATTCCATGTTACTGTTACAATCCAACAATGAATTGGCTATTTCATATTTCAATCCAACAATGCATTGGCTATTTCATATTTCAATATTACAATGCATTGTTCAACATATTCCATAAGGTATAACATGCCTCGCAGTTGAACTAGCAACTGATCTCAGTTGATAAAATAATAAACATGGATGGCCAGTCACATGTTTCATCACTAAATAATAAAAAAAATTAGGCATGTGCCATGTAAAAATATATGCATGGAAATATTCATGGAGCTGTTACATTAATGTGTTAAGTTATTAAAAGTATCTGTGAGATGCGGACATAGTCTTTCTAATGAATTTGGGCAAACAAAACTTGAATATGCTCCTATGGACTAAATTCAATATGTAAATGCATCACAATTATCAAACATGTAGGGTAAACTTTAAAGGTAGAAATGAATCCTTAAACTCTTCTTGAAAAGCTTTCCAGGTGCGTGGACAATCTGCACTATGACAAAGATCATTCCACCATTGCTGCACTCTTCCTACCAAATAATTAGTGGCAAACTCGATTTTCTTATTTTCTGAATATAACTCATCGGAAAAGAAATCGTTGAATAGGGATAGCCATGATAAGACAAAGCGGCCATCTTTTCGTCCGTTGAATTGAAGCATAGCATAACGTCCTTGTATGGCTTGTTGAAGTGCTTGAAGTTCTTGGTTCATAATCTCTAACTCTTGGTCGAATCAAACTCTAGGTAAAGGTGAATTACAGAAATCTTCCATGGTGCTCTTGGACACTTGTTCTCAACCTTGGTGTATTGAACCTTCTTGTTTGCAACCTTGGTGTCTCGAGCCCATGTTCTCAACCTTGCTTGGTATCTTGAACACTCAATCAAGTACCACCCAAGGATTTTCAAGGAATTCACACTTGCAAATAAGCTCATTGGAAAGCTCGTTCCGAGAGCTTTCCAACGGTATATTACACGCCTCAATCCGACCTACGGATTGAGAGATACACTTGATTCTTTCTTGGGTCCAATCTTGAAATCGACGCGTGCGCCTTCCACAAGTAATAAAGAGAGAGAACTTGAGTACAACTCCAAGAGATGGTGGAGTGGTCATGGTACTTCCGTTGAAAAAATGAGGTTGTGGGTTCAAATCATCCTACCTTAGGGACTCTAAACCTCTCTATTAGCACTCAAAAATTAAAATTGCCTCGCGCGTAGCCAACGGCTGCCAACGGTCGCCAAGGGAGCCTTGGGTGCCAATGTATTGCCTAAGTTCTTTGCCTTAGTCGATGCCTTGGAGTAAGCTGAAGGAGAAAACGTAGGTGAAAACGAAGGTGAAAACGTAGGTTCTGGAACAGGAACAGGAACAGGAACAGGAACCGAAACAGAAACAGAAACAAAAACAGAAATCGCAGACGGAGACGGAGATGGAAATGGAAATGGAAATGGAATCGGAATTCAGAATCCCGAACACAGAACAGAACCCTCTGTATTGACGCGTGCAGAGCTCTGATACCACTGTTGTCAGGATCTTGGTCACGATCAAACAGAAGTTACGAACGCAGAAAAACACACACAAGAATTGACGCAACAAGAGACGAGGCAGAACACAGTATTGGGTGCAATCTCCACCCATGCACTCTGTTCCGACAGTCCACAAAGTGCATGTATTTATAGGACTTCTGATGACGTCGAAAATAGTGGTTACATGAGGGCGGCTTCGAAAAGCAGGCGTGAAACTAAAAGTTGGTAATGTTTACAGAAAGCCATTGCTTTTAATAACAGAAACTACGGTCTACGACCGTTATTCTAACCATTACTTTTCTAACAATAGAACCTTCTACGCAAGTTTATTTACAAGCTAAATAATAATTATTTCGGATTATTGATGTCCACCCTTTCACGCCTTGCACGCTCCTCACGATCGTTCAGCTGCTATTGCTCACGCTCAAACAGAAGTTACGAACGCAGAAAAACACACACAAGAATTGACGCAACAAGAGACGAGACAGAACGCAGTATTGGGTGCAATCTCCCCCATGCACTCTGTTTCGACAGTCCACAGGGTGCATGTATTTATAGGACTTTTGATTACGTCGAAAATAGCGGTTACATGAGGGCGGCTTCCAAACGCAGGCGTGAAACTAAAAGTTGGTAACTTTTACATAAAGCCATTGCTTTTAATAACAGAAACTACGGTCTACAACGACCCTTATTCTAACCATTACTTTTCTAACAATAGAACCTTCTACGCAGGTTTATTTACAAAATAAATAATAATTATTCAGATTATTGATGTCCGCCCTTTCACGCCTTGCACGCTCCTTAGAAAGCTTCATCTGCTATATCAAAAACATCAAAAATATATTAATATATTAATAATATAACACTTTAACAATGCTTTGTTCAATAATATACTTTAACAATGCATTGTTCAATAATATACAACATGCCTCTCAGTTGACAAGCACCTGACCTCAGTTGATAAAATAATTCAACACTCTAAGAATTACAATGCAGTGTTCAACATATTCCATGTTACTGTTACAATCCAACAATGCATTGGCTATTCCATATGTCAATTCAACAATGCATTTGCTATTTCATATTTCAATCCAGTAATGCATTGTCTATTTCATATTTCAATATTAGAATGCATTGTTCAACATATTCCATAAGGTATAACATGCCCCGCAGTTGAACTAGTAACTGACCTCAGTTGATAAAATAATAAACATGGATGGCCAGTCACATGTTTCATCACTGAATAATAAAAAAACGTAGGCATGTTCCATGTAAAAATACATGCATGGAAATGTTCATGGAGTTGTTACATTAATGTGTTAAGTTATTAAAAGTATCTCTGAGATGCGGACATAGTCTTTCTAATGAATTTGGGAAAACAAAACTTGAAGATGCTCCTATGGACTAAATTCAATATGTAAATGCATCACAATTATCAAACATATAGAGTAAACTTTAAAGGTAGAAATGAATCCTTAAACGCTTCTTGAAAAGCCTTCCAGGTGCGTGGACAATCTGCACTATGACAAAGATCATTCCACCATTGCTGCGCTCTTCCTACCAAATAATTAGTGGCAAACTCGATTTTCTTATTTTCTGAATATAACTCATCGGAAAAGAGATCGTTGAATAGGGATAGCCATGATAAGACAAAGCGGCCATCTTTTCGTCCGTTGAATTGAAGCATAGCATAACGTCCTTGTATGGCTTGTTGAAGTGCTTGAAGTTCTTGGTTCATAATCTCTAACTCTTGCTCGAATGAAACTCCAGGTCAAGCTGAATTACAGAAATCTTCCATGGTGCTCTTGGACCCTTGTTCTCAACCTTGGTGTACTGAACCTTCTTGTTTGCAACCTTGGTGTCTCGAGCCCGTGTTCTCAACCTTGCTTGGTATCTTGAACACTCAATCACGTGCCACCCAAGGATTTTGAAGCACTTCCAAGCTAAGTCATTGGAAAGTTCCTTCCGAGTGGTTTCCAACGGTATATTACACGCCTCAATCTGACCTACGGATTGAGAGATACACTTGATTATTTCTTGGGTCCAATCTTGAAATCGACGCGCGCGCTTTCCACAAGTAATAAAAAGAGAGAACTTGAGTACAACTCCAAGAGATGGTGGAGTGGTCAAGGTACTTCCCTTGAAAGAAGGAGGTTGTGGGTTCAAATCCTCCTACCTTAGGGACTCTAAACCTCTCTATTAACACTCAAAAATTAAAATTGCCTCGCGCGTAGCCAACGGTCGCAAAGGGAGCCTTGGGTGCCAATGTTGCCAATGTATTGCCTAAGTTCTTTGCCTTAGTCGACACCTTGGAGTAACCTGAAGGAGTAAACGTAGGTGAAAACGAAGGTGAAAACGTAGGTTCTGGAATAGGAACAGGAACAGGAACCGAAACAGAAACAGAAACAGAAATAGAAACCGGAGACAGAGACGAAGATGGAAATGGAAATGGAAATGGAATCGGAATTCAGAATCGCGAGCAGAGAACAGAACCCTCTGTATTGACGCGTGCAGAGCTCTGATACCACTATTTTCAGGATGTTGCTCACGCTCAAACAGAAGTTACGAACGCAGAAAAACACACACAAGAATTGACGCAACAAGAGACGAGACAGAACGCAGTATTGGGTGCAATCTCTCCCCATGCACTTTGTTCCGACAGTCCACAGAGTGCATGTATTTATAGGACTTTTGATTACGTCGAAAATAGTGGTTACATGAGGGCGGCTTCCAAAAGCAGGCGTGAAACTAAAAGTTGGTAACTTTTACAGAAAGCCATTGCTTTAAATAACAAAAACTGCGCTCTACAACGACCATTATTCTAACCATTACTTTTCGAACTATAGAACCTTCTACACAGGTTTATTTACAAGCTAAATAATAATTATTTCGCATTATTGATGTCCGCCCTTTCACGCCTTGCACGCTCCTCACGAACCTTCAGCTGCTATTGCTCACGGTCAAACAGAACTTACGAACGCAGAAAAACACACACAAGAATCGACGCAACAAGAGACGAGACAGAATGCAGTATTGGGTGTAATCTCCCCCATGCACTCTGTTTCGACAGTCCACAGAGTGCATGTATTTATAGGACTTTTGATTACGTCGAAAATAGTGGTTACATGAGGGCAGCTTTGAAAAGCAGGCGTGAAACTAAAAGTTGGTAACTTTTACAGAAAGCCATTGCTTTTAATAACAGAAACTGCGGTCTACAACGACCCTTATTCAAACTTTCTTTTTCTAACAATAGAACCTTCTACGCAGGTTTATTTACAAAATAAATAATAATTATTTGGATTATTGATGTCCGCCCTTTCACGCCTTGCACGCTCCTCACGAACCTTCATCTGCTATATCAAAAACATCAAAAACATATTAATATATTAATAATACAACACTTTAACAATGCTTTGTTCAATAATACACTTTAACAATGCATTGTTCAATAATATACAACATGTCTCTCAGTTGACAAGCAACTGACCTTAGGGACTCTAAACCTCTCTATTACCACTCAAAAATTAAAATTGCCTTGCGCGTAGCCAACGATTGCCAACGGTCGCCAAGGGAGCCTTGGGTGCCAATGTTGCCAATGTATTACCTAAGTTCTTTGCCTTAGTCGACGCCTTGGAGTAGTCCGAAGGAGTAAACGTAGGTGAAAACGAAGCTGAAAACGTAGGTTCAGGAACAGGAACCGAAACAGAAACAGAAACAGAAACAGAAACCGGAGACGGAGACGGAGATGGAAATGGAAATGGAAATGGAATCGGAATTCAAAATCGCAAACAGAGAACAGAACCCTCTGTATTGACGCGTTCAGAGCTCTCATACCACTGTTGTCAGGATCTTGCTCATGCTCAAACAGAAGTTACGAACGCAGAAAAACACACAGAAGAATTGACGCAACAAGAGACGAGACAGAACGCAGTATTGGGTGCAATCTCCCCCCATGCACTCTGTTCCGACAGTCCACAGAGTGCATGTATTTGTAGGACTTTTGATTAGGTCGAAAATAGTGGTTACATGAGGGCGGCTTCCAAAAGAAGTCGTGAAACTAAAAGTTGGTAACTTTTACAGAAAGCCATTGCTTTTAATAACAAAAACTGCGGTCTACAACGACCATTATTCTAACCATTACTTTTCTAACAATAGAACCGTCTACGCAGGTTTATTTACAAGCTAAATAATATATATTTTGGATTATTGATGTCTGCCCTTTCACACCTTGCACGCTCCTCACGAACCTTCAGCTGCTATTGCTCACGCTCAAACAGAAGTTACGAACGCAAAAAAACACAGACAAGAATTGACGCAACAAGAGACGAGACAGAACGCAGTATTGGGTGCAATCTCCCCCCATGCATTCTGTTTCGACAGTCCACAGAGTGCATGTATTTATTGGACTTTTGATTACGTCGAAAATAATGGTTACATGAGGGCGGCTTTGAAAAGTAGGCATGAAACTAAAAGTTGGTAACTTTTACAGAAAGCCATTGCTTTTAATAACAGGAATTGTGGTCTACAACGATCCTTATTCTAACCATTACTTTTCTAACTATATAACCTTCTACGCAGGTTTATTTACAAAATAAATAATAATTATTCGGATTATTGATGTCCGCCCTTTCACGCCTTGCACGCTCCTCACGAACCTTCATCTGCTATATCAAAAACATCAAAAACATATTAATATATTAATAATATAACACTTTAACAATGCTTTGTTCAATAATACACTTTAACAATGCATTGTTCAATAATATACAACATGTCTCTCAGTTGACAAGGAACTGACCTCAGTTGATAAAATAATTCAACACTCTAACAATTACAATGCAGTGTTCAACATATTCCATGTTACTGTTACAATCCAACAATGCATTGGCTATTCCATATGTCAATCCAACAATGCATTGGCTATTTCATATTTCAATCCAACAATATGTTGGCTATTTCATATTTCAATATTACAATGCATTGTTTAACATATTCCATAAGGTATAACATGCCCCGCAGTTGAACTAGCAACTAACCTCGGTTGATAAAATAATAAACATGGATGGCCAGTCACATGTTTCATCACTGAATAATAAAAAAAAGTAGGCATGTGCCATGTAAAAATACATGCATGGAAATGTTCATGGAGCTGTTACATTAATGTGTTAAGTTATTAAAAGTATCTGTGAGATGCAGACATAGTCTTTCTAGTGAATTTGGGCAAACAAAACTTGAATATGCTCCTATGGACTAAATTCAATATGTAAATGCATCACAATGATCAAACATGTAGGGTAAACTTTAAAGGTGGGAATGAATCCTTAAAGTCTTCTTGAAAAGCCTTCCAGGTGCGTGGACAATCTGCACTATGACAAAGATCATTCCACCATTGTTGTGCTCTTCCTACCAAATAATTAGTGGCAAACTCGATTTTCTTATTTTTTGAATATAACTCATCGGAAAAGAAATCGTTGAATAGGGATAGCCATGATAAGAGAAAGCGGCCATCGTTTCGTCCGTTGAATTGAAGCATAGAAAACGTCCTTGTATGGCTTGTTGA
Organism: Ceratopteris richardii; assembly: GCA_020310875.1. NCBI lineage: Eukaryota > Viridiplantae > Streptophyta > Polypodiopsida > Polypodiales > Pteridaceae > Ceratopteris > Ceratopteris richardii. Next base: position 173,939,611 of record CM035418.1, on the reverse strand, counting down.
AGTGCTTAAAAATCTTGGTTCATAATCTCTAACTCTTGCTTGAAGGAAACTCCACGTAAAGGTGAATTACAGAAATCTTCCATGGTGCTATTGGACCCTTGTTCTCAACCTTGGTGTATTGAACCTTCTTGTTTGCAACCTTGGTGTCTCGAGCCCGTGTTCTCAACCTTGCTTGGTATCTTGAACACTCAATCAAGTCCCACCAAAGGATTTTGAAGTAATTCACACTTCCAAGGTAGCTCATTGGAAAGTTCGTTCCGAGAGCTTTCCAACGGTATATTACATGCCTCAATCTCACCTACGGATTGAGAGATACACTTGATTCTTTCTTGTGTCCAATCTTGAAATCGACGCGCGCACCTTCCACAAGTAATAAAGAGAGAGAACTTGAGTACAACTCCAAGAGATGGTGGAGTGGTCAGGGTACTTCCCTTGAAAGAAGGAGGTTGTGGGTTCAAATCCTCCTACCTTAGGGACTCTAAACCTCTCTATTACCACTCAAAAATTAAAATTGTCTCGCGCGTAGCCAACGGCTGCCAACGGTCGCCAAGGGAGCCTTGGGTGCCAATGTTGCCAATGTATTGCCTAAGTTCTTTGCCTTAGTCGACGCCTTGGAGTAAGCCGAAGGAGTAAACGTAGGTGAAAACGAAGGTGAAAACCTAGGTTCTGGAACAGGAACAGGAACGGCAACCGAAACAAAAACAGAAACCGGAGACGGAGACGGAGATGGAAATGGAAATGGAAATGGAATCGGAATTCAGAATCGCGAACAGAGAACAAAACCCTCTGTATTGACGCGTGCAGAGCTCTGATACCACTGTTGTCAGGATCTTGCTCACGCTCAAACAGAAGTTACGAAGGCAGAAAAACACACACAAGAATTGACGCAACAAGAGATGAGACAAAATGCAGTATTGGGTGCAATCCCCCCCCATGCACTCTGTTCCGACAGTCCACAGAGTGCATGTATTTATAGGACTTTTGATTACGTCGAAAATAGTGGTTACATGAGGGCGGCTTCCAAAAGCAGGCGTGAAACTAAAAGTTGGTAACTTTTACAGAAAGCCATTGCTTTTAATAACAGAAACTGCGGTCTACAACGACCATTATTCTAACCATTACTATTCTAACAATAGAACCTTCTACGCAGGTATATTTACAAGCTTAATAATAATTATTTCGGATTATTGATGTCCGCCTTTTCACGCCTTGCACGCTCCTCACGAACCTTCAGCTGCAATTGCTCACACTCAAACAGAAGTTATGAACGCTGAAAAACACACACAAGAATTGACGCAACAAGAGACGAGACAGAAGGCAGTATTGGGTGCAATCTCCCCCCATGCACTCTGTTTCGACAGTCCACAGAGTGCATGTATTTATAGGACTTTTGATTACGTCGAAAATAGTGGTTACATGAGGGCGGCTTTGAAAAGCACGCGTGAAACTAAAAGTTGATAACTTTTACAGAAATCCATTGCTTTTAATAACAGAAACTACGGTCTACAACGACCCTTATTCTAACCATTACTTTTCTAACAATAGAACCTTCTACGCAGGTTTATTTACAAAATAAATAATAATTATTCGGATTATTGATGTCCACCCTTTCATGCCTTGCACGCTCCTGACCAACCTTCATCTGCGATATCAAAAACATCAAAAACATATCCATATATTAATAATATAACACTTCAACAATGCTTTGTTCAATAATACACTTTAACAATGCATTGTTCAATAATATACAACATGTCTCTTAGTTGACAAGCAACTGACCTCAGTTGATAAAATAATTCAACACTCTAACAATGACAATGCAGTGTTCAACATATTCCATGTTACTGTTACAATCCAACAATGCATTGGCTATTCCATATGTCAATCCAACAATGCATTGGCTATTTCATATTTCAATCCAACAATGCATTGGCTATTTCATATTTCAATATTACAATGCATTGTACAACATATTCCATAAGGTATAACATGCCCCGCAGTTGAACTAGTAACTGACCTCAGTTGATAAAATAATAAACATGGATGGCCAGTCACATGTTTCATCACTGAATAATAAAAAAAGTAGGCATGTGCCATGTAAAAATACATGCATGGAAATGTTCATGGAGCTGTTACATTAATGTGTTAAGTTATTAAAAGTATCTGTGAGATGCGGACATAGTCTTTCTAATGAATTTGGGCAAACAAATCTTGAATATGCTCCTATGGACTAAATTCAATATGTAAATGCATCACAATTATCAAACATGTAGGGTAAACTTTAAAGGTAGAAATGAATCCTTAAACTCTTCTTGAAAAGCCTTCCAGGTGCGTGGACAATCTGCACTATGACAAAGATCATTCCACCATTGCTGCGCTCTTCCTACCAAATAATTAGTGGCAAACTCGATTTTCTTATTTTCTGAATATAACTCATCGGAAAAGAAATCGTTGAATAGGGATATCCATGATAAGACAAAGTGGCCATCTTTTCGTCCGTTGAATTGAAGCATAGCATAACGTCCTTGTATGGCTTGTTGAAGTGCTTGAAGTTCTTGGTTCATAATCTCTAACTCTTGCTCGAATGAAACTCTAGGTAAAGGTGAATTACAGAAATCTTCCATGGTGCTCTTGGACCCTTGTTCTCAACCTTGGTGTATTGAACCTTCTTGTTTGCAACCTTGGTGTCTCGAGCCCGTGTTCTCAACCTTGCTTGGTATCTTGAACACTCAATCAAGTGCCACCCAACGATTTTGAAGTAATTCACACTTCCAAGCTAGCTCATTTGAAAGTTCATTGCGAGAGTTTTCCAACGGTATATTACACGCCTCAATCCGACCTACGGATTGAGAGATACACTTGATTCTTTCTTGGGTCCAATCTTGAAATCGTCGCGCGCGCCTTCAACAAGTAATAAAGAGAGAGAACTTGAGTACAACTCCCAGAGATGGTGGAGTGGTCAAGGTACTTCCCTTGAAAGAAGGAGGTTGTGGGTTCAAATCCTCCTACCTTAGGGACTCTAAACCTCTCTATTATCACTCAAAAATTAAAATTGCCTCGCGCGTAGCCAACGGTTGCCTAGGGAGCCTTGGGTGCCGATGTTGCCAATGTATTGCCTAAGTTTTTTGCCTTAGGCGACGCCTTGGAGTAAGCCGAAGGAGTAAACGTAGGTGAACATGAATAGATCCAGTCACAGGGAGGAGGCCCCTTGAGATCAGGGAGCCACACAATTTGCATGTGCAGAATCTTAAGAAGAAAATGAAAATAAATCCTCATGCTACTGTTGTGCCATTCCTTGTCATGGTGGATCCGAATGAGTGCAGCTCAGTAGACGAGTTCAATGAGGGTTTATTTGAGGAGTATACTTATTATGTGATTGGAGGTTCACACTCTGCAGAGGCCCGTAGACAGCTAGTGAAGGAGCACCCTACCACATTTTTCTTTAGGTATGCAGAGTGTAAGATACAACTGAGGAAGCCAAGCTTCTTGCTTGGGATCACAACAATGACAATGACTACAGGCAAAAAATGTCCTCCACAGAGAGAATTCGGTTCTTCCACCATGAATATGAAGATTGTCTTGTTAAGGAAGCTGGAAGAATACATCCCAATCTACGAAAGCAATGCCTTATTGAGGTTGGAATTGCACTGGATGAGAATAGAAAGTCTGATGCCTTGAGGAAATATGATCCATGGTTTCAAGTGGCATTCAGATCAGGTGAGATCTCGGATCTATAGGATAAAATTTTCACAATGTGGGAGAACAAGGAGGTCAAGGGCCAGAAGCAACGAAAGTCGAGGCCAGACCCACAGGTTGATCTGAAGGGAAAGGGAAGGAAAGCTGACCTCTCAATTGAAGAGGCTCCTGAGGACATGAAGCTGACACCATGGAGGGCCCTTCAAGGAATCAAGGATGATACATTGATCATATCAACTTTGTCAAGGGTAATCTCCAAGGACTTAAGCCTGGAGGAGATGGTGACTGAGCTCAATAAGTATGTATGTTATTCTCAGATCCTTTTTCCCTCCTCCCATGTTTCTGGTCTAACCTACTCTCTTTTTAATTTTTATGACTGTAGTCATAAAGTTTACATGAAGATTCAGAGGTCATGATGAAGAGGCTGGGTTGCTTTTCTTGGACAGAGGTCCAAGCAGACTATCCAACCACATCATCCTACAAAGCTTTATCAGAATATTTCATCCTTTTCCGTGATTGGGTAGGTTCTCTTTCTGAGGTTGTGCCTGGTTTGCCATTAGGTTAGATGCCTTGATTCACCAAACCAATTTAATGCCAGGCTTTTAGTACGAATTCGATGCCTGGCATCGACTTACGGCTAAAGTCGATGCCTGGCATCGACTTACGGCTAAAGTCGATGCCTGGCATCGACCTACAGCCAAAAGTCGATGCTTGGCATCGACTTGGGGGCATAAGTCGATGCCCGGCATCGACCTGCAGCATAAGTCGATGCCTGGCATCGGCCTCGTGGCATAGGTCGATGCCAGGCATCAACTTTCAGTAGAAAGTCGATGCCTGGCATCTACCCCCACATGAAATCGATGCCATGCATCGCTTCCTTATGTTTTTTTTGCTGTATTGAGGAGCTCATTTAGTTGTCTTTCCACTTTTTTCTGCAGAAACCAAAGAAAAGTAAGTCTGCGGAGCTACTAGATGATTGCCCCCCTGCACTCCTGGCTCACATTCAAAGAGCATGGCATGAGAAATCTAGGCTGAAAGCCAAGGAGATGGATTTTGATGATGAACCTGATCTGAAATGTTTCTCCAATCCCCTAGACCCCCTTAGGCCTGTATATTACAATGTATTCTGTAGTGATGTAAATAATATTTGTTCTGTTGTGCCTAGAAAACATTTCTCCCTTCTCATAGCGGACATACCCTATGGATTTAGGATGTTGGGATTAGTTAATGATGATGAACCCTTCAAACACCCTCAGATTCGGAAGATGGTCAGTGATTTTGCAGAGTTGACTATGTCTCCTCTTTGGAGGATAGTAATTTTCCATAGCAGAGACCAGTCCTTCTCTGTTTCAACTGCTCTGAAGGCAAGATGTCATGCTGTGGAGTGCCTCACGTGGTAAGTAATCTTCTTTCTATCTCCGTGGCTTTAATGATGCTCTCTGTGACTCATAGTTCTTGTTTGCAGGGTGAAGACAAACGTAAATCACACTCCTTTGCATAGGTTTGTGAGCTCCACTGAATGCATTACAGTTGGCTATTATGATGAAGTAAGCAAAAGGAGAGTCAGGGAGCATTGCAATGAGAATGGGATCTCAAATGTGCTCATGTTCCCAGCCGTTACCAAGAAACTTCGTCATGTAGCTGGGGACATGACATTGGTTAACCCCTATCAGAAGCCACAAAAACTCATAATGAGATTGCTTCAGCTATTCTCCAATGATGATGACTAGGTCCTAGACCTTTTTTCGGGCACAGGTAATTTCAATTTTCACAATTTTCATTAGTCATGGTTGATTGACGCCTCTAAGTGGTTTTCTGCTGTTTCACGAACGACTCTGGCTTGCTCCTTAAAGATGTTCAGGCACTGCATAGCTGTGGAGAAGGATGATGCTCAAGTGAGCTTTATTAGAATGAGAATCAATGTGCTGAATGAATGCCCAGATGAAGACCAAGAGGTTGGAAGGAAGCACATTGCAGACACGGAGAGATTCCAACCGGCTTCAAGGGAGCCTGTTCCCCCACTTGCAGATGAACCGGGGGACATGGCTGACCTTGAAGAGCCAATCTTGGAGCAAGAGATGCAGGATATGTGTTCTAATGTTCCAAAGGATCCCAATATCCTTGAGCTTGAGGAAAGCTATGATCAGCTTCTATTGTAGATTCATATTACTCTTATACTTACACAAAATGTAAAACATCATTTTAATATAAATATAATGTCGAGTTCTGCTTCCACTTTGTGTTCAACTTGATTTATCTTAAGCATTTCTCTGATCATGTGTGAATGTTTCTTAGTATAATTTTGTTGATTATTATCTTCTCTTGGGAATGCTTTTGTGAAATGTATTTCATATTCTGTGAATATGGCCATTCATTCAATGAGGATCTTAACCATACAAAGGGGATGATCTTAATTGCCTTGTTAAAATGTTCCGATTTTTGCAACACATGTACTCTAATTTTCGAGTAACTTTTAATCAGCTATAATCTGTGCTTGTTGAGGTTATGGATGAAAGGAAGGAGCTTCCCGAACTCTTACTTGTACCTTCAACACTAATCTATTGTCAAAGATCATGATCTGGGATTCTTGATCGGCTGAACAACTAGTTTTCATTGCAACAAGAATTTTATTATATCTATCTTGACTACTTGGGATATGAGATCAAGGTTCTAGTGACAATATTTACAAGCAAGAACAAGTGATGCTTTCTAGATATTGTAAAATGCTCACTTTATTGCTGGATATAATGGTCTTTAGGTAAAAAGGAAAAGAGAACATGTCTTTGTTCTCCTTTGTTGTGACTCAGTGTTCATTCCTTTTAATAACAGAAACTGCGGTCTACAACGACCATTATTCTAACCATTACTTTTCTAACAATAGAACCTTCTACGCAGGTTTATTTATAAGCTAAATAATAATTATTTCGGATTATAGATGTCCTCCCTTTCACGCCTTGCACGCTCCTCACGAACCTTCAGCTACTATTGCTCACGCTCAAATAGAAGTTACGAACGCAGAAAAACACACACAAGAATTGACGCAACCAGAGATGAGACAACGCAGTATTGGGTGCAATCTCCCCCCATGCACTCTGTTTCGACAGTCCACAGAGTGCATGTATTTATAGGACTTTTGATTACGTCAAAAATAGTGGTTACATGAGGGCGGCTTTGAAAAGCAGGTGTGAAACTAAAAGTTGGTAACTTTTACAGAAAGCCATTGCTTTTAATAACAAAAACTGCGGTCTACAACGACCCTTATTCTAACCATTACTTTTCTAACAATAGAACCTTCTACGCAGGTTTATTTACAAAATAAATAATAATTACTCGGATTATTGATGTCCGCCCTTTCACGCCTTGCACGCTCCTCACGAACCTTCATCTGCTATATCAAAAACATCAAAAACATATTAATATATTAATAATATAACACTTTAACAATGCTTTGTTCAATAATACACTTTAACAATGCATTGTTCAATAATATACAACATGTCTCTCAATTGACAAGCAACTGACCTCAGTTGATAAAATAATTCAACACTATAACAATTACAATGCAGTGTCCAACATATTCCATGTTACTGTTACAATCCAACAATGCATTGGCTATTCCATATGTCAATCCAACAATGCATTGGCTATTTCATATTTCAATCCAACAATGCATTGGCTATTTCATATTTCAATATTACAATGCATTGTTCAACATATTCCATAAGGTATAACATGCCCCGCAGTTGAACTAGCAACTGACCTCAGTTGATAAAATAATAAACATGGATGGCCAGTCACATGTTTCATCACTGAATAATAAAAAAAAAGTAGGCATGTGCCATGTAAAAATACATGCATGGAAATGTTCATGGAGCTGTTACATTAATGTGTTAAGTTATTAAAAGTATTTGTGAGATGCAGACATAGTCTTTCTACTGAATTTGGGCAAACAAAACTTGAATATGCTCCTATGGACTAAATTCAATATGTAAATGCATCACAATTATCAAACATGTAGGGTAAACTTTAAAGGTAGAAATGAATCCTTAAACTCTTCTTAAAAGCCTTCCAGGTGCGTGGACAATCTGCACTATGACAAAGATCATTCCACCATTGCTGCGCTCTTCCTACCAAATAATTAGTGGCGAACTCGATTTTCTTATTTTTTGAATATAACTCATCGGAAAAGAAATCGTTGAATATGGATAGCCATGATAAGACAAAGCGGCCATCTTTTCGTCCGCTGAATTGAAGCATAGCATAACGTCCTTGTATGGCTTGTTGAAGTGCTTGAAGTTCTTGGTTCATAATCTCTAACTCTTGCTCGAATTAAACTCCAGGTAAAGGTGAATTACAGAAATCTTCCATGGTGCTCTTGGACCCTTGTTCTGAACCTTGGTGTATTGAACCTTCTTGTTTGCAACCTTGGTGTCTCGAGCCCGTGTTCTCAACCTTGCTTGGTATCTTGAACACTAAATCAAATGCCACCCAAGGATTTTGAAGGAATTCACAATTCCAAGCTAGCTCATTGGAAAGTTCGTTCCGAGAGCTTTCCAACGGTATATCACACGCCTCAATCCGACCTACGGATTGATAGATATACTTGATTCTTTCTTGGGTCCAATCTTGAAATCGACGCGCGCGCATTCCATAAGTAATAAAGAGAGAGAACTTGAGTACAACTCCAAGAGATGGTGGAGTGGTCAAGGTACTTCCCTTGAAAGAAGGAGGTTGTGGGTTCAAATCCTCCTACCTTAGGGACTTTAAACCTCTCTGTTACCACTCAAAAATTAAAATTGCCTCGCGCGTAGCCAATGGATGCCAAGGGTTGCCAAGGGAGCCTTGGGTGCCAATGTTGCCATTGTATTGCCTAAGTTCTTTGCCTTAGTCGACGCCTTGGAGTAAGCCGAAGGAGTAAACGTAGGTGAAAACGAAGGTGAGAACGTAGGTTCTGGAACACGAACAGGAACCGAAACAGAAACAGAAACAAAAACAAAAACCGGAGACGGAGACGGACAAGGAGTAAACGTAGGTGAAAACAAAGGTGAAAACGTAGATTCTAGAACAGGAACAGGAACCGAAACAGAAACAGAAACAAAAACAAAAACCGGAGACGGAGACAGAGATGGAAATGGAAATGGAAATGGAATCGGAATTCAGAATCCCGAACAGAGAACAGAACCCTCTGTATTGACGCGTGCAAAGCTCTGATACCGTTGTTGTTAGGATCTTGCTCATGCTCAAACAGAAGTTACGAACGCAGAAAAACACACACAAGAATTGATGCAACAAGAGAGGAGACAGAACGCAGTATTGGGTGCAATCTCCCCCCATGCACTCTGTTCCGAGAGTCCACAGAATGCATGCATTTATAGGATTTTTGATTACGTCAAAAATAGTGGTTACATGAGGGCGGCTTCGAAAAGCAGGCGTGAAACTAAAAGTTGATATCTTTTACAGAAAGCCATTGCTTTTAATAACAGAAACTACCGTCTACAACGACCATTATTCTAACCATTACTTTTCTAACAATAGAACCTTCTACGCAAGTTTATTTACAAGCTAAATAATAATTATTTCGGATTATTGATGTCCGCCCTTTCACCCCTTGCACGCTCCTCACGAACGTTCAGCTGCTATTGCTCACGCTCAAACAGAAGTTACAAACGCAGAAAAACACACACAAGAATTGACGCAACAAGAGACGAGACAGAATGCAGTATTGGGTGCAATCTCCCCCCATGCACTCTGTTTCGATAGTCCACAGAGTGCATGTATTTATAGGACTTTTGATTGCGTCGAAAATAGTGGTTACATGAGGGCAGCTTCGAAAAGCAGGCGTGAAACTAAAAGCTCGTACCTGTTACAGAAAGCCATTGCTTTTAATAACAGAAACTGCGGTCTACAATGACCATTATTCTAACCATTACTTTTCTAACAATAGAACCTTCTACGTAGGTTTATTTACAAGCTAAATAATAATTATTTCGGATTATTGATGTCCGCCCTTTCACGCATTGCACGCTCCGCACGAACCTTCAGCTGCTATTGCTCACGCTCAAACAGAAGTTACGAACGTAGAAAAACACACACAAGAATTGACGCAACAAGAGATGAGACAACGCAGTATTGGGTGCAATCTCCCCCCATGCACTCTGTTTCGACAGTCCACAGAGTGCATGTATTTATAGGACTTTTGATTACGTCGAAAATAGTGGTTACATGAGGGAGGCTTTGAAAAGCAGGCGTGAAACTAAAAGTTGGTAACTTTTACAGAAAGCCATTGCTTTTAATAACAGAAACTGCGGTCTACAACGACCCTTATTCTAACCATTAATTTTCTAACAATAGAACCTTCTACGCAGGTTTATTTACAAAATAAATAATAATTATTCGGATTGTCCACCCTTTCACGCCTTGCACGCTTCTCACGAACCTTCATCTGCTATATCAAAAACATAAAAAACATATTAATATATTAATAATATAACACTTTAACAATGCTTTGTTCAATAATACACTTTAACAATGCATTGTTCAATAATATACAACATGTCTCTCAGTTGACAAGCAACTGACCTCAGTTGATAAAATAATTCAACACTATAACAATTGCAATGCAGTGTTCAACATATTCCATGTTACTGTTACAATCCAACATAGCATTGGCTATTCCATATGTCAATTCAACAATGCATTGGCTATTTCATATTTCAATCCAACAATGCATTAACTATTTCATATTTCAATATTACAATGCATTGTTAAACATATTCAATAAGGTATAACATGCCCCGCAGTTGAACTAGCAACTGACCTCAGTTGATAAAATAATAAACATGGATGGTGAGTCACATGTTTCATCACTGAATAATAAAAAAAAAGTAGGCATGTGCCATGTAAAAATACATGCATGGAAATGTTCATGGAGCTGTTACATTTATGTGTTAAGTTATTAAAAGTATTTGTGAGATGCGCACATAGTCTTTCTAATGAATTTGGGCAAACAAAACTTGAATATGCTCCTATGGACTAAATTCAATATGTAAATGCATCATAATTATCAAACATGTAGGGTAAACTTTAAAGGTAGAAATAAATCCTTAAACTCTTCTTGAAAAGCCTTCCAGGTGCCTGGACAATCTGCACTATGACAAAGATCATTCCACTATTGCTGCACTCTTCCTACCAAATATTTAGTGGCAAACTCGATTTTCTTATTTTCTGAATATAACTCATCGGAAAAGAAATCGTTGAATAGGGATAGCCATGATAAGACAAAGCGGCCATCTTTTCGTCCGTTGAATTGAAGCATAGCATAACGTCCTTGTATGGCTTGTTGAAGTGCTTGAAGTTTTTGGTTCATAATCTCTAACTCTTGCTCGAATGAAACTCCAGGTAAAGGTGAATTACAGAAATCTTCCATGGTGCTCTTGGACCCTTGTTCTCAACCTTGGTGTATTGAACCTTCTTGTTTGCAACCTTGGTGTCTCGAGCCCGTGTTCTCAACCTTGCTTGGTATCTTGAACACTCAATCAAGTGCCACCCAAGGATTTTGAAGGAATTCACACTTCCAAGCTAGCACATTGGAAGGTTCGTTCCGAGAGCTTTCCAACGGTATATTACATGCCTCAATCCGACCTACGGATTGAGAGATACACTTGATTCTTTCTTGGGTCCAATCTTGAAATCGACACGCACGCCTACCACAAGTAATAAAGAGAGAGAACTTGAGTACAACTCCAAGAGATGGTGGAGTGGTCAAGGTACTTCCCTTGAAAGCATGAGATTGTGGGTTCAAATCCTCCTACCTTAGGGACTCTAAACCTCTTTGTTACCACTCAAAATTTAAAATTGCCTCGCACGTGGCCAACGGCTGCCAATGGTCGCCAAGGGAGCCTTGGGTGCCAATGTTGCCAATGTATTGCCTAAGTTCTTTGCCTTAGTCGACGCCTTGGAGTAAGCTGAAGGAGTAAACCTAGGTGAAAATGTAGGTTCTAGAACAGGAAGAGGAACAGGAACCGAAACAGAAACAGAAACAAAAACAGAAACCGGAGACGGAGACGGAGATGGAAATGGAAATGGAAATGGAATCGGAATGCAAAATCCCGAACAGAGAACAGAACCCTCTGTATTGACGCGTGCAGAGCTCTGATACCACTGTTATCAGGATCTTGGTCACGCTCAAACAGAAGTTACGAACGTAGAAAAACACATACAAGAATTGACGCAACAAGAGATGAGACAGAACGTAGTATTGGGTGCAATCTCCCCCCATGCACTCTGTTCCGACAGTCCACAGAATGCATGTATTTATAGGACTTTTGATTACGTCGAAAATAGTGGTTACATGAGGGCGGCTTCAAAAAGCAGGCGTGAAACTAAAAGTTGGTAACTTTTACAGAAAGCCATTGCTTTTAGTAACAAAAACTACCGTCTACAACGACCATTATTCCAACCATTACTTTTCTAACAATAGAATATTCTACGCAAGTTTATTTACAAGCTAAATAATAATTATTTTGGATTACCGATATCCACCCTTTCACGCCTTGCACGCTCCTCACGAACGTTCAGCTGCTATTGCTCATGCTCAAACAGAAGTTACGAACGTAGAAAAACACAGACAAGAATTAACGCAACAAGAGACGAGACAGAACGCAGTATTGGGTGCAATCTCCCCCCATGCACTCTGTTTCGACAGTCCACAGAGTGCATGTATTTATAGGACTTTTGATTACGTCGAAAATAGTGGTTACATGAGGGCGGCTTTGAAAAGCATGCGTGAAACTAAAAGTTGGTAACTTTTACAGAAAGCCATTGCTTTTAATAACAGAAACTGCGGTCTACAACGACCCTTATTCTAACCATTAATTTTCTAACAATAGAACCTTCTACGCAGGTTTATTTACAAAATAAATAATAATTATTCGGATTATTGATGTCCGCCCTTTCATGCCTTGCACGCTCCTGACCAACCTTCATCTGCTATATCAAAAACATCAAAAACATATCAATATATTAATAATATAACACTTCAACAATGCTTTGTTCAATAATACACTTTAACAATGCATTGTTCAATAATATACAACATGTCTCTTAGTTGACAAGCAACTGACCTCAGTTGATAAAATAATTCAACACTCTAACAATTACAATGCAGTGTTCAACATATTCCATGTTACTGTTACAATCCAACAATGCATTGGCTATTCCATATGTCAATCCAACAATGCATTGGCTATTTCATATTTCAATCCAACAATGCATTGGCTATTTCATATTTCAATATTACAATGCATTGTTCAACATATTCCATAAGGTATAACATGCCCCCCAGTTGAACTAGTAACTGACCTCAGTTGATAAAATAATAAACATGGATGGCCAGTCACATGTTTCATCACTGAATAATAAAAAAAGTAGGCATGTGCCATGTAAAAATACATGCATGGAAATGTTCATGGAGCTGTTACATTAATGTGTTAAGTTATTAAAAGTATCTGTGAGATGCGGACATAGTCTTTCTAATGAATTTGGGCAAACAAATCTTGAATATGCTCCTATGGACTAAATTCAATATGTAAATGCATCACAATTATCAAACATGTAGGGTAAACTTTAAAGGTAGAAATGAATCCTTAAACTCTTCTTGAAAAGCCTTCTAGGTGCGTGGACAATCTGCACTATGACAAAGATCATTCCACCATTGCTGCGCTCTTCCTACCAAATAATTAGTGGCAAACTCGATTTTCTTATCTTCTGAATATAACTCATCGGAAAAGAAATCGTTGAATAGGGATATCCATGATAAGACAAAGTGGCCATCTTTTCGTCCGTTGAATTGAAGCATAGCATAACGTCCTTGTATGGCTTGTTGAAGTGCTTGAAGTTCTTGGTTCATAATCTCTAACTCTTGCTCGAATGAAACTCTAGGTAAAGGTGAATTACAGAAATCTTCCATGGTGCTCTTGGACCCTTGTTCTCAACCTTGGTGTATTGAACCTTCTTGTTTGCAACCTTGGTGTCTCGAGCCCGTGTTCTCAACCTTGCTTGGTATCTTGAACACTCAATCAAGCGCCACCCAACGATTTTGAAGTAATTCACACTTCCAAGCTAGCTCATTTGAAAGTTCATTGCGAGAGCTTTCCAACGGTATATTACACGCCTCAATCCGACCTACGGATTGAGAGATACACTTGATTCTTTCTTGGGTCCAATCTTGAAATCGTCGCGCGCGCCTTCAACAAGTAATAAAGAGAGAGAACTTGAGTACAACTCCCAGAGATGGTGGAGTGGTCAAGGTACTTCCCTTGAAAGAAGGAGGTTGTGGGTTCAAATCCTCCTACCTTAGGGACTCTAAACCTCTCTATTATCACTCAAAAATTAAAATTGCCTCGCGCGTAGCCAGCGGTTGCCAAGGGAGCCTTGGGTGCCAATGTTGCCAATGTATTGCCTAAGTTTTTTTTGCCTTAGGCGACGCCTTGGAGTAAGCCGAAGGAGTAAACGTAGGTGAACATGAATAGATCCAGTCACAGGGAGGAGGCCCCTTGAGATCAGGGAGCCACACAATTTGCATGTGCAGAATCTTAAGAAGAAAATGAAAATAAATCCTCATGCTACTGTTGTGCCATTCCTTGTCATGGTGGATCCGAATGAGTGCAGCTCAGTAGACGAGTTCAATGAGGGTTTATTTGAGGAGTATACTTATTATGTGATTGGAGGTTCACACTCTGCAGAGGCCCGTAGACAGCTAGTGAAGGAGCACCCTACCACATTTTTCTTTAGGTATGCAGAGTGTAAGATACAACTGAGGAAGCCAAGCTTCTTGCTTGGGATCACAACAATGACAATGACTACAGGCAAAAAATGTCCTCCACAGAGAGAATTCGGTTCTTCCACCATGAATATGAAGATTGTCTTGTTAAGGAAGCTGGAAGAATACATCCCAATCTACGAAAGCAATGCCTTATTGAGGTTGGAATTGCACTGGATGAGAATAGAAAGTCTGATGCCTTGAGGAAATATGATCCATGGTTTCAACTGGCATTCAGATCAGGTGAGATCTGGGATCTATAGGATAAAATTTTCACAATGTGGGAGAACAAGGAGGTCAAGGGCCAGAAGCAACGAAAGTCGAGGCCAGACCCACAGGTTGATCTGAAGGGAAAGGGAAGGAAAGCTGACCTCTCAATTGAAGAGGCTCCTGAGGACATGAAGCTGACACCATGGAGGGCCCTTCAAGGAATCAAGGATGATACATTGATCATATCAACTTTGTCAAGGGTAATCTCCAAGGACTTAAGCCTGGAGGAGATGGTGACTGAGCTCAATAAGTATGTATGTTATTCTCAGATCCTTTTTCCCTCCTCCCATGTTTCTGGTCTAACCTACTCTCTTTTTAATTTTTATGACTGTAGTCATAAAGTTTACATGAAGATTCAGGGGGTCATGATGAAGAGGCTGGGTTGCTTTTCTTGGACAGAGGTCCAAGCAGACTATCCAACCACATCAGCCTACAAAGCTTTATCAGAATATTTGATCCTTTTCCGTGATTGGGTAGGTTCTCTTTCTGAGGTTGTGCCTGGTTTGCCATTAGGTTAGATGCCTTGATTCACCAAACCAATTTAATGCCAGGCTTTTAGTACGAATTCGATGCCTGGCATCGACTTACGGCTAAAGTCGATGCCTGGCATCGACTTACAGCTAAAGTCGATGCCTGGCATCGACCTACAGCCAAAAGTCGATGCTTGGCATCGACTTGGGGGCATAAGTCGATGCCCGGCATCGACCTGCAGCATAAGTCGATGCCTGGCATCGGCCTCGTGGCATAGGTCGATGCCAGGCATCAACTTTCAGTAGAAAGTCGATGCCTGGCATCTACCCCCACATGAAATCGATGCCATGCATCGCTTCCTTATGTTTTGTTTGCTGTATTGAGGAGCTCATTTAGTTGTCTTTCCACTTTTTTCTACAGAAACCAAAGAAAAGTAAGTCTGCGGAGCTACTAGATGATTGCCCCCCTGCACTCCTGGCTCACATTCAAAGAGCATGGCATGAGAAATCTAGGCTGAAAGCCAAGGAGATGGATTTTGATGATGAACCTGATCTGAAATGTTTCTCCAATCCCCTAGACCCCCTTAGGCCTGTATATTACAATGTATTCTGTAGTGATGTAAATAATATTTGTTTTGTTGTGCCTAGAAAACATTTCTCCCTTCTCATAGCGGACATACCCTATGGATTTAGGATGTTGGGATTAGTTAATGATGATGAACCCTTCAAACACCCTCAGATTCGGAAGATGGTCACTGATTTTGTAGAGTTGACTTTGTCTCCTCTTTGGAGGATAGTAATTTTCCATAGCAGAGACCAGTCCTTCTCTGTTTCAACTGCTCTGAAGGCAAGATGTCATGCTGTGGAGTGCCTCACGTGGTAAGTAATCTTCTTTCTATCTCCGTGGCTTTAATGATGCTCTCTGTGACTCATAGTTCTTGTTTGCAGGGTGAAGACAAACGTAAATCACACTCCTTTGCATAGGTTTGTGAGCTCCACTGAATGCATTACAGTTGGCTATTATGATGAAGTAAGCAAAAGGAGAGTCAGGGAGCATTGCAATGAGAATGGGATCTCAAATGTGCTCATGTTCCCAGCCGTTACCAAGAAACTTCGTCATGTAGCTGGGGACATGACATTGGTTAACCCCTATCAGAAGCCACAAAAAGTCATAATGAGATTGCTTCAGCTATTCTCCAATGATGATGACTAGGTCCTAGACCTTTTTTCGGGCACAGGTAATTTCAATTTTCACAATTTTCATTAGTCATGGTTGATTGACGCCTCTAAGTGGTTTTCTGCTGTTTCACGAACGACTCTGGCTTGCTCCTTAAAGATGTTCAAGCACTGCATAGCTGTGGAGAAGGATGATGCTCAAGTGAGCTTTATTAGAATGAGAATCAATGTGCTGAATGAATGCCCAGATGAAGACCAAGAGGTTGGAAGGAAGCACATTGCAGACACGGAGAGATTCCAACCGGCTTCAAGGGAGCCTGTTCCCCCACTTGCAGATGAACCGAGGGACATGGCTGACCTTGAAGAGCCAATCTTGGAGCAAGAGAGGCCGGATATGTGTTCTAATGTTCCAGAGGATCCCAATATCCTTGAGCCTGAGGAAAGCTATGATCAACTTCTATTGTAGATTCATATTACTCTTATACTTACACAGAA
The DNA here is from genome assembly GCA_020310875.1 of Ceratopteris richardii. Classification (NCBI taxonomy): domain Eukaryota; kingdom Viridiplantae; phylum Streptophyta; class Polypodiopsida; order Polypodiales; family Pteridaceae; genus Ceratopteris; species Ceratopteris richardii. Next base: position 173,922,685 of record CM035418.1, on the reverse strand, counting down.
AATGTAAAACATCATTTTAATATAAATATAATGTCGAGTTCTGCTTCCACTTTGTGTTCAACTTGATTTATCTTGAGCATTTCTCTAATCATGTGTGAATGTTTCTTAGTATAATTTTGTTGATTATTATCTTCTCTTGGGAATGCTTTTGTGAAATGTATTTCATATTCTGTGAATATGGCCATGCATTCAATGAGGATCTTAACCATACAAAGGGGATGATCTTAATTGCCTTGTTAAAATGTTCCGATTTTTGCAACACATGTACTCTAATTTTCGAGTAACTTTTAATCAGCTATAATCTGTGCTTGTTGAGGTTATGGATGAAAGGAAGGAGCTTCCCGAACTCTTACTTGTACCTTCAACACTAATCTATTGTCAAAGATCATGATCTGGGATTCTTGATCGGCTGAACAACTAGTTTTCATTGCAACAAGAATTTTATTATATCTATCTTGACTACTTGGGATATGAGATCAAGGTTCTAGTGACAATATTTACAAGCAAGAACAAGTGATGCTTTCTAGATATTGTAAAATGCTCACTTTATTGCTGGATATAATGGTCTTTAGGTAAAAAGGAAAAGAGAACATGTCTTTGTTCTCCTTTGTTGTGACTCAGTGTTCATTCCTTTTAATAACAGAAACTGCGGTCTACAACGACCATTATTCTAACCATTACTTTTCTAACAATAGAACCTTCTACGCAGGTTTATTTACAAGCTAAATAATAATTATTTCGGATTATTGATGTCCGCCCTTTCACGCCTTGCACGCTCCTCATGAACCTTCAGCTGCTATTGCTCACGCTCAAACAGAAGTTACGAACATAGAAAAACACACACAAGAATTGACGCAACAAGAGATGAGACAACGCAGTATTGGGTGCAATCTCCCCCCATGCACTCTGTTTCGACAGTCCACAGAGTGCATGTATTTATAGGACTTTTGATTACGTCAAAAATAGTGGTTACATGAGGGCGGCTTTGAAAAGCAGGTGTGAAACTAAAAGTTGGTAACTTTTACAGAAAGCCATTGCTTTTAATAACAAAAACGGCGGTCTACAACGACCCTTATTCTAACCATTACTTTTCTAACAATAGAACCTTCTACGCAGGTTTATTTACAAAATAAATAATAATTACTCGGATTAATGATGTCCGCCCTTTCACACCTTGCACGCTCCTCACGAACCTTCATCTGCTATATCAAAAACATCAAAAACATATTAATATATTAATAATATAACACTTTAACAATGCTTTGTTCAATAATACACTTTAACAATGCATTGTTCAATAATATACAACATGTCTCTCAATTGACAAGCAACTGACCTCAGTTGATAAAATAATTCAACACTATAACAATTACAATGCAGTGTCCAACATATTCCATGTTACTGTTACAATCCAACAATGCATTGGCTATTCCATATGTCAATCGAACAATGCATTGGCTATTTCATATTTCACTCCAACAATGCATTGGCTATTTCATATTTCAATATTACAATGCATTGTTCAACATATTCCATAAGGTATAACATGCCCCGCAGTTGAACTAGCAACTGACCTCAGTTGATAAAATAATAAACATGGATGGCCAGTCACATGTTTCATCACTGAATAATAAAAAAAAAGTAGGCATGTGCCATGTAAAAATACATGCATGGAAATGTTCATGGAGCTGTTACATTAATGTGTTAAGTTATTAAAAGTATTTGTGAGATGCAGACATAGTCTTTCTAATGAATTTGGGCAAACAAAACTTGAATATGCTCCTATGGACTAAATTCAATATGTAAATGCATCACAATTATCAAACATGTAGGGTAAACTTTAAAGGTAGAAATGAATCCTTAAACTCTTCTTAAAAGCCTTCCAGGTGCGTGGACAATCTGCACTATGACAAAGATCATTCCACCATTGCTGCGCTCTTCCTACCAAATAATTAGTAGCGAACTCGATTTTCTTATTTTTTGAATATAACTCATCGGAAAAGAAATCGTTGAATATGGATAGCCATGATAAGACAAAGCGGCCATCTTTTCGTCCGCTGAATTGAAGCATAGCATAACGTCCTTGTATGGCTTGTTAAAGTGCTTGAAGTTCTTGGTTCATAATCTCTAACTCTTGCTCGAATTAAACTCCAGGTAAAGGTGAATTACAGAAATCTTCCATGGTGCTCTTGGACCCTTGTTCTGAACCTTGGTGTATTGAACCTTCTTGTTTGCAACCTTGGTGTCTCGAGCCCGTGTTCTCAACCTTGCTTGGTATCTTGAATACTAAATCAAATGCCACCAAAGGATTTTGAAGGGATTCACAATTCCAAGCTAGCTCATTGGAAAGTTCGTTCCGAGAGCTTTCGAACGGTATATCACACGCCTCAATCCGACCTACGGATTGATAGATACACTTGATTCTTTCTTGGGTCCAATCTTGAAATCGACGCGCGCGCATTCCATAAGTAATAAAGAGGGAGAACTTGAGTACAACTCCAAGATATGGTGGAGTGGTCAAGGTACTTCCCTTGAAAGAAGGAGGTTGTGGGTTCAAATCCTCCTACCTTAGGGACTTTAAACCTCTCTGTTACCACTCAAAAATTAAAATTGCCTCGCGCGTAGCCAATGGCTGCCAAGGGTTGCCAAGGGAGCCTTGGGTGCCAATGTTGCCATTGTATTGCCTAAGTTCTTTGCCTTAGTGGATGCCTTGGAGTAAGCCGAAGGAGTAAACGTAGGTGAAAACGAAGGTGAGAACGTAGGTTCTGGAATAGGAACAGGAACCGAAACAGAAACAGAAACAAAAACAGAAACCGGAGACGGAGACGGACAAGGAGTAAACGTAGGTGAAAACAAAGGTGAAAACGTAGATTTTGGAACAGGAACAGGAACCGAAACAGAAACAGAAACAAAAACAAAAACCGGAGACGGAGACGGAGATGGAAATGGAAATGGAAATGGAATCGGAATTCAGAATCCCGAACAGAGAACAGAACCCTCTGTATTGACGCGTGCAAAGCTCTGATACCGTTGTTGTTAGGATCTTGCTCATGCTCAAACAGAAGTTACGAACGCAGAAAAACACACACAAGAATTGATGCAACAAGAGAGGAGACAGAACGCAGTATTGGGTGCAATCTCCCCCCATGCACTCTGTTCCGAGAGTCCACAGAATGCATGTATTTATAGGATTTTTGATTACGTCGAAAATAGTGGTTACATGAGGGCGGCTTTGAAAAGCAGGCGTGAAACTAAAAGTTGATATCTTTTACAGAAAGCCATTGCTTTTAATAACAGAAACTACCGTCTACAACGACCATTATTCTAACCATTACTTTTCTAACAATAGAACCTTCTACGCAAGTTTATTTACAAGCTAAATAATAATTATTTCGGATTATTGATGTCCGCCCTTTCACCCCTTGCACGCTCCTCACGAACTTTCAGCTGCTATTGCTCACGCTCAAACAGAAGTTACAAACGCAGAAAAACACACACAAGAATTGACGCAACAAGAGACGAGACAGAATGCAGTATTGGGTGCAATCTCCCCCCATGCACTCTGTTTCGATAGTCCACAGAGTGCATGTATTTATAGGACTTTTGATTACGTCGAAAATAGTGGTTACATGAGGGCAGCTTCGAAAAGCAGGCGTGAAACTAAAAGTTCGTAACTGTTACAGAAAGCCATTGCTTTTAATAACAGAAACTGCGGTCTACAATGACCATTATTCTAACCATTACTTTTCTAACAATAGAACCTTCTACGTAGGTTTATTTACAAGCTAAATAATAATTATTTCGGATTATTGATGTCCGCCCTTTCACGCATTGCACGCTCCGCACGAACCTTCAGCTGCTATTGCTCACGCTCAAACAGAAGTTACGAATGCAGAAAAACACACACAAGAATTGACGCAACAAGAGATGAGACAACGCAGTATTGGGTGCAATCTCCCCCCATGCACTCTGTTTCGACAGTCCACAGAGTGCATGTATTTATAGGACTTTTGATTACGTCGAAAATAGTGGTTACATGAGGGAGGCTTTGAAAAGCAGGCGTGAAACTAAAAGTTGGTAACTTTTACAGAAAGCCATTGCTTTTAATAACAGAAACTGCGGTCTACAACGACCCTTATTCTAACCATTACTTTTCTAACAATAGAACCTTCTACGCAGGTTTATTTACAAAATAAATAATAATTATTCGGATTATTGATGTCCACCCTTTCACGCCTTGCACGCTTCTCACGAACCTTCATCTGCTATATCAAAAACATCAAAAACATATTAATATATTAATAATATAACACTTTAACAATGCTTTGTTCAATAATACACTTTAACAATGCATTGTTCAATAATATACAACATGTCTCTCAGTTGACAAGCAACTGACCTCAGTTGATAAAATAATTCAACACTATAACAATTGCAATGCAGTGTTCAACATATTCCATGTTACTGTTACAATCCAACATAGCATTGGCTATTCCATATGTCAATCCAACAATGCATTGGCTATTTCATATTTCAATCCAACAATGCATTGACTATTTCATATTTCAATATTACAATGCATTGTTAAACATATTCCATAAGGTATAACATGCCCCGCAGTTGAACTAGCAACTGACCTCAGTTGATAAAATAATAAACATGGATGGCCAGTCACATGTTTTTCATCACTGAATAATAAAAAAAAAGTAGGCATGTGCCATGTAAAAATACATGCATGGAAATGTTCATGGAGCTGTTACATTTATGTGTTAAGTTATTAAAAGTATTTGTGAGATGCAGACATAGTCTTTCTAATGAATTTGGGCAAACAAAACTTGAATATGCTCCTATGGACTAAATTCAATATGTAAATGCATCATAATTATCAAACATGTAGGGTAAACTTTAAAGGTAGAAATAAATCCTTAAACTCTTCTTGAAAAGCCTTCCAGGTGCGTGGACAATCTGCACTATGACAAAGATCATTCCACTATTGCTGCGCTCTTCCTACCAAATATTTAGTGGCAAACTCGATTTTCTTATTTTCTGAATATAACTCATCGGAAAAGAAATCGTTGAATAGGGATAGCCATGATAAGACAAAGAGGCCATCTTTTTGTCCGTTGAATTGAAGCATAGCATAACGTCCTTGTATGGCTTGTTGAAGTGCTTGAAGTTTTTGGTTCATAATCTCTAACTCTTGCTCGAATGAAACTCCAAGTAAAGGTGAATTACAAAAATCTTCCATGGTGCTCTTGGACCCTTGTTCTCAACCTTGGTGTATTGAACCTTCTTGTTTGCAACCTTGGTGTCTCGAGCCCGTGTTCTCAACCTTGCTTGGTATCTTGAACACTCAATCAAGTGCCACCCAAGGATTTTGAAGGAATTCACACTTCCAAGCTAGCTCATTGGAAAGTTCGTTCCAAGAGCTTTCCAACGGTATATTACATGCCTCAATCCGACCTACGGATTGAGAGAAACACTTGATTCTTTCTTGGGTCCAATCTTGAAATCGACACGCACGCCTACCACAAGTAATAAAGAGAGAGAACTTGAGTACAACTCCAAGAGATGGTGGAGTGGTCAAGGTACTTCCCTTGAAAGAATGAGATTGTGGGTTCAAATCCTCCTACCTTAGGGACTCTAAACCTCTTTGTTACCACTCAAAATTTAAAATTGCCTCGCACGTGGCCAACGGCTGCCAATGGTCGCCAAGGGAGCCTTGGGTGCCAATGTTGCCAATGTATTGCCTAAGTTCTTTGCCTTAGTCGACGCCTTGGAGTAAGCTGAAGGAGTAAACCTAGGTGAAAATGTAGGTTCTAGAACAGGAAGAGGAACAAGAACCGAAACAGAAACAGAAACAAAAAACGCTTCTCACGAACGTTCAGCTGCTATTGCTCACGCTCAAACAGAAGTTACGAACGTAGAAAAACACAGACAAGAATTAATGCAACAAGAGACGAGACAGAACGTAGTATTGGGTGCAATCTCCCCCCCGTGCACTCTGTTTCGACAGTCCACAGAGTGCATGTATTTATAGGACTTTTGATTACGTCGAAAATAGTGGTTACATGAGGGCGGCTTTGAAAAGCATGCGTGAAACTAAAAGTTGGTAACTTTTACAGAAAGCCATTGCTTTTAATAACAGAAATTGCAGTCTACAACGACCCTTATTCTAACCATTACTTTTCTAACAATAGAACCTTCTACGCAGGTTTATTTACAAAATAAATAATAATTATTCGGATTATTGATGTCCGCCCTTTCACGCCTTGCACCCTCCTCACGAACCTTCATCTGCTATATCAAAAACATCAAAAACATATTAATATATTAATAATATAACACTTTAACAATGCTTTGTTCAATAATACACTTTAACAATGCATTGTTCAATAATATACAACATGTCTCTCAGTTGACAAGCAACTGACCTCAGTTGATAAAATAATTCAACACTTTAACAATTAGAATGCAGTGTTCAACATATTCCATGTTACTGTTACAATCCAACAATGCATTGGCTATTCCATATGTCAATCCAACAATGCATTGGCTATTTCATATTTCAATCCAACAATGCATTGGCTATTTCATATTTCAATATTACAATGCATTGTTCAACATATTCCATAAGGTATAACATGCCCCGCAGTTGAACTAGCAACTGACCTCAGTTGATAAAATAATAAACATGGATGGCCAGTCACATGTTTCATCACTGAATAATAAAAAAAAATAGGCATGTGCCATGTAAAAGTACATGCATGGAAATGTTCATGGAGCTGTTACATTAATGTGTTAAGTTATTAAAAGTATCTGTGAGATGTGGACATAGTCTTTCTAATGAATTTGGCCAAAAAACTTGAATATGCTCCTATGGACTAAATTCAATATGTAAATGCATCACAATTATCAAACATGTAGGGTAAACTTTAAAGGTAGAAATAAATCCTTAAACTCTTCTTGAAAACCCTTCCAAGTGCGTGGACAATCTGCACTATGACAAAGATCATTCCACTATTGGTGCGCTCTTCCTACCAAATATTTAGTGGCAAACTCGATTTTCTTATTTTCTGAATATAAATCATCGGAAAAGAAATCATTGAATAGGGATAGCCATGATAAGACAAAGCGGCCATCTTTTCGTCCGTTGAATTGAAGCATAGCATAACGTCCTTGTATGGCTTGTTGAAGTGCTTGAAGTTTTTGGTTCATAATCTCTAACTCTTGCTCGAATGAAACTCCAGGTAAAGGTGAATTACAGAAATCTTCCATGGTGCTCTTGGACCCTTGTTCTCAACCTTGGTGTATTGAACCTTCTTGTTTGCAACCTTGGTGTCTCGAGCCCGTGTTCTCATTCTTGCTTGGTATCTTGAACACTCAATCAAGTGCCACCCAAGGACTTTGAAGGAATTCACACTTCCAAGTAGCTCATTGGAAAGTTCGTTCCGAGAGCTTTCCAACGGTATATTACACGCCTCAATCCGACCTAGGGATTGAGAGATACACTTGATTCTTTCTTGGGTCCAATCTTGAAATCGACGCGCGCGGCTTCCACAAGTAATAAATAGAGAGAACTTGAGTACAACTCCAAGAGATGGTGGAGGGGTCAAGGTACTTCCCTTGAAAGTAGGAGGTTGTGGGTTCAAATCCTCCTACCTTAGGGACTCTAAACCTCTCTATTACCACTCAAAAATTAAAATTTCCTCGCGCGTAGCCAACTGTCGCCAAGGGAGCCTTGGGTGCCAATGTTGCGAATGTATTGCCTAAGTTATTGCCTAAGTTCCTTGCCTTAGTTGACACCTTAGAGTAAGCCGAAGGAGTAAGCCGAAGGAGTAAGCCGAAGGAGTAAACGTAGGTGAAAATGTAGGTTGTGGAACAGGAACAGGAACAGGAACCGAAACAGAAACAGAAACAGAAATCGGAGATAGAGACGGAGATCGAAATGGAAATGGAAATGGAATCGGAATTCAGAATCCGGAACAGAGAACAGAACCCTCTGTATTGACGCGTGAAGAGCTCTGATACCACTGTTGTCAGGATGTTGCTCATGCTCAAACAGAAGTTACGAACCCAGAAAAACAGACACAAGAATTGACGCAACAAGAGACGAGACAGAACGCAGTATTGGGTGCGATCTACCCCCATGCACTCTGTTCCGACAGTCCACAGAGTGCATGTATTTATAGGACTTTTGATTACGTCGAGAATAGTGGTTACATGAGGGCGGCTTCGAAAAGCAAGCGTGAAACTAAAAGTTGGTAACTTTTACAGAAAGCCATTGCTTTTAATAACAGGAACTGCGGTCTACAACGACCATTATTCTAACCATTACTTTTCTAACAATAGAACCTTCTACGCAGGTTTATTTACAAGCTAAATAATAATTATTTCGGATTATTGATGTCCGCCCTTTCACGCCTTGCACGCTCCTCACCAACCTTCAGCTGCTATTGCTCACGCTCAAACAGAAGTTACGAACGCAGAAAAACACACAGAAGAATTGACGCAACAAGAGACGAGACAGAATGCAGTATTGGGTGCAATCTGCCCCCATGCACTCTCTTTTGACAGTCCACAGAGTGCATGTATTTATAGGACTTTTGATTACGTCAAAAATAGTGGTTACATGAGGGGGCTTTGAAAAGCAGGCGTGAAACTAAAAGTTGGTAACTTTTACAGAAAGCCATTGCTTTTAATAACAGAAACTACGGTCTACAACGACCTTTATTCTAACGATTACTTTTCTAACAAAAGAACCTTCTACGCAGGTTTATTTACAAAATAAATAATAATTATTCCGATTATTGATATCCGCCCTTTCACGCCTTGCACGCTCCTCACGAACCTTCATCTGCTATATCAAAAACATCAAAAACATATTAATATATTAATAATGTAAAACTTTAACAATGCTTTGTTCAATAATACACTTTAACAATGCATTGTTCAATAATATACAACATGCCTCTCAGTTGACAAGCAACTGATCTCAGTTGATAAAATAATTCAACACTCTAACAATTACAATCCAGTGTTCAACATATTCGATGTTACTGTTACAATCCAATAATGCATTGGCTATTCCATATGTCAATCCAACAATGCATTGGCTATTTCATATTTCAATCCAACAATGCATTCGCTATTTCATATTTCAATATTACAATGCATTGTTCAACATATTCCATAAGGTATAACATGCCCCGTAGTTGAACTAGCAACTGACCTCAGTTGATAAAATAATAAACATGGATGGCCAATCACATGTTTCATCACTCAATAATAAAAAAAAATAGGCATGTGCCATGTAAAAATACATGCATGGAAATGTTCATGGAGCTGTTACATTAATGTGTTAAGTTATTAAAAGTGTTTGTGAGATGCGGACATAGTCTTTCTAATGAATTTGGGCAAACAAAACTTGAATATGCTCCTATGGACTAAATTCAATATGTAAATGCATCACAATTACCAAACATGTAGGGTAACTTTAAAGATAGAAATGAATCCTTAAACTCTTCTTAAAAAGCCTTCCAGGTGCGTGGACAATCTGCACTATGACAAAGATCATTCCACTATTGCTGCGCTCTTCCTACCAAATATTTAGTGGCAAACTCGATTTTCTTATTTTCTGAATATAACTCATCGGAAAAGAAATCGTTGAATAGGGATAGCCATGATAAGAGAAAGCGGCCATCTTTTCGTCCGTTGAATTGAAGCATAGCATAACGTCCTTGTATGGCTTGTTGAAGTGCTTGAAGTTCTTGGTTCATAATCTCTAACTCTTGCTCGAATGAAACTCCAGGTAAAGGTGAATTACAGAAATCTTCCATGGTGCTCTTGGACCCTTGTTCTCAACCTTGGTGTACTGAACCTTCTTGTTTGCAACCTTGGTGTCTCGAGCCCGTGTTCTCAACCTTGCTTGGTATCTTGAATACTCAATCAAGTGCAACCCAAGGATTTTGAAGTAATTCACACTTTCAAGCTAGCTCATTCGAAAGTTCGTTCCGAGAGCTTTCCAACGGTATATTACATGCCTCAATCCGACCTACGGATTGAGAGATACACTTGATTCTTTCTTGGGTCCAATCTTGAAATCGACGCGCGCACCTTCCACAAGATATAAAGAGAGAGAACTTGAGTACAACTTCAAGAGATGGTGGAGTGGTCAAGGTACTTCCCTTGAAAGAAGGAGGTTGTGGGTTCAAATCCTCCTACCTTAGAGACTCTAAACCTCTCTATTACCACTCAAAAATTAAAATTGCCTCGCGCGTAGCCAACGGTCGCCAAGGGAGCCTTGGGTGCTAATGTTGCCAATGTATTGCCTAAGTTCTTTGCCTTAGTCGACGCCTTGGAGTAAGCCGAAGGAGTAAACGTAGGTGAAAACGAAGGTGAAAACGTAGGTTCTAGAACAGGAACAGGAACAGGAACCGAAACAGAAACAGAAAGCGGAGACGAAGACGGAGATGGAAATGGAAATGGAAATGGAATCGGAATTCAGAATCGCCAACAGAGAACAGAACCCTCTGTATTGACGCGTTCAGAGCTCTGATACCACTGTTGTAAGGATCTTGCTCATGCTCAAACAGAAGATACGAACGTAGAAAAACACACACAAGAATTGACGCAACAAGAGAGGAGACAGAATGCAGTATTGGGTGCAATCTCCCCCATGCACTCTGTTCCGACAGTCCACAGAGTGCATGTATTTATACGACTTTTGATTACGTCGAAAATAGTGGTTACATGAGGGCAGCTTCGAAAAGCAGGTGTGAAACTAAAAGTTGGTAACTTTTACAGAAAGCCATTGCTTTTAATAATAGAAACTACGGTCTACAACGACCATTATTCTAACCATTACTTTTCTAACAATAGAACCTTCTACGCAGATTTATTTACAAGCTAAATAATAATTATTGATGTCCGCCCTTTCACGTCTTGCACGCTCCTCACGAACCTTCAACTGCTAGTGCTCACGCTCAAACAGAAGTTACGAACGTAGAAAAACACACACAAGAATTGACGCAACAAGAGACGAGACAGAACGCAGTATTGGGTGCAATCTCCCCCCATGCAATCTGTTTCGAGAGTCCACAGAGTGCATATATTTATAGGACTTTTGATTATGTCGAAAATAGTAGTTACATGAGGGCGGCTTTGAAAAGCAGGCGTGAAACTAAAAGTTGGTAACTTTTACAGAAAGCCATTGCTTTTAATTACAGAAACTGCGGTCTACAAGGACCCTTATTCTAACCATTACTTTTCTAACAATAGAACCTTCTACGCAGGTTTATTTACAAAATAAATAATAATTATTCGGATTATTGATGTCCGCCCTTTCACGCCTTCAACGCTCCTCACCAACCTTCATTTGCTATATCACAAACATCAAAAACATATTAATATATTAATAATATAACACTGTAACAATGCTTTGCCTCTGGAGGAGCACGTATGCAGGAAGGTACAGTGAGTTTAATGCAAATGGCTTTCAATAATACACTTTAACAATGCATTGTTCAATAATATACAACATGTATCTCAGTTGACAAGCAACTGACCTCAGTTGATAAAATAATTCAACACTCTAACAATTACAATGCAATGTTCAACATATTCCATGTTACTGTTACAATCCAACAATGCATTGACTATTCCATATGTCAATCCAACAATGCATTGGCTATTTCATATTTCAATCCATTAATGCATTGGCTATTTCATATTTCAATATTACAATGCATTGTTCAACATATTCCATAAGGTATAACATGCCCCGCAGTTGAGCTAGCAACTGACCTCAGTTGATAAAATAATAAACATGGATGGCCAGTCACATGTTTCATCACTGAATAATAAAAAAAAGTGGGCATGTGCCATGGAAAAATACATGCATGGAAATGTTCATGGAGCTGTTACATTAATCTGTTAAGTTATTAAAAGTATCTGTGAGATGCGGACATAGTCTTTCTAATAAATTTGGGCAACCAAAACTTGAATATGCTCCTATGGACTAAATTCAATATGTAAATGCATCATAATTATCAAACATGTAGGGTAAACTTTAAAGGTAGAAAAGAATCCTTAAACTCTTCTTGAAAAGCCTTCCAGGTGCATGGACAATCTGCACTATGACAAAGATCATTCCACCATTGCTGCGCTCTTCCTACCAAATAATTAGTGGCAAACTCGATTTTCTTATTTTCTGAATATAAGTCATCCGAAAAGAAATCGTTGAATAGGGATAGCCATGATAAGACAAAGCGGCCATCTTTTCGTCCGTTGAATTGAAGCATAGCATAACATCCTTGTATGGCTTGTTGAAGTGCTTGAAGTTCTTGGTTAATAATCTATAACTCTTGCTCGAATGAAACTCCAGGTAAAGGTGAATTACAGAAATCTTCCATGGTGCTCTTGGACCCTTGTTCTCAACCTTGGTGTATTGAACCTTCTTGTTTGCAACCTTGGTGTCTCGAGCCCGTGTTCTCAACCTTGCTTGGTATCTTGAACACTCAATCAAGTGCCACCCAAGGATTTTGAAGGAATTCACACTTCCAAGCTAGCTCATTGGAAAGCTCGTTCCGAGAGCTTTCCAACGGTATATTGCAGCCCTCAATCCGACATACGGATTGAGAGATACACTTGATTCTTTCTTGGGTCCAATCTTGAAATCCACGCGCGCGCCTTCCACAAGTAATAAAGAGAGAGAACTTGAGTACAACTCCAAGAGACGGTGGAGTGGTCAAGGTACTTCCCTTGAAAGAAGGAGGTTGTGGGTTCAAATCCTCCTACCTTAGGGACTCTAAACCTCTCTATTACCACTCAAAAATTAAAATTGCCTCGCGCGTAGCCAACGGTCGCCAAGGGAGCCTTGGGTGCCAATGTTGCCAATGTATTGCCTAAGTTCTTTGCCTTAGTCGACGCCTTGGAGTAAGCCGAAGGATTAAACGTAGGTGAAAACGAAGGTGAAAACATAGGTTCTAGAACAGGAAGAGGAACAGGAACCAAAACAGAAACAGAAACAGAAACAGAAACCGGAGACGGAGACGGAGATGGAAATGGAAATGGAAATGGAATCGGAATTCAGAATCGCGAACAGAGAACAGAACTCTCTGTATTGACGCGTGCAGAGCTCTGATACCACTGTTGTCAGGATCTTGCTCACGCTCAAACAGAAGTTACGAACGAAGAAAAACACACATAAGAATTGACGCAACAAGAGACGAGACAGAACGCAGTATTGGGTGCAATCTCCCCCCATGCACTCTGTTCCGACAGTCCACAGAGTGCATGTATTTATAGGACTTTTGATTACGTCGAAAATAGTGGTTACATGAGGGCGGCTTCGAAAAGCAGGCATGAAACTAAAAGTTGGTAACTTTTACAGAAAGCCATTGCTTTTAATAACAGAAACTGCGGTCTACAATGACCCTTATTCTAACCATTCTTTTTCTAACAATAGAACCTTCTACGCAGGTTTATTTACAAAATAAATAATAATTATTCGGATTATTGATGTCCGCCCCTTCAGGCCTTTCACGCTCCTCACGAACCTTCATCTGCTATATCAAAAACATCAAAAACATATTAATATATTAATAATATAACACTTTAACAATGCTTTGTTCAATAATACACTTTAACAATGCATTGTTCAATAATATACAACATGTCTCTCAGTTGACAAGCAACTGACCTCAGTTGATAAAATAATTCAATACTCTAACAATTACAATGCAGTGTTCAACATATTCCATGTTACTGTTACAATCCAACAATGCATTGTCTATTCCACATGTCAATCCAACAATGCATTGGCTATTTCATATTTCAATCCACCAATGCATTGGCTATTTCATATTTCAATATTACAATGCATTGTTCAAGATATTCCTTAAGGTATAAAATGCCCCGCAGTTGAACTAGCAACTGACCTCAGTTGATAAAATAATAAACATGGATGGCCAGTCACCTGTTTCATCACTAAATAATAAAAAAAAGTAGGCATGTGCCATGTAAAAATACATGCATGGAAATATTCATGGAGCTGTTACATTAATGTGTTAAGTTATTAAAAGTATCTGTGAGATGCGGACATAGTCTTTCTAATGAATTTGGGCAAATAAAACTTGAATATGCTCCTATTGACTAAATTCAATATGTAAATGCATCACAATTATCAAACATGTAGGGTAAACTTTAAAGGTAGAAATGAATCCTTCAACTCTTCTTGAAAAGCCTTCCAGGTGCGTGGACAATCTGCATTATGACAAATCATTCCACCATTGCTGCGCTCTTCCTACCAAATAATTAGTGGCAAACTCGATGTTCTTATTTTCTGAATATAAGTCATCGGAAAAGAAATCGTTGAATAGGGATAGCCATGATAAGACAAAGCAGCCATCTTTTCGTCCGTTGAATTGAAGTATAGCATAACGTCCTTGTATGGCTTGTTCAAGTGCTTGAAGTTCTTGGTTCATAATCTCTAACTCTTGCTCGAATGAAACTCTAGGTAAAGGTGAATTACAGAAATCTTCCATGGTGCTCTTGGACCCTTTTTCACAACCTTGGTGTATTGAACCTTCTTGTTTGCAACCTTGGTGTCTCGAGCCCGTGTTCTCAACCTTGCTTGGTATCTTGAACACTCAATCAAGTTCCACCCAAGGATTTTGAAGGAATTCACACTTCCAAGCTAGCTCATTTGAAAGTTCATTCCGAGAGCTTTCCAACGGTATATAACACGCCTCAATCTGACCTACGGATTGAGAGATACACTTGATTCTTTCTTGGGTCCAATCTTGAAATCGACGCGCGCGCCCTCCACAAGTAATAAAGAGAGAGAACTTGAGTACAACTCCAAGAGATGGTGGAGTGGTCAAGGTACTTCCCTTGAAAGAAGGAGGTTGTGGGTTCAAATCCTCCTACCTTAGGGACTCTAAACCTCTCTATTACCACTCAAAAATTAAAATTGCCTCGCGCGTAGCCAACGGCTGCCAACGATCACCAAGAGAGCCTTGGGTGCCAATGTTGCCAATGTATTGCCTAAGTTCTTTGCCTTAGTTGACGCCTTGGAGTAAGCCGAAGGAGAAGACGTAGGTGAAAACGTAGGTTCTGGTTTTGGAGCCGAAGGAGAAGACGTAGGTGAAAACGTAGGTTCTGGTTCTGGATCTGGATCAGAAACAGAAACAGAAACCGAAACCGAAGACGAAGACGGAGACGGAGATGGAGATGGAATCGGAATTCAGAATCGTGAATAGAGAACAGAACCCTCTGTATTGATGCGTGCAGAGCTCTGATACCACTTTTGTCACGATCTTGCTCACGCGCATACAAAGATTACGGACGCAGAAACACACACAGAAAATAGAGGCAACAAGAAACAAGACCGAACGCAAGATTGGGTGCAATGTCCCCCCATGCACTCTGTTCCGACAGTCCACAGAGTGCATGTATTTATAGGAATTTTGATTACGTCGAAAATAGTGGTTACATGAGGGCGGCTTTGAAAAGCAGGCGTGAAAATAAAAGCTGGTAACTTTTACGGAAAGCCATTGCTTTTAATAACAGAAACTACGGTCTACAACGACCCTTATTCTAACCATTACTTTTCTAACAATAGAACCTTCTACACAGGTTTATTTACAAAATAAATAATAATTATTCGGATTATTGATGTCCGCACTTTCACGCCTTGCACGCTCCTCACGAACCTTCATGTGCTATATCAAAAACATCAGAAACATATTAATATATTAATAATATAACACTTTAACAATGCGTTGTTCAATAATACACTTCAACAATGCATTGTTCAATAATATACAACATGCCTCTCAGTTGACAAGCAACTGACCTCAGTTGATAAAATAATTCAACACTAACAATTACAATGCAGTGTTCAACATATTCCATGTTACTGTTACAATCCAACAATGCATTTGATATAAAAAGAAAGAATATTGATACTATTCATGGTACACTGTAAAGAGGTTAATACAAACAAAGCCAACACATTCATCATTTCTTGATGTTTTTGGTGAATGTATTCAGAGCCAAGGAATTTTTCAGTATATCCTTCCTTTTTTGTTTAGGCCCAGAGTCTTTTCTTTTTGCCCTAGACAGGTGTTGTCTCAAAGGGGTAGAATTTTTCTTTTGACTAGATGAAAAATCATCTATTTCAAGCCCACTGTTCTGAAGCCCAAGAATTTCAGTCTCATCCATTCTATTAAGTTGAACTACAAACTTGCAATCTTGACAGGGAAAAGGTAAGGCATCACCTATGGTGGGAGGCAAAACAAGCCGATCACTTTTCCAAGAGACAGCCTGAGGGAATTTCGCCCTGTTTTTCACCTTAATCCAACCTTCCTTAGCACTTCTGTAGAGTTCCTCACACTCAAGAGCTTCTTCCCCATCATTTTCTTTACCCAAGTTATTGGGATGGGGAGAAGAAACAACCCTTCCAGCTTTTGCAGTGCCTATCTCATCAAGAGGATTAGTAACACCTTCCAACAAACCATCATAGGTATTTATCCAATTTTTATCTTTATTTGTAATCTGTTTACCCACATGTCTTTTGTTGAAGTTACCTAGGAGAGTTTTGGAGGGTAATTGATCATCCAGTTTTTTTATCTTTAGTAGTTGGCGTTCCTTAAGTAGGGAGCACTCCCTCACCGAGTGGCCCTACCAATTACACTTAAAACATGCATTAGGCAGGTTTTTGTAGATAACTTTCTACTCATGAAGACAGTTACCATCAGAGTCATTTATTTTCAATGATGATTTAATGGGATTATTTATATCTAATTCCACCAAAACATGTGGTTCCCATTTAGGGTTGAAACTACCCCCTAGGTCTCTGTCCAAGAACTTCTCCAATTAGGGAACAAAGACCTTCAATCCAAGGAAAAAAAATCTATAGGCAGATCAGGCAGTTCTAACCAAACTAGGACACATGAGGGCTTAGGACCTCTCGGATTAAAACCGAAAAAACATTTAAAAACTGACACCGGGGTGGTTCTAATTAACCATTGTCCCTTCATAATGACTCTTAGGGCACTAATTGCATCATCAAAAAAGAATATGAAATAGCCATTCGGTAAGTACTGAACCTAGTTAACAAAGAGACCATGTGCTTCGTAGTTCAATTTAATCCAATGCTTCAGGACATCTACGGGGGGCCTAGGGCCGTGGCATATTACTATGAATACTTGTTCAGTCAGATGGTTTGCCAATCTGAATATGCTTCTTTATCGATAATGAGAGTGGAATCGTCTTGCATAGAAGTGTTATGAGCCATTTCATTAAAGAAACATTTAAGAGTGTGGACAAGCGGAGCTTTCCCTTTGTCAAATATGTTTAACACATTAGCCGATATGTTACCATCCATGTGTCCTAATCCATTAGAAACAGTGTCCGCAAATGATTTATGCAGAGGGGCTACATAATGCAATGGTGGAGTTGCATCAAGGGAAGAACCACTTAGTTGAGTAGAGCCAAAAGGAATATTTAAAACTTCAGTACCTTCAGAATGAGGACCAAGCATATCTTTGCCAACCTTAAGCACCCCAACGGAGCTATCTAGGGATGAAGCTTCAACCTCTTCCAGAGTTTCAGGTACCTGCAACATATTCATATCAAGGACTAAGCTTTGGACTTCTGCTTGATGCGGAAGCATTGGAACCATCCCCCCCTAAGGGGAAAAGCATGATTCTCCCGCATCAACAGAGTCAATGAGCGGGAAGAGCCACTAAATGCAAAGTAAACGAGTATAGGACGACCAAGTCCCGTGCATGAAGGCAAAAGTAAAGAATGAGCACATGAACCCTAGCTTATTATAACTTCCAGTCTTTCAAGAACAAACTTCATCTCTAACTCTATTGTGTGTCGATCAAAGAGTTAAACATTTATGTGTGTTAGAAGCTTAAGCTAATTCCTCACTCTTTTTCAATTGCAAGGCTTGGAAAAGAGCTATTTTTTTAGGTTAAAGAAATTGGTTTTCTTTATTTCTATTCTAATCTATGGTTTGAAGCATACGTCTTTCCATGTACACTTACAAATGTCTTTGGATATGTTATTTCATTGGTTTTCTTCTATTTTGGATAGCTATTACTAAAGGAAATACTTCACCACTAGAAATGCATGCTTTTGCAAATGTTTTACATGCAACACGGAAAGAGCAGACGTTTTATATGTTTTGTGGATCACGCACTTCCTTGGGGATGATAAAGTTTGTTTTGAAGCAGATTTGCTGCATCGAGTTGAAAAAGGCTATCAACAAAAAACTAGGGATATCTCTATCAACCACTCTATGGTGGCCTATCAAAACTGATTATAAATCCCTCCTTCAAGATTTAATAGAGTGCTTCACTAATAATAGCATTCCGTAGCGTAGAAGAGCATCATAAGAGTACGTATAGGGAATTAAGAAGCATAGGCATTTGTACCATGAGGCTAGGCTAGTATGCATATCTATTTGAAACACAAATCAAACACATGTAGAAAATAACCATTTCTGGAAGCCCAAGACAAGACAAATTTGCTCAAACCCAAAACTTCCACAACTAAATTTCCTAGCTGTATTTTCTATAGGATTTGAGAGTAGGGATATACCCGATAATGTGTTAGAATCTTGTTTCTTGCATATCTATTATAGAATAAAAGGTAAAGGAATTTCAGCCCTTGAATCATGACAAATAAACTGTGTAGAGATGTTTATTTTTATTATTTTTCTTTCTCATATGCAAAAAAAAAAAATCTTATTCAAAGAAGGTGAAGTATTTAGTACAAGAGGATATATAAGAAACGATAGAGGGGAGTGGATTATCAACCTCATTAAGTGAACTATTATCATGGAATAGAAGATTAAGAGAGAAATGCTTAGCATCCATTGAGGAAGGTGGGGAGCAAAGAATGAAAGAGATACCAATATTACTTATATATCGTCGCAGAAGTGGCTATGGGAACGAATTAGAGAAGATGTATAGCGATTCAAATATAAACATTTTAGACGATAGGAAAACAAAAGATGTAAAGAAGAAACAAAAGTGAATAATGAGCTTACAAGGATAAATATTTAATAGAATCACATATAGTAAATTTACATCACACATGAACTATTTATTTATGATGCATGTTGCAAAACATAATGAATTAGGTGAAAAGGAGGAAGCTTCTTAGAGTAATATGGATACATTACATGCATGAGAAATAATGTGCGGGGAAAAATGTATACATGGAGATTGGTGAACATTCTAGTACGTAACAAAAAATAAAAGGGAAAAGTGGAGAAGAATTGCAGAAGTATCTATAAAGAGATAGAAAGCTTTACAAAATCTCAAAGGATATTCACAAATGTTCGTCTCCATCATTATGCTATCTTTGTTCCTATTGTAGACATTATCACCATAAGATACTTGGTATCACTATAAGTATAACAAGGATGAAGTTTCTTTCATATTAATGTTCAAATTGCATTCCTAATGTTTCAAGAAGAAGCATAATTAATGTGTGCACAGAGCAATGTTGATCGTACGCATCCTAGCTTTGCACAAATTACCCAGAATTTATATAGATTTAATGAAGTTGGAGAAAGGTACAATTTTTAACACATATTCAAGCCCCAAAAGAAAAGGTTTGATGCTCATAATTATTTTTTTTAGCATCACTGTCGAAATTTCTCTTATTATGCATTTATATGAAGGATATCATTGTTACACCTAAGGATATGCATAAATCAAACACCTAAACAACGAAAATTCAATGAAAATGTAACATTTATCACCTCCAAGAGTCATTTTATTGAGATATTAGAGATTCAAAAATATATATTCATGATTTAACGGAAGTTTATTCTAGAAATCTCAAACAGGTATGGAAGAAAGTTTCAAGATACACCTTTAGATCCTATTGTTATGTTTAGTGTAGATGACAGATAACCTTTTAAGAAAAATAATATTGATAATATTTATCTTTTTAACAACCTTTTATACCCTACATGAAAGAAATATATTCAAGAATATTATTTGCTTTTTAAATAAGACATAAAGAACAAACAACTATAGTTGGAGGAATATCCATAAAAAGGATAAAGTATCATAACTCTTGAAAATTAGCTTACTCAAACCATCTATAGGATTTCAAAGATGGACTCAATATCATAAGTTCACATGACTCTATTTTGTGTGGAGGCCGCGTATCCTAAGCTCAATTTCAGCTATAGTGAATCTCTCTCTACATTTTCCCTTTAGACATCTAGACCCTCGATTCGAGATTACCTCCTAGCTGAAACATGGCATAATATGAAATTTTGTCATAGAAACAACACTCTTGAAGGTTTTTAACAAGTTATAGATCACTCCAATTTGACTGAAAATGGTTGAAAGACTAACTGCCTCAAGAAATGCCACCTATTGATTTAGGTTAGGAAAGACGGATTAAAAGAGATAGTGTTTTCATAAAGATATAACGTTCCTAATTGGATCTATATACAAAGAACTATGACTTCTACATGATCTCTGTGTGCGGAAATCTCATGGGAGCAATAGATTATGCACTCTAATTATACGTTAAAAAGATATCAAAAATGTGCTTCATATTACAAGATCACCCATGTATGAAGCATATTGGTAATATGAGTCATACGAGAATTTCACACCATTACAATATTTCCTACAACTTGAGAGAGATAGTTACAGATAAACTGACTAGATTTGATACAAGAGATCCCATAGCCACGGACAAAAGGTATACAAAAATTTGTTTGAACTACAAAAGTTGTATCAAGGGAGGTGAACTATGTACAAGAAAAAGGTGGCCCAAATTGTGTACTAAAATATTACAATAGGACAAGAGAGGATGTCTAGAATACTAGACATAAGAACACTAGAACAAGGAGCAAAAGAAGAAAAAGAAGTTACAAGTGAATGGGACTAGTGCCCTTGCAACCCCCTGAATCCCAGAAAGAAGGGGTAGAGCTTTCGGGCCTATAGCATGTTACAAAGAATGTTAACAATCAAGTTGTCCCCCTCATGCAGTGTGGTGGGGGTTTCATAAAAAAGGAGGGAGAAACTTGGAAGTAGCTTATCTAATGTGCAAGTACTTAATCTAGGGTGAACCAATATTTTAACCAAGGCTAAGTAAAGGTTTATTCACATCCTTAATCTTATTGTATAGCTTCTAAAAATCACTCTTCCTTTCAACATCGTATAAAGCTTATGTTTTTATTCGTACATTCTAGGAAAAAAATCTATGTGCAATGGTGTCCATCTAGATGGTTTTACTAGATCCCATAAGATTTCCAGCTATCAACTTATTATTTCCTTAACCAACTTGAGATCAAGAAGTTATAGTCTAGGGGATTCCCAAAGATGAGAGGATTCCCTGATTATGTCTGCCTTAGATTGAGTGTGAGGAACACGTCACCCTAAGAACATTGGCTTGAGTAGAGATCTAATAGAGAGACAATGATATTGTTGGTACACTCACTATTGCACTTGCTGAGCTCTCTGACTCAAAAAAAATCCAGCTATTTCTCAATATGGACCAAGAGGACATCCTATTAGAGATTCCTATACTTGGACTGGCCGATTGCAACAACCTGCTATGTTTTTACAGAACCAAAGAGATTGTAGATTCTCCCACTTGTTAAGGTAGAGGAGCACATAGCATTAACTCTTTCTCACACAATGTAAGTCCATATGAACGAAGTATAATTATGGGCTTCCCTCCATACAATGGAATTTAATCGTTACTTGCCATTAGTGCGGATTAAACTAAACATCAAAATGACAATATAACAAGCGAATCTACACCGGCAAATGCGTCCTTTTTTTTTACTTTTCATTGAAAGGAACCTAGATATGATTTCATTGATTATTTTGAAAAACATATTCACTCATAACAAATAAGGAAATGGATTTGGGCCTTATTACAATAACATTCCTTTCTGACTGCGTTCTAGGAATTATGAAGTCTACTTCTTTCTCAAACCTTTCCAGGAACTCTGCATCATCATCATCACTTTCCAAATCCACTCGCCCTTCCTCATGGAGTGATTCAATGTCATCAAAATTAAGAAAATCGAGTTCATCTGAATCACTAAACTTCCCCTTTATGTAAGAATCTTTATAGACTTTATATTCTCTAAAACCTTTTTAGGGCTTTGGATGTCGTCCAATGTCAATTGAAAATTTTCATTTAAAAACTCACTATAGTGTTCTATACCTACTTCAGTTCTCTCTTGCCTATTCTCTTCAAAGGATATGCTTAGACCACATTCTTCATCCATCTCGTCTATCATCAACTCTTCGCCAACTGCATCCTCACATAGGAATCCTTCTACAACTACAGTTGAATTCACTGATTCTTAACTTGATTCATAGTGGCTAAATCTAGCCCCTTCAAT
Source organism: Ceratopteris richardii (assembly GCA_020310875.1). Classification (NCBI taxonomy): domain Eukaryota; kingdom Viridiplantae; phylum Streptophyta; class Polypodiopsida; order Polypodiales; family Pteridaceae; genus Ceratopteris; species Ceratopteris richardii. The sequence continues at coordinate 173,900,277 of CM035418.1, read as the reverse complement.
GGAGTCATAAATTTCTATCTTTTCATACTCACCCTTACTCCAAAATCAAGGCATTTTCTTATAGTGAACTAAATGTAGAGCTTCAAATGAAGCACTTAAAACATGATTCAAAAAATTTTCATAGAGACAATTTTATTCTCTTATACATGCTCTACCTTTATCCCATACACCATTACTCTTAATTCTTTCACTTTCACGTTCAATTTTCAGCTAGAAGACATGATGGGAATAAGGTTTAGAGAGAGAATAGAAAAATTGTCATCCCTAAATTTTGCGTACATACATAAAATAACTTAATTCTTTATTCAAAGAATTATCCTAACAATGTAATTCAAAAAGTTCAAAATGAATTATTTCACTATCGAAAGGCTCAATATATATACATTTATAATTAATATTACATTAACACGTATACAGACATTCAACCAGAAAATAGCTTGAACAGTATCATATATACAGTTTGAGACATAAGATACCTTGTTTTGAGACATAAGATACCTTCTTTTGAGCAATTGTACAAGCAATACAATGATATGAAGGGCGTCTGTTCAACTAGAGAGTCAAAGTCGACAATATCGACGGAGCCGATGGGGAGGTTTACTTACTTCAAACAATCAAAAGATGTTAACCACGATTCTTCATTCCATGAATAAAAAAGCAGTTCTTTTATCTTGATAAGCATGCTCAAGAAAAGATAAAAAATGTCAAAACATGAAGACTCATCCAGGGTATGGAACTATACAGCCTTGACTTGCACCACTTTCATGGACAGCACAATGTAGGCCAACAATTAAAATTTCCAGCACTGTACTACAATGGACAAACGACAGAAGTGAACTTGGAATATTTTTGCTGGCGACTTACCTCAAGACTATATCTCATTCCCGGAAAGACAAAAAGAAAGTTTTCAAAGCCCGTACAGTGAGAAACGTCAAGTAAGGTAGTGTGCAAAAAGAGCCATGCGACGTGCACAGAAGAACAAGATGAAAAGGAGCCATGCAAAATGCGACAAGGAGAACAGGAGAATCGCTGAAATGAAAGGTTGGCGATTTCCTTGAGCGCAAAAAACGAATAAATTTGTAACTGTGTAGTTCGAGGACATTTTAAGTTGGACATATCTCAACCGAATAGGAGTTTAAATGCGCAACAAAATGGTTGGCTATATCAATTTTTAATTTCTCAATAGAACGAATTTCGATAAATAGTGTGGATGTATAGAAAAGATCACAAAGTTTCCAAGAAAAGTTGCTGTTATCTTTATCAATGTTATTACATGGACTGAATGTACCGTAAAGACCAATGTTAGAATAGAACGTCTTGCAGGGTTAAATAAAGGATGCTTCCCTCTCATTTAAAACACCTAACTTTCCATAGACTTATGATGAGTACATTTATAAGTTTTTCTCAGTTGCTCGTTAGAAAGGATTACAATTTAGTAATGCTTGTAACTCCCTGACTTAAGATCCCTCACCACAAATGTGTAGTCCTAAAAACAAGATTACTTGCTCTTTTCTCTTCTCTTTTGTAGTTTCTTTCCATCAAGCGAATTTCCGCCCATATACAGTCCTCTGATATCTTCTTACATATGTTGCTACAATATTTTATTACTTTCTGTTCGCACGAAACACATTTCATGTGCTTTTGCAAATATTGTATTCAACATTCGTACACGTGTTGTCTTATATATGTTTTCCTCTCCGGGGAGTATATTTGTTCTTTAAAGTGTACATGTCGACATTTGAAGGTTTCTAGGATTCGTTTCGGTTTCATACTGAAATTGTAAATCCATGTAAGATGTACGCCATCTCCGAAAGAGTTGTTCTTGAACAGTGAAACTTGAATAGACCCATAATGCATGTGATAAAGTGAACAGAGCCAATAGGACCCAAAAGAAAGAAATAATAAAATATTAAGGAATTGAAGGTACTGCTTCATAGATGTGACGATAATGGTAGTGAAAAACATTGTGAATTTACGAGGTCTGTAGAAAGCATCACATTTTAAATTAGCAATAAAGTCTAGAAATAGAGAAAATCATCATAGTCGAATGTTGTACTGTTCTCGAAACATAAGTGTTTCATATGATATACCTCGTTAATGCCTAGCCTCCATAAAGCTGTTCATTTCTTGACCATATTTATTTGAATCCATATATATTTAGAATATTTTAATAAAAGAGATGTATAACTTGAAAACCCGAATCAGAGCGCATAAACAGCTAGTTTGGTAATCCCTCTTGAGTTATCTATCATTCCCTATTATATGAGGCATCTATCATAAAGCATGAAAATCGAGACTATGAATTTATAATACCCTTGACGAGGTATCGAATTTTCTTTCAGCTTATCACCATAGACTAAAAAGAACAACGCGAAATTGATGTTCCTTAATTACTCACTTAATAAATTACAAGTATTAAGTACACTTTTTCCATGTTTTCATTAAAAATAATGAAGTACCTTAGTTCCTACTCGAAGTTCTTTACATCTTATTGCTACCGACATGTTTCCTAACCCACCACTTATATACTTTCCTTCCACTTCTATGGGATATCGAGAACTCCGTGCAAGCCGTTCAAAAATAATTTTCTAATACAGCTTCAATATGAATGTTTGAATATATATGCGTAGTAATGTGTTTAGATGTTCAAAACTATTGGATCCATACGTGTGTGCTTGTGTACACGTACATATATTCTTTTTGGAATCGTAATGTGCAATGTCTATCAATGTGTGCACTTTTGTGTTTGTAAATATGGGCATATACGTGAAAATATAGGTGTATGGAAATGCATAAGATTATGTTTATATGTGCGTAACTATACGCGATTCGGGTTTGATGCTAACATTCATTATGGATGAAAGTCTATCACTTTAGAAGGTGATATAAACTAAGTCCCCAAACCTTCGTGTGACTTTGTGCTCATGGTGTGTGCATAGTGAGGGGTGCATCTAGGTCCATGCCCACAATTGGGCGTGAAAGACATTAACTGAAATGTCATAGTATTGAGGTACTACGATACGGCCTTCACTTGCACAACTTTCGTGGATAGCGCAATGTAGCCCGACAATAACAATTTCCAGCACTGTAGTACAATGGTAAAACAACAGCAGTGAAGTATGAGTACTCTTGCTTGTGACTTACCTCAAGACTATATCCCATTTACGGAAAAAGAAATGAAAGTTTTCAAAGCCCGTACAGTGAGAAACGTCAGGTAAGTTAGTGTGCAAAAAGAGCCATGCGACGTGCATAAAAGAACAAGATGAAAAGGAGCCATCCAACATGCGACAAGGAGAACAGAAAAATCGCTGAAATGAGAGGTTGGCGAGTTCCTTGAGCGAAAAAAACGAATGAATTTGTAACTGTGCAGTTCGAGGAAATTGTAAGTTGGTCACACCTCAAGCGAATAAGAGTTTAAATGCGCAACAAAATGGTTCGCTATATCAACTTTTTATTTCTCAATAGAGCGAATTTTGATAAGTAGTGTGGATGTATAGAAAAGACCACAATGTTTCTAAGAAAATTGGTCGTTCACTTTATCAATGTTGTTAAGTGGACTGGATGTACAGTAAAGACCAATGTTAGAATAAAACGCCTTGCAGGATTAAATAGAGGGTTTTTCCTTCTCATTTAAACACCTAATATTCCGTAGACTTAGGATGAGTACATTTCTAAGCTTTTCTCAGTTGCTCGTCATAAAGGATAACAATTAAGTAATGCTTGTAACAGCCTGATTTAAGATCCCTCACCACAAATGTGTAGTCCTAAGAACAAGATGACTTGCTCTTTTCTCTTCTCTTTTGTAGTCTCATTCCATCAAGCGAATTTTCGCCCATTTTATAGTCCTTTGATATCTTCTTACATATGTTTATGTTGCTAAAATATTTTATTACTTTCTATTTCCACGATACACATTTCATGCTCTTTTGCAAATATTGTATTCAACATTCGTACACTTGTTGTCTTACATATGTTTTCCTTTCCGGGGAGTATATTTGTTCTTTAAAGTGTACATCTAGAAATGTGAAGGTTTCTAAGATTTGTTTGGGTTTCATACTGAAATTCTAAAGCCATGTAAGATGTCCGCCCTCTCCCAAAGAGTTGTTCTTCAACAACAGTGAAACTTGAATAGACCCATAATGCATGTGATAAACTGAACGGAGACAAAAGGACCCAAAAGAAAGAAATAATAAAATATTAAGGAATTCAAGGTATCACTTCATAGATATGAAGATAGTGGTAGTGAAAAACATTATGAATTTAGGAGGTGTGTAGAAAGCATTACATTAAAAACTGCAATACAGTCTACAAATAGAGAAAATCATCATACTCGAATGTTGAATTGTTCTCGAAACATAAGTGTTTCATATGATATACCTCGTTAATGCCTAGCCTCCATCAAGCCATTCATTTCTTGAACATATTTATTTCAATCCATATATGTCTAGAATATCTAAATAAAAGAGATATATAACTCGAAAACACAAATCACAGCGCATTAGAAAGCTAGGTTGGTAATCCCTCTTGAGTATCTATCATTCCCTATATGAGGCATCTATTATAAAGCATGAAAATCGAGACTATGAGTCTATAATATCCTTGACGAGGTACCGAATTTGTTTTCAGATTATCATCACAGACTAGAAAGAACAACGCAAAATTGATGCTCCTTAATTACTCACTGAATAAATTACAAGCATTAAGTATATGTTTTCCATGTATTTATAAAAAACAATGAAAGTATTTGGCCTCTGTCGTAAAATTAATATGACGGAGCTGTCGGAGTCGGAGTTGAAGACGGAGAACTGGAGCTGTCAGAAGATGATATTGGAGCGTAAGACTACTGCAGGTGTGCCTGTCGTCACTGTGAAAAGTGTGTCCATTGTCGCTGTGAATGCGTGTGCCTCTCGCTGAGAATGCACGAAGCCGTGCGAGAGGGAGCTGAAGACGGAGAACTGGAGCTGAAGGTGGACAGTGGAGCTGTAGGCAGAGCCGAGGGAGCCGAAAAGGTGATTAGCCCCATCGTTCTTAACACTGTGACCATCAGTCGAGTGTTTGTCCTTCGCGGTGTCTATCCATCGTGCACAATGATGACGTGGCATTAAATACATTGTAACACGATATTCTAATGTAATAGAATACGCGCGCATACTGTACGCCACACCGCCTGGGGCTTATATGATACGATCTTCGTCTGTGTGTTTGTGTGACTGCGCAATGGAGCCACCATAGCTCCGACTGTAAGAAGTGGTATCAGAGCATAGTTAAAGAAGTTGGCGATGCTGCGCAAAGAGCTTGCTCCGTCATATTCAACATGTCAATAGTGTAGTTCAGCCGGGAGCTGGGAAGTCGAGATCCACGTAGCACAGAGATAGGAGGAGAAGATCAGTTCCGTTGAGCAGGCGGCCCGGTGGTGATCTCGTTGAGGAAGTCTTTCTCTCTGATATGAATGAGCTCCGTGATGAAGGAGTAGGATCCTTTAATGTACTTCAAAAGGCAATCAGGCGATAGGATTCGTAGCTGGCTCACCTATCATCGCTACAATTGCACCTGTGTATCTGCAGTTATACTCATACAGGAAAGCTGTTTATTTAAGAAATTCATTGTTTAAATGTTCTATGTTGTGAGATGAATGTAAACATTTTACGGGTCCTTTATGTGGACAACTCACGCACCTTGTAAGGTTCTATTACCCTGCTGAAAACCATTGAATTAAAAAAAAAAACTAAGGTACGTGGTGAGTTTTTTAATTAGGGTATTCTCATGCTTGGAGATACTGTGGCCAAAGAGAAGACAATCCTGTCAGAGTATATTTGCTTACGTTACGTGTTGTTATTGATGCTTTTACCCAGAGTTTGAGTTTTTAGAGTGGATTCACTATAGTTGATTTGGCTCATATACACTTTGGACAAAGGAGACTCTGTCGAAATTTTTTCACAGAGGTAAAAATTGAGCATATACATGCATAGAGACCCAAGGAGTGCTTAGAACAAGAGAGAAACATTGAGATTACTTGTGAACATTCAGGTTTCTGGCGCTATATCTAAAAAAATAGCCGAAATGTTGTCGAATGTTTTCTAGGCCTCAGCATAAGATAGCCATTGCATAGAGAAGTTCTTAAATGGGTGATAACATTGGACAAATAGTTTAAGTTGAATAAGGACAATTATCATGTCTGGTCATATAGGATGTAAAATTTCTTGATGGGAAAATGTCTTTGGGGACTAGTGAATGCAGAGGATGAGTGTCCTGAGTTGCCAAAGAACCCAAATGCAAAAGAGCAACAGGAATATAAAACATGGATATAAAAATCTAGAAAGGTTCTCCATTGGATTTCAGTATGTATATGATAGAGCCTCATTCCACAAATTATGAAGGCTAGCACAGTGAAAGAAGCTTGGGATATAATCCATGAAATATATGGTACAATCTACGGAAGCTAGAAAAATTCATTTAAATCAAAAGTTTCATAGCGTATGACATGGAAATAGATCCATAACGGATTATGTGGTTGAGATTAGAAAGATCACTGATGATTTAGCTTCCATAAATCACAAAGTTGAAGATGATGATATGGTTTTAGTTATGCTAAATGATCTAGGTCTGTAGTACAAGAGCTGAAATACTTCTATCTCAGTAAGAGGCACTATGCCAGATTCTGATGAGCTAGTAGCACTTTGCATGATAGAAGGGGGTTTCCATCATGGTTTTGCAAGCGCCCAACCATTTCGAGAGTTGTGTCTGAGGTATCCTCATGATGCTTCTTCGCTATTCAGTTTGGCTAGCTTGCTTTCCTCATTCCGTTGAAGCGTCATTCCCTTTTCAATCTGTCAACTTCAATAGTTCAAAAGTTCAGAAGCACAATCAATCATAAGTTCAAAAGTTCTAGTTACAACTCCTTGATTTTTTATCCCCTTCCCAAAGCTTGGTTCTGCTTGGATAAGTGAAGTAAGATTATCCAGAGCTTGCAAAGGTCCACTTTCTTGCCTAACTATCTATAACAAAGGAACAAGAAATGGAGGAGACAAAGAAAAGTTGAAATGTGGTGACGATGGAACTTTCTGTGACCCTTCACAATGGTGTGGATTTTGGTGGTCCCATCATGACTGCGTGTGTAGCGCCATCTCTCTCTCTCTCTCTCTCTCTCTCTCTCTCTCTCTCTCTCTCTCTCTCTCTCTCTCTCTCTCTCTCTCTCTCTCTCTCTCTCTCTCTCTCTCTCTCTCTCTCTCTCTCTCTCCCCCCCCCAGCCCCCGACATCTTCTTCCCTGCCACCCCCGTTGACCACTCCCCCCGCCACCCCCGTAGAGCCCGCAGCCCCCACCCCCCGCGCAACTCCCCCCACCCTCCGCCTGTTCTCTCCCTCTCTCTCTCTCTTCCCTCGCGACCCCCGCCCCTCTGCCAATCCCTCATCTCTCCCCCCGCTATCCCCGCACGAACTCCTTCCACCCCTCCACCTCTCCCACATGCTGCGGAGTTTTCTGCAAATGGACACCCGCCTCAGGATCCTTACATTGCTTGTTCTATAACTTCGGCTTATGAATTGTCTCTTCACTTGTCTTAAGCTGGTCTATAACAGAGCTGGTTTGGTACTCCTTTTTTGGCATGCGGGAAGCCTTTGGAATCACACCATCATTTTTGCAGTGTTACATCCCTGGGAGTCCACCTACATGATTGGCCAACAAGCCAAGGCATTGGCAAAAGCAAAGAAGAGTGCTTAGATTGGAACGAAGGAGTTTCCATCTCAACAGTTCAACAAATTCTGTAGATAACACTGTGAGGCGGGAGGACGCACCTTCGGCATATTAACATCGTGTCACGGCGTCTATTCCAGAACAACACTAGGTTAACTCTTTTGAGGCTTCAAGAGGCTCCAGTTATGGAATGCAAATGGATTCTAATGATACACAAAATTTGGCAACCATGGATGCAATTGAATTTGCATTACAACATCACATTGACAAAGTTCTAGAAACACTTGCGTGCCCGCAATGAATCCATATGTTGCACTAGGTCCAAGTGCTCCTCCACCAATATCTCCACCATTCCCCACCACCCCCTCATCTTCTTCCCCACAAACCCTACAACCAGCCCCACCACCATCTCCACCGTCCCCCTCCATCCCCCTCATCTTTTCCCCCACAACCCCCTCACCCACCCCCACCACCATCTCCACCACCCCCTCCACCCCCTCACGCCCACACCCACCCCCACCACAATCTCCACCGTCCCCCTCCATCCCCCTCATCTTTTCCCCCACAACCCCCACCCCCACCACCATCTCCACCACCCCCTCATCTTTTCCCCGACAACCCCCACCCCCACCACCATCTCCACCATCCCCTCCACCCCCTCATCCTTCCCCGCACAACCCTCACACCCTCCCCCATCACCATCTCCACAGTCCCCTCCATCCCCCTCATCTTTTCACCCGCAATCCCCACAACCACCCCCACCACCATCTCCACCACCCCCTCATCTTTTTCGCCACAACCCGCACACCCACCCCCACCACCATCTCCAGGTCTCCCTCCATCCCCCCTCATCTTTTTTCCCACAACCCCCACACCCACCCCCACCACCATCTCCACCACCCATTCCACCCCCTCATTTTTTCCCCCACAACCCCCACACCCACCCCCACCACCATCTCCATCACCACCTCACCTCCACACCCACCCTCACTACCATCTTCACCGTCCCTCTCCATCCCCCTCATCTTTTCCCCCACAACCCCCACACCCACCCCCACCACCATCTCCACCACCCCCTCCACCCCCTCATCTTTTCCCTCACAACCCCCACACCCACCCCCACCACCATCTCCACCATCCCATCCACCCCCTTATCCTTTCCCCCATAACCCCCACACCCACCCCCACCACCATCTCCACGGTCCCCCTCATCTTTTCACCCACAACCCCCACACCCACCCCCACCATCATCTCCACCACCCCCTCATCTTTTTCACCACAACCCCCACACCCACCCCCACCACCATCTCCACGTCCCCCTCCATCCCTCCCCCTCCCCCCCCATCTTTTTCCCCACAACCCCCACCCCCTCATCTTTTCCCCCACTACGCCCACACCCACTCCCACCATCATCTCCACATCCCCCTCCATTCCCCTCCTCTTTTTCCCCACAACCCCCACACCCACCCCCACCACCATCTCCACGTTCCCCTCCATCCCCCTCATCTTTTTTCCTCACAACCCCCACACCCACCTCCACCACCATCTCCACCACCCCCTCCACCCCCTCATCTTTTCCCCCACAACCCCCACACCCACCCCCACCACCATCTCCATCTTCCCCACCAACCCCTCATCTTTTCGCCCACAGCCCCCACACCCACCTCCACCACCATCTCCACCACCCCCTCCACCACCTCATCTTTTCCCCCACAACACCCACACCCACCCCTTCTTTCCCCCCTCCATCTCCACTACCTCCGCTCCCATCCTCTCTCCACACCCATGCTTGATAAAGTTCAGATGACTATCCCAAGAGAATTCAATTGGCTCCTCACTTGTCAGATATGGAAAGACATAAATTAGCTTTCTGATTATGCCTTGCATATCGAACATGCTTTGGCAAAAGTTCTTGATGTTGATACATTGGTGCTTTTTGAGTATGAAGAAGACGACTCTTCCAAATAAGGAATCCGTTGGGCTCTTAGATTGGTGGAGTTAGACCCTCCATCCCACCATCCCTCCATCCACCCACCATCTCTCACACTCAATGGGTCATTCCAATATCATGGGCCGCATAAAAAGAGGATCTCATCTTGCATGCAAAAGTGAATAGTAAAAGTGTAAGTGGTAAAAGTGAAAGTGGACAAATGACTGTTGTCGCCAACCATTCATGATGACTGCCTATTTTTGAGGATCCAATTCAAGACTGGTGGCATATTTGATCTACCCCTCCAATTTTGGGGCAATCAATCGGCGGATAATCAATGGATGTGAGGAATCGGCAACGCCCTCTTGGCATAGTGGAGCCTATAAAAGCAATGGAATTGTGTTCATTTGAGATAGAAACATATACATACCTGTTGGAGATTCACTCACTAATTAGGCATAACGACATAAAGACAAAAAAAGAAGTAGAAACAAAGCATTGAGAAAATCAAGCCTTAGTGAAGGGACAAATTCACGTCTCTAATATACAGCGTATAAACTTCCAGAATTAGAGTTTGAATCTCAGATCAAAATGTATATAAGAGAGAGTGACTGCAAGTGTGTGCACGTATAGCAGATATAGAGATATAGAAGATGCCAGAGATTGCGTATGTAATGTCGGGTATTCATCTAAGAGAGATGGTAAGGAGAAACTACTCAGTATAGGAGAGTTCTCATGACTATGAGCAAAGTGAGGCCAAGTCATTTTTGTACATATCTTCTCTAGTAGAGAACACATGTTCATGTGGAAGAATTTGAGCGCATTCTTTGTATGTGAAGAAATCTGAGAGATTTCATGTTACTGTGAAAAGTTAATTAACAGTTACAGTTTTCTTAGTAAACGTTTTTCCGATACTTCTTTAACATAGATCTTGCAACATAGTGCAAAGTTTTTTCATGAGAGATAGCTCATCTTGAAGCCAGTAGTATCAACTATAAGTTGATCAAAGATTTCGGTGAAATGGATATGTACACATAGTACTAAGTCTGACCGTAAAGAACTGATGAAGTTTTTCTTTAAACTTCAGATAGAGTTCATTCAGTGAAGGAAGTTCAGGTATCACTTCCTTACTTCATGTATACACATTTGAAGTAACTACAAACAAAATTGCAGTTGATTCTGGTAGTATCCCGGTACAATTACGGTGACATTCCGGTAACAGTCCGGTGAAGTTCCAAGGACATTTTGGTGAGTTTAAAACACAATTTTGACAAAATTAAGTGACGCAAAGATTGTTTAACTATAAGCAAATACAGTAGTGTAAAGATTGAAGTAAATCAGTTCAGAATTGAAGCTTGAAGGAAACGTGAAGTTTTCTGTAAAGTGATTTTTTGGTGTTCACTAGATACAATTATAAGTTTTCAGTTTCAGAAAATTTGCTAAGCTACTGATGATTATAGAGGTGTTCTAATATCACTCTAGCTTAGTTTCTGTGATGTAAGCGAATTCCGCAATAAGTGCTGCACCAATAGTGGTATCAGAGCAGGTTAATCAAGAGTGGTATCAGAGAAGGTTAATCAACAGTGATATCAGAGTGGTAAGATCCACAAGTGGTACTAGAACAGAAAAGGTTCTGAAGAGCAGAAAAGGTTTCTCAGAAGAAGAAATGAAAAGAGAATTTGAAGAATTCTCATAAAGGAAGGTGAAAGTTGAGGTGATCAACAACAAACGACATCAAGAAACGTTCCGAAGTAATACTCAAGGGTAAAGGTTTGTAAAAGGTAAAACCTTTTAACATAACACTCACCGGAAGTAATAGAAACAAGAAGATCATGGTAGATCATATCTCAATTGATAAATTGGATCGAGATAACTATCCCGCATGGGTAATGCGAATGAAAGCGTTACTTATGAGTAAAGACTTAATGAAATATGTGACAGGAGAAGAAAAGAAGCCGACTTTCAAAGATGATAGTCAACCAAAGAAAGAAGAATTAGAAGCCTTGAAGTTGTGGCAAAAGAAAGATGCAACGGCAAGAGCGTATATCTACAATACCATCAGAGATCATTTGTTACCACACATTAGAGGTCTGGAGAAAGCAGAAGATATATGGAGAGCGTTGTGTTGGTGCAGACCAATCAACAATTGAAGATTGGAGGACAAAGGATGAAGATGAAATCAAGTTTTGAAGCATAGAAGATGGATACATTCACAGAGTACAAGATATGTACACATATGTACATTAGTTAAGACATAGGCTACTTATACTTATGCTTTGATATAAGTTTGTATATAATTGCCTATATATATATTTTGGAAAAATGTTGGGCATAGAAAGGAGACAAGGAGAGACTATGTATGAGCATAGGAATAGAGAAATAAGTTGTTGAAAAATGTCATTAGACACAAGAGAAGTGAGTTGAAATCTCTCTCTCATTCAGTTATAGTCTTCTTCAGAAATGACAGAATTTTTGCACCCGAAGTTTTCGTGTCTTCTCCTTCAGTGGTAAAGCTTTTATGGAATGCTTTTATACAAGTCTAAGTCTAGAGTGGATAGATCTCTGTATAAAGTTTTAGCTTCCAATTGTAATCAGGCTAAGAGAATTGTGTGTAGGAACATTCATATGTAAAGAATGTTCACAGTCTTCTGAAATAGGCGCAGATTTCGAGTTCAATGAAATGAGTAGTGCTCAGTGCACAGTGTAAAGTTTTACACATATGATAGCTCAAAATCTAAGTTGAGAGATAAGCTATCTACAGCCAAAAGGATTTGATAAAACGGGTTCGACATTGTGAGAACTAAAGCTAAGAAGTTAGGGGTGTCCAAATCGACTTATCAGAAGTGCAGATTTAGACATAGCTGACTTGGTAAGTAGATTTCTCAAGATCTACTGAACCTTTTGAAGTAATTTAACTTGGAAAAGGTGCGCAATCTTTAGGCGACACCTTGTGTAAAGTTTCATAAAAAACTTTACACATTTACTCAGTCAATGAGCAAGATCTATGCAGCAGACTTTCTGAGGAAATTCCTTCTTCACAGTTTAGTCAAGAAATTGGTATTTGATCATTGATAACTTAAATTGGTGAAGGTTTTGACTTACTCTTGATATAGAGGTGTTCTAAATTCAAGAGTAGGTTGTTCTTTTGGAGATTAACACTCTCCATCAGTGGTATCAGAGCAGGAAACATCAAAATCAAGGAAAGGAGGATCCCGACTGCTACAGATTCAAGAAATTCAACAATTGAAGAACTAAAAGGTGAAAGCTTGAAGGCAAAGCTTGAGGAGGAGACCATACGACATCAAGAAAGACAAAAGGACTCTAATTTGAAGTAAAGTTACATATATTGTTCATGAAGCTTGAAGATTTCAATACACAGGTGGACACAAGATGGGAGATTCTCTACAGATAGAGAAATTGGATAGGGAAAACTATCCTGCATGGTCAATGAGGATGGAAGCTCATCTTATGAGCAAAGATTTAATAGCTTACATCACAGGAGAAGAAGAGAAGCCACAGTTCAGAGATCCTAGTGTTCCAACTAGGGAAGAGCTAGCAGATTTGAAAAATTGGATGAAGAAAGATGCTCAAGCTAGGAGCATTATATATATGGCAGTTAATGATTACTTGTTACCTCATATTCGAGGTCTTGAAAGTGCAACTGATATTTGGAATGCTTTGGAGGAGCATTTCCAGAATACTACTAAGTCAAGAAAGGCATCTTTATGGGCAGAATTTACAACCTTCAAGAAGAAGGCCTCTCAATCCATTTCAGACTATGTAACAAGGATGAAAGACATTGCAGATGCATTAGGAGCTGTTGATGAAGATATTGAGGAGGATAAATTGGTAAGGCAAATCCTTACAGGTTTGAGAGGTGATGACAAATGGAAGCCATTCATTTTGTCTACAGAATTATGACTTGATCATTTCACTCCTGATTTAAATCAGTTGCTAGGTCATATGCTAACATTTGAGCAGGATGTTAAAGGAGATGGTGACAAAAGTACAGGTCATGCAATATACTCAAAGGACAAGAAGAAGAATAGCAAAGGAAAGCAACAAGCAGGTGAAGATGAAGGCACAACTAGTCAAGCCAACTTCCTAAGAGGTAGAGGAGGTGGCAAAGGTAGAGGAAGAGGCAGGAACAACAAAGATGGAGCCAAAGCATGCTGGATTTGTGGTAAGACAAATCATTTAGCTAATGATTGTTGGCATAATAATCAGAGTAATGGTGGATATAATCAGAAATATAATTCAAGAGGAAGAGGTGGCAGAAATCAAAGAGGTAATTTCAGAGGCAGAGGTAGTAAGGGTTACTTTGGAAGAAATGCAGGTAGAGGTTTCCAAAGTCAACAATATAACAACACCTACTACAATTATGCTTCAGATCAAAAGGAAGATTCAACATTGATAATGAATGCAACTTGTGAAAGGCAGAATGAAGATCAAAGAGTCTTCTACATTGATTCAGGGTGAAGCAATCACCTGAGTGGTAATATAGCCTTGATGACTGATTTGGAGAATAAGGTATCTAATCATGTTGTTCAAACAGGTGACAACACAAAGCACAATGTGAAGTCAATTGGATCAGTGAAGGCCAAGGATGGAAGCACCTTATTGAGTAAGGTCTTGTATGTTCCTACAATTCCTAAGAATTTGATAAGTGTAGGACAAATTGTGGAAAAAGGTTATGAAGTAAGGTTCACTAATGAAGGAGTGTTTGTGGAAGACCCTAGCAATGGGTATAAACAAATTGGTTCAGGGAAGAAAGAAGGAAGATTGTTCACATTGAAGATTCAAGGTAATATTGGTCATGCTATGTTCACATATGGAGGACATAAGATCTCTGAGTTAGATCTTTGGCATAAGAGGCTTGGACATTTCAATGAAAGAGGTATTAAAGACATGATTAACAATGGTTCAGTGCTTGGTTTGCCTAATGTTGCGGGTCAACATATGACATACAGATGTGAGGCATGTCAATTAGGTAAAGCTCATAAGCATTCCTACTCCAAGCATGGTTTTATGTACTCAGAGAAGCTTGAGTTGGTACATACAGATGTGTGGGGACCATCAAAGGATTTCAGTATAAATGGGTCAAGGTATTATGTGATTTATGTTGATGATGCTACTAGATGGATCACTATTTATGCGATCAAAGATAAGTCAGAAGTGTTTAATACATTTAAATACTATCATGCATATGCAGAAAGAATTACAGGACATAAGTTGAAGAGACTAAGGTCAGATGGAGGGGGAGAGTATTTCTCTAATGAGTTCAGTGATTACTTGTGGAATGCAGGTATAAAAAGGGAAGTTACTTGCAGGTACTCTCCTCAACAAAATGGTGTAGCAGAAAGGAGAAATAGAACTCTTGTTGAGTTTGCAAGGTCCATGATGAAAGAGAAAAATTGCCCTAATTATTTGTGGGCTGAGACTGTAAATACAGCTACTTATTTGGTCAATAGGTTACCATGTAAAGCTTTGCAGGGAATGACACCTTATGAGGCATGGTGGGGTAAGAGACCTACACTAGACCATTGCAAAGTATTTGGATGTTTGGCCTATGCATATGTGCCATCACAATTAAGGCACAAATTGGAACCTAAAGCTGAAAAATATGTGTTTATTGGTTATGATGATAAGCAGATGGGATACAGGTTGTGGAATCCATCCACAAAACATTTTCTTGTATCAAAAGATGTTACATTTGATGAGCAAGGTACTTGGTATGCAGGTACTATCAATATTAATACAGATGATGAAGAAATTGTGAGCCAAAGGAAAGGTAAATCAAAGGTTCAGATATTTGATGAACAAGAGAATAATGAAGTGCAGGTTGAAGTGGAAGAAACACCAAGATTTGATCCTAAATGTGAAGAACCAGAAACCTCAAGAAGTGGAGAACTTAGGAGGTCTACAAGGAACAAATGGCAACCTACAAGGTATAGCTATGATACTTCATTTTTGGCTACCAAAGATTATGCTTACATGATTAAAGCAGATGAAGACCCTTCTACATATGAAGAGGCAAAAGGTAAAGAAAATTGGGAGAAAGCTATGCAGGAAGAATATGATGCATTGTTGGAGAATCAAACATGGGAATTGGTTGCAAAGCCAAATAGCCAGAAGATCATTGGATGTAAGTGGGTTTATAAGACAAAAAGATTTGCAGATGGAAGTGTGTCTAGGTACAAAGCTAGACTTGTTGTCAAAGGGTTTGCTCAGACATATGGTGTTGACTATGATGAGACTTATAGTCCTGTGGCAAAGATGACAACCATTAGGACACTTATAGCAATTGCTACATGTAAAGGTTGGAAATTGTGTCAATTAGATGTGAAAAATGCTTTTTTGAATGGTTATATTTCAGATGATGTATTCATGGAGCAACCTCAAGGGTTCAGAGATAAAAGGTATCCAGATCATGTGTGTAAGCTCAAGAGAGCTTTGTATGGCTTGAAGCAGGCCCCAAGGGCATGGAATTATAGACTTGTAAAGTTCTTGAAAGAACTTGGATTTCAGGTGTCTAAAGCAGATAGTAGCTTGCTTGTCAAAGCAAGTGATAATGGTTTCATATACATGTGCATATATGTTGATGATATAATCCTTACAGGTACAGATGAGGAAGGAATACAAAGACTAAATAAGCAAATGGAAAAGGAGTTCAAAATAAGTGACTTGGGAGACTTGTCATATTTCTTGGGCATGGAGATTACATATACTCAACATGGAGTATTTGTGACCCAAGAAAGGTATTTGAAAAACTTGTTAATCAAGTTTAAAATGGATGATTGGAGAGTAGCACCTACACCAATGGAGGTGAATCACAAATTGAGTAAATTTGGAGGTGAAGAATTCAAGGACATGAGACAATATCAGAGTTTGGTTGGTAGTCTTATCTATGCTACTTTAACTAGACTTGATTTATCATATGCAGTTGGAGTTTTGTCTCAATTTATGCATTGTCCTAGGAAAGAGCATTGGATTGCAGGTCAAAGAGTGTTGAGGTACATTAAGGGTACACTCAAAGAAGGTTTGTATTATGGGTTTACATCAGATACAAATATCAAGATCTATAGTGATGCAGATTGGGCAGGTAATCCAGATGATAGAAGGTCAACCTATGGATATATGTGTTATGTAGGAGATAAGCTAATCTCCTGGTGTTCAAAGAAGCAACATACAGTTGCTTTGTCATCTACAGAAGCTGAGTACAAAGGCATGGTTGAAGCTGCAAAAGAAGTGATATGGCGTAAGACTCTAATGAAGAGTTTTGATACTATACAGAACACACCTATCATTTATGGTGATAACATGAGTTCATTATATCTAGCTGCTAATCCTGTTTTTCATGCCAGGATTAAACACATTGAGATACATTATCACTTTCTAAGAGAGAAGGTGATGGATAAGGAGATTGAAGTCATACATACTTCAACAAAAGATCAGATAGCTGATATGCTTACAAAGAGCTTGGATGGACCAAAGCTACAGAAGTTTAAAGATATGGCAGGTATAAAGAAGATAAGAGAAACCTCAATTGATGATTGAGGGGGAGCTGTTGGTGCAGACCAATCAACAATTGAAGATTCGAGGACAAAGGATGAAGATGAAATCAAGTTTTGAAGCATAGAAGATGGATACATTCACAGAGTACAAGATATGTACACATATGTACATTAGTTAAGACATAGGTTACTTATACTTATGCTTTGATATAAGTTTGTATATAATTGCCTATATATATTTTGGAAAAATGTCGGGGCATAGAGAGGAGACAAGGACAGACTATGTATGAGCATAGGAATAGAGAAATAAGTTGTTGAAAAATGTCATTAGACACAAGAGAAGTGAGTTGAAATCTCTCTCTCATTCAGTTATAGTCTTCTTCAGAAATGACAAAATTTTTGCTCCTGAAGTTTTCGTGTCTTCTCCTTCTGTGGTAAAGCTTTTATGGAATGCTTTTATACAAGTCTAAGTCTAGAGTGGATAGATCTCTGTATAAAGTTTTAGCTTCCAATTGTAATCAGGCTAAGAGAATTGTGTGTAGGAACATTCATATGTAAAGAATGTTCACAGTCTTCTGAAATAGGCGCAGATTTCGAGTTCAATGAAATGAGTAGTGCTCAGTGCACAGTGTAAAATTTTACACATATGATAGCTCAAAATCTAAGTTGAGAGATAAGATATCTACAGCCAAAAGGATTTGATAAAACGGGTTCGACATTGTGAGAACTAAAGCTAAGAAGTTAGGGGTGTCCAAATCGACTTATCAGAAGTGCAGATTTAGACATAGCTGACTTGGTAAGTAGATTTCTCAAGATCTACTGAACCTTTTGAAGTAATTTAACTTGGAAAAGGTGCGCAATCTTTAGGCGACACCTTGTGTAAAGTTTCATCAAAAACTTTACACATTTACTCAGTCAATGAGCAAGATCTATGCAGCAGACTTTGTGAGGAAATTCCTTCTTCACAGTTCAGTCAAGAAATTGGTATTTGGTCATTGATAACTTAAATTGGTGAAGGTTTTGACTTACTCTTGATATAGAGGTGTTCTAAATTAATGTAAGGTCAATTGGAAAGGTAAAGTGTAAGAATGGAGCTGACCTACTAACAAATGTTTTGTATGTTCCAACAATCTCGAAGAATGTGATCCGTGTGGGTCAGATAGTAGAAAAGGTTTTCAAGTTTGGTTTACAAATGAAGGAGTGTTTGTTGAAGATCTAGAGAATGGATACAAACAGATAGTGCATGGTAAAAAGGAAGGTAGACTTTTTACTTTGAAAGTACAAGTGAATGTTGGTCAAGCCTTGATCACACATGGTGATGAGGTATTTACAGAACTAGACCTCTGGCATAAGAGGTTAGGACATTTTAATGAAAAGGGAATCAAAGCTATGGTAGAGAAACAGTCCGTGAGAGGATTACCAAACATGAAGAACCAACATATGATTCACAAATGTGAAGCCTGTCAGATGAGAAAAGCCTACAGGTTACCATTTCAGAAAAATGGTGACAAACACGATGGTGTGCTAGAACTCATACATACAGACGGATGGGGGCCAACAAAAGAAGGATCTATCAGCGGATTGAGGTATTATGTTCTGTTTATTGATGATGCAACAAGATGGATAACTCTTTATGTTTTGAAAGAGAAATCAGAAGTGTTTAGAGCTTTCAAGCATTTTCATGCATATGCTGAAAGACTTATAGGACACACACTCAAAAGACTAAGATCTGATGGAGGAGGAGAATATTTTTCTCGAGAGTTCAATGATTATCTGTGGAATGCAGGTATCAAAAGAGAAATAACTTGGAGGTATACACCACAACAAAATGGAGTAGCAGAAAGAAGAAACCGAACTCTAGTTGAATTTGCAAGAGTGATGCTAAAGGAGAAGAGTTGTCCAAATTATCTTTGGGCTGAGGTTGTAAATACAGCAACATATCTGGTAAATAGATTACCATGTACAGCTTTAAGTGGGATGACCCCTTATGAAGCTTGGTGGGGGCAAGAAACCAACACTTGATCATTGTAAAGTGTTTGGATCAGTTGCTTATGCTTATGTACCATCACAGTTGAGACATAAGCTTGAACCAAAAGCTGAAAAATATGTGTTCATCGGATATGATGAAAAGCAGATGGGTTACAGGTTATGGAGTCCTCTAACCAAACAGTTTACTATTTCCAGAGATGTGACATTTGATGAAGGAAAGAGTTGGTATACAGATAAAGAGCATAGTGTTGAAACACTTGAAGAAGAGATAAGAAGAAATGAAAAAGGTAAATCACATATGCAGGTAAATGGAGATGAAGGTCATATGCAAGCAAGTACATCTAGGTTCGGATCAGGTATGAGAAATGAAGATGGATCAAGATTTGATGAAGATGTGTATTCAGATACACATGAAGAGTTTGAACGAAGAAGGTCAAACAGAGTTAGGAAACAACCAACAAGGTATTCCTATGATACTTCGTATTTGACTCAGAAAAACTATGCTTATTTAGTAAAGGGAGATGAAGAACCTCAGAGTTACAGTGAAGCAAAAGGTAAGGAAAAATGGGAAGAAGCAATGAAGGAGGAGTTTAATGCTCTTGAGGAGAACAAGACTTGGGAACTTGTTCCAAAACCAAATGGTAAGAAAATCACTGGAAACAAATGGGTTTACAAAGTGAAGAAGCTTGCAGATGGAAGGATAGCCACAGATACAAAGCTAGACTGGTTGTCAAAGGCTATGCTCAGACATATGGCATAGATTATGATGAGACATTTAGTCCGGTGGCAAAGATGTCAACCATAAGGACATTGATTGCTATAGCAGCATCAAAAGGATGGAAGCTAAGTCAGCTAGATATCAAGAATGCATTTCTGAATGGATATATATCAGATGAGGTTTACATGGAACAACCTGAAGGGTTTGTAAGTTCCAGTTACCCAAATTATGTTTGCAGATTAAGAAGATCTCTCTATGGACTGAAGCAAGCTCCAAGAGCTTGGAATTACAGACTTGTGAAGTATCTCAATGACCTTGGATACCAAAGCTCAAAGGCAGATGCAAGTCTAATGATCAAGAAAACAGATGAAGGTATGATCTACATTTGTATTTATGTAGATGACATAATAATCACAAGAACCTCAGATGAAGGAATCAAAGAGGTAAAGAGATTGCTTGAAAAAGAGTTCAAGGTCAGTTATCTAGGAAAATTATCATATTTTCTTGGAATGGAAGTTACATATACAGATCATGGTATATATGTCTCGCAAGAAAGGTATCTCCTAAACTTACTGAAGAAGTTTAAAATGGAGAATTGTAGAGAAGCTTCAACACCGCTTGAATTAAATCATAAACTCAGCAAATATGGTGGTACAGAGTTTAAAGATATGAGGAAGTATCAGTCCTTAGTAGGAAGCTTAATCTATGCTACACTAACAAGACCAGATCTCAGTTATGGAGTAGGAGTTCTCTCACAGTTTATGCATTGTCCAAAGGATCAACATTGGATTGCAGGACAAAGAGTTCTTAGATATATTAAAAGAACTATAAAAGAAGGATTATATTATCCTTATACATCACATATAAAGCCGAGAGCATACAGTGACTCAGACTGGGCAGGAAGTCAAGTTGACAGAAGGTCAACACATGGGTATGTGATATACCTAGGAGATAATCTTGTAAGCTGGTGTTCAAAGAAACAACACACAGTAGCTTTATCGTCAACAGAAGCAGAATATAAAGGACTTGTGGAAGCAGCTAAAGAAGTGATATGGATGTAGATCTTGTTCAAAAGCATGGGTATTGATCAAGGTATACCTATCATACATGGAGATAATATGAGCTCATTATATCTTGCAGCAAATCTAGTATTTCATGCAAGAACAAAACACATAGAGATTCAATATCATTTCCTGAGGGAAAAGGTAATGGAGAAGGAGATTGAGTTGGTATTCACTCCTACAAAAGATTAGATTGCAGATATTCTGACAAAGAGCTTAGATGGAGTAAAGACAAGCAGATTCAAAGAAATGGCAGGTATAAAAGAAAAGAAGAATATATGAAAGACTGGAAGATGCTAATTAGTGATTGAGGGTGAGCTGTTGGAGATTCACTCACTAATTAGGCATAACGACATAAAGACAAAAAAAGAAGTAGAAACAAAGCATTCAGAAAATCAAGCCTTAGTGAAGGGACAAATTCACATCTGTAATATATAGCGTAGAAACTTCTAGAATTAGAGTTTGAATCTCATATCAAAATGTATATAAGAGAGAGTGAGTGCAAGTGTGTGCACGTATAGTAGATATAGAGATATAAAAGACGCCAGAGATTGTCTATGTAGAGGTGAATAACAGAACCTGAAACGTCAGGTATTCATCTAAGAGAGATGGTAAGGAGAAACTACTCAGTATAGGAGAGTTCTCATGACTATGAGCGAAGTGAGGCCAAGTCATTTTTGTACACATCTTCTCTAATAGAGAACACACGTTCATGTGGAAGAATTTGAGCGCATTCTTTGTATGTGAAGAAATCTGAGAGATTTCATGTTACTGTGAAAAGTTAATTAACAGTTACAGTTTTCTGAGTAAACATTTTTCCGGTACTTCTGTAAGATAGATCTTGCAACATAGTGTAAAGTTTTTTCATGAGAGATAGGTCACCTTGAAGCCATTTGTCTCAACTATAAGTTCATCAAAGATTTCGGTGAAATGGACATGTACACACAGTACTAAGTCTGACCGTAAAGAATTGACGAAGTTTTTCTTTAAACTTCAAATAGAGTTCATTCAGTGAAGGAAGTTCAGGTATCACTTCCTTACTTCATGTATACACATTTGAAGTAACTACAAACAAAATTGCAGTTGATTCCGGTACAATTATGGTGACATTCCGGTAACAGTCCCGTGAAGTTCCGGTGAAATTTTGGTGAGTTTAAAACACAGTTTTGACAAAGTTAAGTGACGCAAAGATTGTTTAACTGTAAGCAAATACAATAGTGTAAAGATTGAAGTAAATCTATTCAGAATTGAAGCTTGAAGGAATCGTGAAGCTTTCTGTAAAGTGATTTTTTGGTGTTCACTATATACAGTTATAAGTTTTCCGTTTCAGAAAATTTTCTAAGCTACTGATGATTATAGAGGTGTTCTAACATCACTCTAGCTTAGTTTTTGTGTTGTAAGCAAATTCCGCAATAGGCGTAGCACCAACAATAGCTACATATAGGGGTCCTCTCTCTGCACTCTCTAGCTACAAGCCTACTGTAGGAAGTCACTCCGTGGTGAGGATACAATGCGTGGGCTTCCTAGTGGAGGGCTAATAGCACTATAGTGTGAAGGAAGGGGCTTGGTTTTGTCATTCATTGTGAGTCAATGGTATTTTTGGTGTTAGTAGTATTTTCGTGCTCTTCCCCTTGGAGCAAGTCTTCACACTTTGTACTGATCAGTATCAGTCTGCATCTAGTTGTAATCATTCTACGGATTGGATGAATCTCTTGTATTGATGTTGTTTAGTTCTGGAGTGGCATGTTAGCCCAGAGCATCAAATTTTGAGCATTTCTTTTGCCTATATTGATATCATCTATGTGAACTAAGGAGTGGGTTTGTCCTTTACTATTGCCATTGTCATTGATCTTCTCTCTATGTATCTACATTTAGTGTTCAATTATTGTGATCTCCTGCTCACAGAAATGTTAAAGGGTATACTTCCCTAAGGAGGACCTCCCTTGAGTAGGCGAAGTACTGGAAGTGCATATTTTCTGCTCTTGTTAAAAGTGGATACCCCAGTACCTCCTCTATAGTTTGGCACGCCTCGTGGGACACTTGCATTCTAGCCCTCTACCTCCTTTAAATTTATGCGTTGATTTGGGTGCAACTCCTCTATCAAAAGAAAAGCATAGGAGAACGTTAGACTTGTCCTCAGATATGTCAGAGGAAACACCAGTGCAAATGGAGGATCTCTCTGATTTACTTTCCAGACTCAATATCAAGTTCCCTACCTTCAAGGGACAAGCTTATGAGGATGTTGATGATCATGTGAGGAGATTCATCTCCTTATGTCGTGGACGAGGTCTACAGAATAGAGAGGATGCAATGCTGGCACTCTTCCGATCCACATTGGAAGGCCTTGCGGATAAATGGTAGAGTCAATATGCAGACGTCCATTTTGCTACATGGGAGGCTCTGAAGAGGGCGTTCCCACAGACATTTCGACCCGGTGACTCCTCGGAAAGAGCTCTAGACATGCTAGAGAACCTAAGGCTAAGATCAGGTGAATCCTTTCATGAACTTCACACTAGAACAAAAGCACTTGTTGCATGTTTGCCACATGCTCCAGGTGATTTCTTGGTTAAGACATGGATAGAAAAAGCTCTACCCAGGTCATCTTAGCAGAAGCTGCGAGAGCCTCTTAGCTTGGATGCAACCCTCAATGATTTTGCTGCAGCAACATCTCGCATTGAAGAAGCCAGACAACATTTTGAAGGGGATACACAACCAAACTATGCTGCAGAACTAGACCCTATTGGGCAACTGAGGAAAGAACTCGAGGCATTGAGAATGCAACATAATCAGCAAGAAGAGAAGGTCTTACCATCGCTGCATCGCAGTGATGATGAATTTGCCCAATTTCGCCATGAGTTAGAAGATTTGCAGACCACTTAGGACATAAGAAGGCAGATCTGTTGTACGATATGTAACAACAATGGACATTCTAATGCTAATTGTCCTAACAAGCTATGAATTTTGTGGAAAGGATGGCCACGAAGCTAGAGACTATTACTAGCTCAAGGTTACACAATAACAAGGTAACCTTCAAGATCTGGATTCCTATTATGCCAGCACTTCAAATGCACCTAATAGAGAGGAGAATCATACAACAAAGCCTAGATATAATAGGCCATTGATGTGTTATCGCTGTGGTGAGTATGGCCATATGCAAAATAGGTGTTCCCTTCCAGAAGATGCACCTCCTTGTCAACATTGTCCAGAGGCCAAGGATCACTATACCAAAGATTGCCCAAGAAGCCACCCCGCTCCAATTCATATGATTGCAGTCTCTCCACAAGTAGAAGGTATGACCACTCAGTCTTATGTTGTTTCATCTTCTTCAATGCCCATGATGACTAGAGCCAGACAAGCGGCAACAACCCGTAGAGAGGAACAAGAGAGACTCCAGGATAAATAGGAGGAAAAGATGGTTGGGTGGAAGGACCAAACAAATAATGAAGGAGCTTATGAAAGGATGGTTACTTACTTAAAGGATCAACCAACAAGTCTGCAAGAAGACACACATGAGGTAAACATTGAGCACATCTTGAAAGGTATTCATCACAAGGTTAGTCTGTACGAACTCATAAAGATGGATTCAAAAATAAAAAGTGACCTATTAAAGATTGTACACTCTGCTTACTTGAGCCAACCACCTAGCATAGATGGTTTCATGGTTGATTTTCCCCCTACACCCCTGGCAGACTACCAAAGCTCAAGGTTATCTGTTCTTATAAAGGATGAAGCTCTCACAGGTGTGATTATAGGTGGAGGCTCGGGCATTAATTTGATGCTAGATTTCACAATGAGGAAACTGAATTTGAACCCCACCAAGATGGCACCATTCACAGTTACCCTAGCAGATCAACATCGAGTTGCGCCAGTTGGCATTATTGAAAATGTACTGATGATAGTATAGGGTTGTCACTTTGTTCTAGATTTTGTTGTTATTGCACTTCCACAGGAGACTTCTTACCCTTTACTGCTAGGGAGGCCTTGGTTGAGGCAAGCAAAAGCTTTGCAAGATTGGGGCAAAAACAAACTCTGGATTTCAACAAGCACCAATAGCCAACTACAACTACATTTGGAAGAAGGATTCGACTTAGGGAAAACTACTGGGTATACTGTGGACACTCAGGTAATGCCCTCTCTACCCCAAGAAGAAGATACATTATTGAATTGGATGATGGAAAGTGCAGAGTGTTGCACGGTGGAAATCAATGAAATAGAGGAAGAAGTTGCAGATGAAGGATTTGCAAGAAAAGGCCATAAAATTCACAAGGAGTTGCAGCATGAGAGTTTGCAGGAGAATAAAAACAGTGTAGGGGCAACAACTATAGAAGTTTCAGAAAAGGAAAGTTATGAGCGTGAGTGCAGAGAAGATATCCCCTTTTTAGATATACCTCAAGGATGAACGAGAGAACATATTGCAGAATATAAGCTAAATTCCACTCCTGCATACAGTGGAGATGATTTCTCAAGTAAGACTAGTCCTGAAACACTGGTTCAAGAAGTAAATTTAGAGGATGAAGAGAATCCTCAAATAGTCCACTTGGCCTCTTGGCTATGGCATTATCCCCCTTTACTGCAGAAGGTAACTTCTTTACTTTTTGCTTACAAAAATGTCTTCGCATGGTCCTACAAAGATCTAACAGGAATACCAGAGGAGCTTGGATTACATCGAATACCCTTAGTTGAGGGTGCCGTGCCGGCAAGAAGTCGGTTGTATCGACTCAATCCAAAGTATGCAGAGGCGGTAAAATTGGAATTCACAAAACTAGAAGAAGCAAGTATAATTGTTCCTATCCATTTGGGTGCCAATTTGGTTTAAATTGCTGGGATAATATGCACCAAAACCAAGGATCCCTCCTATACTTCATTGGACCTAAGGTACCTATCGTGCAGTCTCTTGCGCTCTTCTTGTGTTACCTGAAGTTTTTCCATTGCTCCTTCTCTATATTCTTCTAACGCCACCAGTCTCCTAATTGGTGGTTCAATTCCAATGGTTTTGTCTCCAATTTCTTTTTTGATATTTGAATGGTGCTAATGCCTCTTTTCCATACACTAAGCGAAATGGACTCTCGCCAGTGGTTCCCCTCTTAGTAGTTCTGAAAGCCCAAATTGAACCGATCAACGCTATCGCGAAGTTGCAGATAAACTGCTGGTGGATCAAGTCAACCGCTAAATCCTTCAACACACACAGTGTGATTGAGACAAACTTAGGTAAATTAGGTATATTTTTCTTTATGTTTCGGGTAAATGCAATTCTCAATAACTAAAAAATCTAAGAAATATCTAATAGGTAAGCTTATCACATTAAACTACTAAGAACCGTATGGCTGGGCTGTCCTATACCTATCAATAGCTTCTTGAGGAGAAGGTAGAATCAAAGTTTCCTTAGTTATATTTTCTTTTAAGATTTTGTCTTCTTGGGTTTCTATATGTTGAGGTTGTATATGTCTAATTAAGGGTGGTGGAAATGAATCTATACTATCTTCAGGTTCAATAGATGCAATAAAAAATAATGTTAAAAACCTAGAAAGACAATAATCATGAGATACGGATATTAAAGATTCGTATGTAATAATGTCCTTAACTATTTCTACTTCAACTTCAAAACTTGCATGACTTTCAGATTCAATTGTATGTTCAGAAGACATCAACAATAAAGATAATGGGAATAGAAAATTGAATTAATGCTACTAACAATAATAAGTGTTTACAATGCTATAGATCAATTATGTAATTTATCTAAATGGATGCTAAAAACTAATGATTCCTATACAAAAGCTTAATCAAAGATAAGTTCTATGGGTTTAAATCAGATTGACGGATTTTTGGATTGTTGAATTCTTCACTTTGTTTGTAATGCTCTTCAATACTTCTTCTTTTAATGTCTGCAAAGAAATATTAGGAGATAACACAGTTTCACACACATATATATATACACATGGAGTCTTTTCTAAACCACTCTTTTTATTTTCACTTTTAATCTACAACCTCACTTTAGCCCATTAATACTCACCAGACTTTTAATTAGCTTTATTCACACAACTTTTCTACTCCTCTCTTTTCATCTTCACTAATTCTCACCATTCTTTTCTTCTAACCAACTTTATTCACTTTAAGTGCATCATCCTTTCAGACCACTCCTTAAATCCCTTTAATTACACATCTTTTATGAACCATTCTTTAATTTAATACTCTCACACACCACTAATTAATTATCCATTTAATTTATCATTTTAATTTAATTAGCCTAATTTTTCATAATTAAATAATTCATTTAATCTAAGTTTAGTTTAGGATTTTAACTAACTAAATACCTTATTATTTGTATTCATACACACAATTAAATTAACTAATTAAATCATACTTTGATTTTTATTACATAAATATTTAATTTATAGATTAATTTTATTAAATAACAGTTATTTTAACCCTTTAAACATACTAAAACTCTTGAAAACCTACTTGAAACCCATCAGAAACCCATTGAAACCCTTTCGAAATCTAGCTCTAACCCTAACATTTACCAAGAATTAATACTCCTAACTTAAATACGCATGAATGAATATAAACCAAGGATCTTAAACCCATGATTCAATGATTGAATGGTTCAAACACACATTAAATGAGCAGTTTAGGGTAAACCCTAATATGACCATATGTTTTTTTCATCAATTTGTACATGTAATCACTTAACAAGAGATTAGTTCCGAGCAAAACATTTAATCCATAACATAGTCGAGGGTTTAGAGTTAACCAATAAACATATTTTAATTTTTGTAGATGTCAACTGGAAGGTGGAAAACTTTCCAACATTCGCCCCCACCAAACCTGCACATCGTCCCGATGGGCCAACGTGCAGTTCAATGGAAAGCAGTATCAAATTCTTTTTAAATAAATTTTAAATTTTCAAATTTATATTTTATCATGTATTCATACATCTTTGTGCAATTAAAAAGATTAGTATAAATCTTCTAAAAAAAACAAAGTAGATATAAGTCATATAAATATCATGTTATATCTCTAAATCCATATTTAAACAAGCATTTATAGAAATAAATCATAAGTTTCATAGTCCTTATGTTCATGTAACTTGCTCGGAATAAGTAACTTATCCTCCCAAACAGCTTATACCAAAATTGTTTTCATCAGTTAATAGAATTATATGCCTCCTACTTTTATTTCCTATGGTCTGACTCTACATTCATTTCTTTTTTTTCATATCATTGTTTTCTTGCTTTATTACTTCATCCCAACTAAGCTCTTTATTTATTTTTAACAAATCGGCCTAAACAGAAATCGGGTGCGACTCCTGGTCTTGTCCACCCGGCCAAGTTTATTCCACTTGTCTGCCAACCCGCCATAGCACAGGACAAAAGTACGTCAGCCCTACATGAAATCGACATCAACTCGTGGCTCTGATTACCCGACCAGAGTAACACCACCTTCCTACTGACCCATGCACGTGCATGACAACATAAAGGTTAGACCTATGATGAAACTAGCCTGAGCTCGTGGCCTTCATCACTCGACCAAGGTTGTTCCACCCGCCTACTAGCCCAACATAGCGCACCAACTACGAACACACACAGATAGGCTAATTGGGTATGATGTTTTTTTTTTAAATAATTCATTTAGAGGTCAGATCTCATAAGGAATAAATAGTAAATCCAAATCTAAGAGACTCACGTAACTTCTACCGAGATGACCTGGGCAAAGCTTTTTCTATCCATTTTTTAACCAAGAAATCACCTCGAGCATGTGGAAGACATGCAACAAGTGCTTTTGTCCTAGTGTGAAGTTCATGGAAGGATTCACCTAATCTTAGCCTTAGATTCTCAAGCTCGTCTAGAGCTCTTTCTGAGGAGTCACTAAATTGAAATGTCTGTGAGAATGCGGTCTTCAGAGCCTCCCATGTAGCAAAATGGCCATCTGCATATTGACTATACCATTTGTCAGCAAGGCCTTCCAATGTGGATGGGAAGAGTACGAGCATTGCATCCTCTCTATTCTGCAGACCTCGTCCACGGCATAAGGAGATGAACCTCCTCACATGATCATCAACATCCTCATAAGCTTGTCCCTTGAAGGTAGGGTTTCTTCTGACGTATCTGAGGAGAAATCTAATGTTCTCCTATGCTTCTCCTTTGACAGGGGTGTCGCACCCAAATCAATAGATAAATTCAAGGAGGGTAGAGGGGAGCTAGGTTCACTAGTCGAAGATATAGCTGACTTGTTAAGGCTCCTTTGTACACGAAGAGGCTCCTTATCTGCTCGCGTATGGATCATATACCTACTTGCAAATGCAATAGGGAAAAAGTACACAAAAGGGGCTATTTACTATCCTCAGTGCCTCTCACAGAAATGCAAGGGTCCCATCGTGCATGCGAAACTGTAGAGGAGGCACTAGGGTGTTAAGGAAACACTCACGAATTTGACGCAACAAACAAGAGAGAAACAGAATCTTCCGGAAAATCTATGCACAGGTGTACAGTATGCAAAGTTAGTGTGCGGTGTGCACATAACAGAGCAATTAACCGCGGCGGGCGCATAAGGCGCGTATAACGCGAATTGAAGAATGACAGGGTAGAGGAGCGCCAAAGAAAGTGTATATATATAGCAAGATTAGAAGAACAATATGACGATGATACGCAGAGGAGAACAAGAGATAGATATAGAAAAGGAAGAGAGAAGACGCCATAGATCGCGTCTGAGTGAAGAGAGAGTTAGAAGTTCTCAGAAGACGCCATAGATCGCGTATGTACAGATGAATAACACAAGCCTGAAGTGTCGGGTCTTTTCATCTGAAGAGAGATGGTAATAAGAAACTACTCACTGTAGGAGAGTTTCTGTAACTTGAGCAAGAAGAGGCCAAGCTTACTTGTACACATCTTCTCTAATCAAAAACACATGTTCATGTGGATGACTGCGCGTAATCTTTACTTGTGAAGAATCTGAAGTTATTTCGTGTTACGGTAGGAAGCTTTGTTTATCGTTAACTGTCATGACTCGTTACTAAACGTGCTTCAGTACCTTCTCTGTAAACGCATGTTTCGGTGAATAATAGTTTACTCAGTAAACATGTTTCAGTAATTTCCGGTCAGTTACAGTTTCTCAGAAAATAAGTTTTTTCGGTAGAACAACGAAGTATAACTTGTAGCAGAGTTCGAAGCTTTGTATGAGAGATAGCTCATCTTGTAGCTAGACGTCTCTACTTTAAGCTGATCACAGTTTCCGGTGGAATGAAGATGTACACACAGTACAAAAGTTAACCAGAAAGTAGCATTTTAGAACTGTGAAGTTTCCAGAAGGAAGTTCATTCGGTGAAGGAAGCTCACACACTACTTCCTTACGTCACATAAGTTCATCTGAAGCAATTACGAACAGAACTAAGCTTATTTCGGTGAAGTTCCGGTACGACTACGGTGTCAGTCCAGTGACAGTGTGGTGAAGTTCCGGTGGAACTTATGTTGAAGAATAACACAGTTAAAGCGATGTTAATTAGGCCGAGCTACTGTTGATTACAGAAGTGTTCTGAATCATTCTAGTTTAGCCTTCTACTACGGTGGCGCGACAATTTCCGCAGGCCTGACAGAGTTCAAGCTTTGTCGCGAAACTCACCTTCAGGGCGAAAGTATTTCCGCAACAGTAGGCGTTAGAGCCGAAGTTTTCGCCAACATAGGGTATCCACTTTTAACAAGAGCAGAGAATATGCACTTCTAGTACTTCGCCTACTCAAGGGAGGTCCTCCTTAGGGAAGTATACCCTTTAACATTTCGGTGAGCAGGAAGATCACAATAATTGCACAGAAGATCAATGACAATGGCAATAGTGAAGGACGAAACCACTCCTTAGTTCACATAGATGATTACAATATAGGAAAAATTATTGCTCTAAAGTTGATGCTATGGGCTAACATGTCACTCCAAAACAGCACTAGATGCAGAATGGCTCTAATCAATACAAAGTATGAGGACTTGCTCTAAGGAAAAGAGCATGAAAATACTAATGACTTACACTGAAGGACAAAACCAAACCACTTTCTTCACACTATAGTGCCTCTCCACTGGGAAGCCCACGCTTTGTATCCTCTCCACAGAGTGACTTCCTACAGTAGGCTTGTAGCCATAAAGTGCAAAGAGAGGATCCTCTACGTATGTAGGTATATGTATATCCCAAATGAACACAAGTCCATTGCTTTTATAGGCTCCAATAGGCCAAGAGAGCCTTGACGATTCGTCACGTCCACCGATCATGCACCGATTGATTGCCCAAAGTTGGAGGGGTAGATCAAATATGCCACCTATCTTGAATTGGATCCTCAAAAATAGGGAGTCGTCACGAATGGTTGGCAGCAACAGTCAGTTCTACTTTCACTTTTACCATTTACACTTTTAGTGTCACTTTTGAATGTAAGTTGAGATCTCATTATGTGCGGCCCGTGATATTGTACTACCCCTCAGAGTAGCTGGCTAAACTTGAAATGAATAAAACAAATCCCAGTGGAAATGTATAAAGAGCAACAGCCATATTGAAAGAATAATGAATCATCAACAGCCCAGGAAGTAAAAAAAAAGGACAACACGCCTTTCTACTTCAACAGAACCTCAGATTTCAAAGCAGCTCGGTCTCTAGCATAAATTTGAAGAACCACTAAAAGATTTTAGCAATGCCATAAGATTCTCTTCACATATTTGCATGCTTCCTGGCATCATTTTCTCTAGAACATCATACGGTGTATGATAAAACTAACCTTCAAGTAGGAGTATAATATCAAGTCTCAGAATACCACCAATAATCTTTAGAAAAGATACGATAATCTGTATCTCCTGGTATGTGAGAAAATATCCTGTGCTATCGTATTCGCCATTGGATAAAGAGCTGCCTTTGTATATACTTCGACAGGCCCTGGTCTGTCTCATAATCCCAACCAGGAGCAAATAATGCAGCTGACACACCAGCATTTCTTGTCGCAATAAGACCCAAGTTTCTTTGATATCCACCTCCTCCATATGTTCCTCTTCCGAAAACATCAATGCCCATGTACACCATATTTTCTTGCATAAATAGCCATTTTTGCAGACTTCTTCGGGTAATCTCCCAAATAACTTTCATGCATGAGCTCTATAAGCAGCCTTACAAATTCTAGCAGATTACCCATGTTATGCTTTTTCCACATCGTTTTGAATGTTAATAAGCCATCCATCGAACCCAAGAACCTTTGCAAGGTTTTGTGAGATGAGAGGCATGCAAGTAAACGGACTCTTTTGACTCTAGTAACTTCTTGTAGAGGACTTTCCCAGCATTCCATTCTGTGATGGATGTACTCAGAACTTGAACGCCATGCCAATGAGCTGCATTGGTCCAACATGGACGAGGAAGTGTGACCAAGGAGTGTGAGAAGTAAACAAAAAATTTCAATGATATGCCAATGCCAAATGGAATAAGAATCACCATTAGATCTAGCCTGCGGCCACCTATCGTCCTGATAGCCACTTTTCATATCAAGGCATACCAAAAGGCGAGGCCTCATTTGGATGCACAGATGGATGCGTTCCTCCAGAGGAAGAGGCACACTAGCTTTATTAAAGGGAAATTGAAGGGACTCCAAGTAGCTGCTTCCGATTTTCCAGCTCTTCCAATGTCCTCTTCCGATACGATTTTGGGAATGCAGGAGGCAAGGACGGACTTTCCATAGCTGTATGTCTACTTCCACAGGAAGCACTGCCTCAATCTCACCCTAGAGGGAGGGAGAGGGAGGGGATAGGAGGAGTCGGCGGGGAAGGGGCTGCGGGAGGGGGGGATAGAGAGAGAGAGAGAGAGAGAGAGAGAGAGGGGGAGAGAGAGAGGGAGAGAGGGGGGGGGGGGGGGGGAGAGGAAGAGGGGTCGGCGGGGCAAGGGGCTGCGGGAGAGAGAGAGAGAGAGAGAGAGAGAGAGAGAGAGAGAGAGAGAGAGAGAGAGAGAGAGAGAGGGGGAGGGAGAGAGAGGGAGAGGGAGAGGGAGGGAATAGGAGGGGGGTCGCGGGGGAGGGAGGTGTGGAGGCGTGCGGGAGGAGAGAGAGAGAGAGAGAGAGAGAGAGAGAGAGAGAGAGAGAGAGAGAGAGAGAGAGAGAGAGAGAGAGAGGGGGTCGCGGGGGAGGGAGGTGTGGAGGCGTGCGGGAGGGTAGAGAGAGAGAGAGAGAGAGAGAGAGAGAGAGAGAGAGAGAGAGAGAGAGAGAGAGAGAGAGAGAGGGAGGGAGAGGGAGAGGGAGGGAATAGGAGGGAGGTGGCAGGGGAGGGAGGTGTGGAGGCGTGCGGGAGGGGAGAGAGAGAGAGAGAGAGAGAGAGAGAGAGAGAGAGAGAGAGAGAGAGAGAGAGAGGAAGAGAGAGAGGAGATCGCGGGGTGCAACAGTGTGCAACTGTTTTGAGTTTCAGGACTTTTCATTAGTAGCACGCCCTTCATATAGGTGATTATATTACTTATTGATTTTTTTTCTTTTGTTGAACTCATATAATGTTTCAAAAGCTGAACTCACCAACAATACAATGATTCAAAAAGCTTAATTCATCAACAATCAGTATAAACTATTCGGCACTTCCCTTTGCCATAATGCATTTGTCTAACAATGGATGACCAGAGACAGGCCATAATGCATTTGTCTAACAATGGACACAATGTGTAACGTAACATGAGATCATTGATGAATACATTATTCCTCAGTCCCTCTTGCCTCCTTTTCGTCAAATCGACCACTTTACATCATCTCTACGAGAGCCTATAATCCTATCACCTTCCCTTACTATACAACGATGAATTGATATATATTTAGACATTTTTTTATGTATTTAAAATGCATAATCTAATTCATACTTACAATACAACTATAATTAAATTACCAAATTATCAGCTAAGTAGCTAGCACCAAGATGGATGGAAGACTGAATCCTCTACAACTCTTCTTCACTTTCTTTCCTCTACTCTCCTCTGTGAGAAGTTATCTATGAAGCACTAGTATGTTTTCTTTGAAATGTGATTATCTCTTTATTTTAGGACCTGTTAGCGCTTTTAACTTGGTTACATGCACTATGTGTCGTACAACATTAATAAAAATTGGTCGCACACAATTGTCTTCTATTCAAGTTATTGAAGGAGAACTCTTTGAGAGACGGCGTAAATCTCACATGCCTTCAGAAGATCAGTATGAAATGTAGACGAATCTTGGAAATTTCAAAACTCTAGATATACCCTCGATACAAATACACGGAAAAGAACAAGTGTACGATTGTTCAACAAATTAATTGTTAAAGAGACGGTGTGGATGATGGGACATGAAAACTGAATGGTAGAAATAGAAAATAAAAGAATATTGCAGAAACATATGCTGGGAAGAGATTGTATAAGAAAAGAGAAAGAACTGTGTAAGAAAAGAGAAAGAAAATTTTCCGGGTACACGTTTGTGGTGGGGAATTTTAAACACGAATTTCTAAGCATTATTTAAATATAATCC